>OX578272.1:204009194-204609194 GCA_951217065.1 Baccha elongata
TTTCAAAATGCATTGGCGATTATATCATTTCTGTGTGGCCATATAATTGAGCTCTAGGAATTCTGTGCGAGTTTTGAAAATCACACTCATCTCCCAAACTGCTTGTTATACAGGGTGATTGGTATAGATGCAACAAAAGCTTGAGTTTGTAGGTGGAGTTAAGACAAGAAAAAAATCGTAGAGGAGAGGGGGTCTATTTCCCCCCGTTTAGGCGGGAGGGGCAATTTTCTAAAACATTGACTTAAATCAGAAAAAAAATTATTTAAAAACAACGGTGAATGATACAAAGCCTTGTTATATTTTTTGGGAAAGCCAGAAAACTACTCTTTTATTTAATTTTTAAATTAAGTTGTTCAAGTGAACAGTTTTAAAAAAATTAATTTTCAAACTAAAAATTTTGTATAAACAGTGAGGTATGTAAGGGGGGCATGCTGCCCCCCTGCAACCCCCCTGCTTGGACTCACTATAGGATTTGGGGTGGGTGCGAGGTGGGGTGGGTGCGAGGTTGGGTGTATGCAAAGTTTCTGTTGCATTTAAAGATGCTCAAGCATCATTACAAAAACGAACCTACGTACAACATTCACCGTATACCAAAAAAAAAAAGAAAACTCTTATAAGAAAGTAGTTTTAGTAATTTTCCACTTTATCAAAAACCAGAAAACATAAAATCATTTTGTTTTCAGTTTATGATTTAAAATTAATATGAGCAACGAATTTTATAAAAAAAAGTAGTATTTTATTTTACAGTTTTGAAAAATCCCACTTCAAAGTTTTTTTTTACCTTTTTTTTTGCAATTTTTGAGTTTAAAGTCCGTTTTTTCAAAGACTATGCATAGGTTTCACTTGATTTAAAAAACATCTAATAGAAAAAACTATTGGCTTTAAAAAAAGATATAAAACTTAGTTGTAAGTATTACCGTTATTTTTTAATATTTGTTTTAAATTTTTAGCACTGTTTTTATAAAATTGCCCCTCCCGCCCAAAACGGAGGGAGATAGACCCCCCCACCCATAGTAAAAAATGCTTGTATTGAACTGTTCTACAAAAAACCGTTATCAATTCTTGGCGCCAAAGTTATCGTACTCTCCCCCGATTTATTTATTTAATCTATAGACTCCAAAACGGCTAAACCGATTGCGATGAAATTTTCAGTCAACCTTTAGACTAGCCCAAAAGGTGATCCTGTGAAATTTTATAGCGATCGGATCAAAAAAAAAAAAAAAAAAAAACTAGACCGAGCAACGCCGGGAAACGGATAGCTAATATCGCCTAAATTACGCGATTTAGCAAAAAATTTATTATAATAAAACTTGTTGGGCTTTAAAAAACGAGCAAAATGAATGTTAAAATTTTAAAATCGGACTACTGAGAACGGATATATCCTCATACAAAAAATCGCCATTTTAAAAAATGGCGGCCAAAACGACCATGATTCGGATCTTAAGACTACATACTTCTTATACTCCTATAGCTGTTTAACAAAGCCACACAACAAAAGTTAGGATAAAAATAACGACATATGTACATGACACCGCACTTTTAATGTCAAAATAAACGTTTTTCTCATTAAATCAGTTTGTTTTTTTCTTTTTACTTGTATCTTAAATATCTCAGAAACTAGGTGGTGTAGCGAAAAATGTCTTGTAACAAGATTTTTTTGCATTTAAAAATCTTGCACAAAAAACTTTACAAAATTAAAACCCGTCCACTTAGTAGGGAAATATCCTCAAACAATAAGTAGATCACTTGGGGGTCATTTTCCAAAATGGCGGCCAAACGCCCAAATTAGAAAAATGGCTCCCAGGCTAAATTTCATCCTTATAATGTTGAAAACCAATTCCAATCATAAAAAAAAGGTTACCCCAAAAAACGCACGGGTTTCGGTATCCTGACCGGATTAAAAGTATAATAAAAAGAAACAAGGTACGCTCGCTTCTTTTGTGACGCCACCATAATCTATCAATTCTAAAAATATATTAATTTCAACTAATTTGATTGTTCTCATTACTTTTTGTATATTTTACAGTTCATGTAACCTAAAAATTATTTTTTCAAATGCTAAATTTGAAAATATAAAGTGTTCAACTAAAAATGAAAAAAATAAACGAAAGACGATTGTGACGTTATAGAAAACAAGATGGCGATAAGGGTATGTCTATAGTCAGCATAAGTTTTGCTGTTTATCCTGCCAGTGCGTAAATCAAGCATGAACAAACTGAATTTCAGCAAATCCTTTATTAAATGGAGCTAATCAAACAAAATTGGCTGATTAACGAAATCTCAAATTAGGTCATCAAATCATGGATTCCTTGATTACAATTTCAGTGAACATACGCCTTCTATGATTATCAACTGGAATAATCATTGATTAAAGATGATCAAGTTCAAGTCTGAACAAACTGGCGCTAGTGTAGTATTCTGGGTGAAGTTTTGCAAGACTTTGTCATTGTCATTTGCGAATAGGATAACGCATTCGTATACCTATGTACAAGGCCGTAGCCAGACAATTATTTCGGGGGGGGGGGGGGGGTTTATACTTATTCCATACACCAATCAATCTGTACCTTTCTGTAGATGTAATAAATAAAATTAGTACAGCCCATTAACCCAAAATCCACCAAACACGACTTTTAATTGCGATAATGATACTATTCTATGTATAAGGCAAGTTATGGATTCGTCAAAAAATAAAATTGAGATAACAAATAAACTTGATATTGCGATGATAGGGAAGTAGACAAAAGTGTGTTGGAAAATTCTGTTCGTCCGACTGCCTGTTTGCAGATCTGCAGCCTAAATGGATAGGCTAAAATAAATAAACATTCTGAACTTGGTTCAGAGTGTTTATTAAGTAGTCTCGCACTAGGCGTTGTTGAAATTGGAATTTTAGCTCTAAAACAATGGTAAATGTCATATAACAGTTTGTTAAAACTTAATTTTTCTAAAAATAGCCTTAACGATTTTGATAAAACAGTCGAGATTTATCTTAAAACAGTACCTCCCATAGAACCGATTTTTTAAAATCAGAATTTCTCGCTAACAACAAAACCGATTTCAATTAAATTTCAAATTTAGAAAGGTTTTTATGATTAAATTCATATACATAACTTTTTAGATTTTGAATATGTTGAAAACGCGAATATCGATTTTTTTCAGATTTTTTTCCAGATTAACTACAGATTTCGATGTATTGAAATACTCAAAAAATTGCAAAATATTTTTCAAAAATTAAAACAGAAAACGGTTTTGAAAAAAAACTGCTTTAACGATTTTCAATATTTTTTCCTAGGTAGAGTACTGCTAATAAAATACAATTGCATACTTAGTTTTTCAAGAAAACTCTCAAACAAATTTGAAAAACTAAAAGATTTTTCCAATATTTTTTAAAAATAATTTTAAGTTATTATTTATTAGTTAGGTACATTTATCATCACTCTTTAAAGATTTATTATAAAAAAAAGTATTAAATAACATGTAAGTATATCATTTTTATAAAATTAAATTTAATCTTCTGGCCTTCTGTGCTGCAAATATGTCTAAAACTTCCTCAGTGTCAATCTCATATTGTCGATGAATTGACATTAATGCCAATACTGTTAGTCTAGAAGAATTTCTAAGGTAAGTTTTTAGACGTTTCATTGTCGAAAATGTTCTTTCCGGTGTACACGTTGAAACCGGTAGTATTGCCAAAATTTTGAGAAGCTTGTGGATGTTAGGAAACAGATCCTTATTGCATTCCCCAAGAGCTGTTATTGCACTCTTTGAATGCTCTGTATATCTTTTTGTCTGTGGCATTTTGTCTTCCTAACGTAAAGTTTTCTTCGTTGTAATTTTGTTTATATTTGCCAAGGATCGATGGAATTAAAATGCACAAAGAGGAAAGTATGGAATTATGATTTTCAAATCTTATCTTAAGATGACTTAAAAAGTCATCTAAAAGAGGAATCATTATACTTATCCTAAAAAAGGTTTCAGGATCCGTTGTGCTCCCGTTTTGTCTGTGCTGTTGCCTTGACACAATTGCTCATTCCTTTTTGCCTATTGCTGGCAAGAGAATAGAAACGCATGGAATGAACCGACTAAAATGTTGCAAGTTACAATTGCAACTATATATGTAAGTGGAATAACGAAGTTGAAAACTAATGCACACAAGGGCACCATTAGTTTATTTGGTAGGGAAATAAGAATATACGGTTTTACTATACATACTGTTTCATGTAGATGCATACACATACCTATCTAGGTATACTAAATATCCTTGAGGCGTTTAGTTATTCATCATGAGCAATCGAAGCAAAAGTAAACTGGCATCCTGAGGCTGTGTTGTTTGAGGTTGTATTTAAAAACTGTTAGAGCTACCTTACTAAATTCATCGAAAATTATGTTGGTAACTAACTACGTAGGCTTTAAACTAAAATCAGAAAGTTTTGAACATAATCACTAATTATTTGAGCACAAATTTCATACTTATGCGGAAAAGGTTGATTTACAGATGCATTTCTAAAAAAAATCGGGGGGGGGGGGGGGAGGGGGGTGGAACCCCTGTGACCCCCCCCCCTTGGCTTCGGCCTTGCCTATGTATGTATAACCTATACAAGGGTTATTAAAAGCAAACAGTATGTAAAATCAATTCAAAAGTGGCAAAAACCGCAGTTTTATGGAACTCCATATTTGCGTGATACGTATTAACAATATAGGTGTTTGAAAATGATGTAGCATCATTATACAACCATACAAAAGCTTTAAAGTCATAGTAGGTAAAATGTTCATATTTTATTTTGTTTCTCTCTAAATGCTAAAGTAAATTGCGAAAAAATCAATATTAAAACCTAGAAAACTAATAAAGGTATTTTTAATTTTCACCAACAGAAACAAAAATACGGAACATCATACACAGATTCTGGGTGACTTTAACACCAAATCAAGCTCAGGATCAGCTTTTACAAATGGTTTGAAGACTGTTAATGTTAACCCAGAAAATTTATTGAAAACATCTCAACCTTCAACGACAGTGCCTCAGTCAATTGTTTTTACAAGCCAGCCATCAAATGTTATGCCGTCCCAAGGAAAGATTTCATTAGTCCCAACCAACTTTTTGCTCCAACAAAAAAATAAATCACATCCTCACCAAATTCAAATAAGACCTCAGCCTCAACAGAGAATAATATGTTCTCAACCGAACGGTCAATTGAAAACTAATAGTATGGTTTCAACTGCTGGTAATGGAACTATGAAAGTTTTATTTGTGAATGCATTCCAAAATGGAAAGACAGCAAATGTTACCGCACCCAAAGAGGTTCCTTTTATAAATTCGGGTTCAGTTAGCACTCCAAATGCCAAACAAACTGACTCTGGAGTTAACTTAACTGAATGTATGCACGAGCCACAAAGAGTAGAAGACTCTAGCGTTAAGGAGCCAGGTAAGCCTAAATTAATTATCTTAATGTCATCGCTTCATAACTATTTTGCTCTAATATGTTTTACAGGTTTTGAGTTGCTTTTCAACGAATTAATAGTTTTACAACATGAAAACAATGAAATGCAAAGACAACGCTTAGAGCTCGAACGTCAAAGGTTGGAATTTGAAAAAACGATGGCTTACAAATTGCTGGACGTACTGGAGTCATTTAAACCAGTGCGAAGGCAAGAAGAAACAAATACCCCAAACTTAAGAAAGAGAAATATAGATTCTGAAGTCTCTAACCAAAACTCAATTATTGTACCAGATATTATCGAAGAGTTCAATCACTTGTTAACACCGAAAATTGAGAAGGTTGACTAGATTTATGTCGTTTTTGTTCGTATGACTAAGATACCTAACAATGTGATATTCGTAAGAAATATTGAAATTTTTTTTGAATAATTTTATTTTAAGAGTATTAATAAATAAAAAAAAAATCTGTGTGATTCTATTGTTATTTGGAGTGTTTGTACGACACAAATTTTGATTCTGCAAGTAAACCTCATTCATTTTTAATATTTGTGTGGCATTGTTTTGATAAACATCATTCTCGAAAGTGAGTAGTCAAGTAAACTGGATGTGAGTTACATATTTTAAGTATAAAAATGATAGACAAAAAAAATTAATTTAAGTTCATGAATATAATTAGAAATTTTAAACAAAACCAGAAATTCGTCGCTATTGCCCTTAATAGGGAAATGCTTTTGATATTCTAAAAAAAAAAATCTTCCTACAGAAACGGCCAATCTCCTATGTGGGGATAACTTAACAAGAATTTAAGAAAATATTATCTGTGTGATATAATTGGGCGGATCGATCCGCCCATCAGCAAATTTTCTTTCGCTGTGCTTTTTGTCCTTGCAACTGACCACCTATGGCTTTTTTTGCTTGAAAGGGCAGGGGCGAACGCAGGAAAAAAATTGAGGGGGGTTTTCAAAAAATTATTAAATATTAATGAACAATTGTTTGATAAACACCATATCTTGTAGGTAATAGCATGATACTACTTAACTTTGGAAAGCCTCGTACTATCCTTTGAAAACAATTCATGATGATCGAGGAATCTATTAAATGCATTAATAAATGATCGAAAAAAAGAACGTAGCTATTGACTGACGAAAATATTCTTCTGGACTACCATCGTAATCATCAATTGCCACATTCCGGGGGAATAACAATTGCAAATCCTTTTTCTTGGGATTTTTCTTAGCTGCAGCAAATATGCTACCAAATTTTACTTCCGAATTCTGTCACATTTCAACAATTTCTTCGTGAAGGTTATTGGCATATACAATGCAGTAGCTGATATTGCATTCTTTTTTTTTTGCAAAATTCACTGATGTCTCTCGTTAGACTAAATATTGACTTGATTAGTAAGACAATGAACATTGTAGTACACTGAAAATTGTTTAACATCATTTCCGTTTCATAAAAAACAAGCAATGTAGTTATTCTTTACTATACAGTGAACTACACTGGAAATATTTCAAAAATTTCTGATAGAGTCGAGTTTTTTTTCAAACAGAGATGATGTTACATAATGTCATTGTACTACAATGTAGCTGATGTAATTGATGAGAAATAGGCCCCAGTTTTAAATTTTTTTTGAAACAAGAAAATTTATTAGTAAGTTATAAAAGCATACCCCATAATCGGAGTAACGAAGCTACGTGGTTGGAAGTCACTACGAAGAATAAATTAAAATCTTTTTGACCTTCCAGTTGTTTGGAAAGTGACATTAGATCAAATAAAGCCTTGTGTTACATGTCGTAAGCGATACAATTTGCCCATATAACACTTACCTACTTGAACTTATGTCACGACAACACCTAAGGCAAGGTGATTGCAAGGGGACAGCATGCCCCCAAATAACCACCTCACTGTTTACATATGTATATATACGCTAACGTGAAATAAGGCCGAATCGGTATTATTTTTTTTTGTGCTCTGATCTTCGGTGCATCTTAATGTTTGGAGTTAGATCTGCTTTATTATCTTTCATCGGAAAGGAAGTGTAGTACCGTTACTTAGTTCTTGATATGCCGTCAGTGATTGCTCACTATTTTCTCGTAAATTTGTAGTGGAATCTGGTCGATACAAGGAACAAATATTATTAAAGAAATTCATGTTACTTGCCGTCTATAAGCTTTATCCGCTGACGCTTGTTCTTCATTCTTCACTACTCTGCCACCCGAACTGTCAATTGGACGGATTAAAAGTACTCGCTTTGAATTAAATAATTAAAACACTTTAACTCTCTCTGAAATATTATTTATTTCTTCCTGAAGAGTATCAAAGCGCCTGATTCATGTTTTCTCTAACGTGTCTATTTTTGCCGTAAGATCACAACGGATGCCGTTGATTTCAAATCGTATTTTTTCGTATAACTTTTCGATGTGCTCTTCAAATAAGTCTAACGTTAAAAAACGTGGACTGCGGCTTCAGTTCGGGGTCGGGGTAATTTTTTTTCTCTTTTTGCCCGGAGTTTTATCACAAAACATTTATAACGGTAAGAATAGGAGCGAAGAGAAACAATGAAAATTAACAAAATATATATGATTTCAATTAAATATGTAAATTTTTTTTTTTTTTCATACATATAACACTCGACACTGTCAGCAGGGCGTTTAGCCTTAAGAAGACGTGTTACTCGCTTACACTTGTACATGTACATGAGTGTAAGTTGCCAATTAAGGTGAAACAAAGAAATTCCAAATGAATTGCCAATTCATATTGAACTGATTTTGAGTGGATGCTTCTTTAAAGATTTCTAGGTCAATGAACCTTATGACTGTTTTGTACTTGGACCTTATGAATAATTCTATCGGTCTTAATGTCCATGGACATTTTGTCCATTTGAGGCAGCCATAATATCCATGGACATTATGACCGCGGACCTTATTTCATCCCACCGTTCTTAATATTGTCAAACTTAAATGTGTTGTTTTTATCAATTTTGTTCAAAAACTATTCAGCTTTTGAAGTCAAATTCGTCAATTGGAAGCGCAATGACAGTAAGTTGCGGTTATTTCACTTTTTTGAAATGAATTAAATCCAACTATTCAAAATTGGCCTTATTTCACTTGGCATCATATTACGGCACCATATAAAAGGTTTCCTTTGGATTTCAAGAAACTTATATTGTATAGCATTGGATATCCCGAGTTAACCTTCGAATGTAAATTACAACCATATAGTGTTAGATCACATTTCAGTAATGGTTTTATTTATATAAAATGTTTTTGTTATAATATAAATTTTATATACCTACATTGAAAAAATTAATAAATATAAAAATAAATAAAAATAATTTCAACTAAGTAGAAGACTTACCACTAAATTGCAAATTAGCTTTGTATGGCCTTAAGTCCATAAAAAAATAGCGTTTCGTGTGGATGCTCACTTTGCACTCATCAGTTGACGACGAGTGAGGCCTTGTCAATACGGAAATTTCCGCTTGTTTCAGTTCAACTTACATTAAACATACATTAAACTATATATGTATGTATATAAAATGTTATTGTTATAATACAAATTCTATATGCCTACATTGAAAAAAATAATAAATAGAATAATAAATAAAAATAATGTCAACTAAGTAGAAGACCTAGCACTAAATTTAGTGGACTTGTTGAATTATTGATTCACATTAGCTTTTATTGGCCTTTATTCCATGAAAAAATGGTGTTTCGTGCGGATGCTCACTTTGCACTCATCAGTTGACGACGAGTGAGCATCTTGTCAATACCCAAATTTCCGCTGGTTTCAATGATTGCAATCTTGTTGGATATAGTTCACTTTAGCTTTTTTTCAATAAAGTTATGTAAGTTGAACTGAAATAAGCGGAAATTTGCGTATTGACAAGGTGCTCACTCGTCGTCAACTGATGAGTGCAAAGTGAGCATCCGCACGAAACGCCGTTTTTGTATGGCCGTTTTTGTAAGGCCATACAAAGCTAATGTGATTGAATATTTCAACAAGTCCACTAAATTTAATGCTAAGTCTTCTACTTTGTTGAAATTATTTTCGTTTATTATTCTATTTATTAATTTTTTCAATGTAGGTAGTAGTTGATCTATACAAAAAAGGCAAAGGTCGAAAAAAATAAAGCATTAAGTTTGACTTTGGAATATTGTTTGGTATGGTCCCAGTAGTATGTACGTGGTTTTACAGTTTCGAACGACCGCCGTTAACTAAAGGAGGGGAAACTTCAAGATTTTCGGATTTTTTTCGAAGTCTGGCTTATAATTTCTCAAATATGCATCTTTGAGGAATGGTTACTTCAGCCATCTTTAACTACATTCAATTTTTGACAATTTGCGATATAATTAAGCTCTCTAGGTATAATAGGTACCGAGTTACAACTGTTCAAAAATATGCAATTTATAACAAATAAAATTGTTTTATGCTTTAACAATGTATTCAGTCTAATATCCCACAGAAGAACTGTTCTGAATCCATACGTAATGTTACCAGCTTGTAAAAAATTCAATTAACCTTTAATAGAGCAAAGAAAAACATCAATATGGCCAATAACATTAAAGGGATATCGTCCCCCATACGGCATTAATATGGGCGCAGGGACATAAGTCCCCGGGACATAAGTCCCAAATTATTTTTTGGGACTTATGTCCCACTGAAATGGGACATAAGTCTCAAATTCGATTTGGCACTTATGTTCCACCCCGTCGGGACATAAGTCCCAACATTTTCATCTCAAAGATAGGACATAAGTCCCAACATTTACATTTTTCTACAAAAAATCAAAAAATATTGCTAATGATGTTTAAACAAATTAAACAAACGGTTTGATGGATAACATAAAAATATTCGTATATCATTTCATTTGCAAATAAAAAACAAAAACATTTTCCTTTTATAACAAAAAACGATAAAAAAAAATTACTCTAGAAAAAATAAGATAAACTTTACATATAAACAAAAGTAGTGTTTTTATATTTTTTAAAGTTAATTTTCTGTGAATTTAAGAAAAAGATCTTGTTTTTGCGAATTTGAAAAACAAATTTTCATTTGTTTGCGATTTTTTGGTTTTAATTGTTCGCTTATTGGAGCTGTCAGTAAGTAGTTTTCACTGTAATTGCATTACAGTAGAGTTTTACGCATTGGAGAGTTGACAATGCGTAAAACTAAACGGAAATAACTGAACAAACTTTTAACATAGTGTATTCTTGGTAGATTCATAAAATTGATTTAAAAGAGATTGAAGGTGGTACATATGTCCCAAATTTATTTTTTGGGACTTAAGTCCCAAATCTAATTTGGGACTTATGTCCCGCTTCGGTGGGACATACGCCCCACACAATAAATTTGGGACTTATGTCCCAGGGACCTACGTACCAGCGCCGTTAATATGACCTCTAGCAGTGTTCCAGTAATGTGCTGTTATGATTTTGATTTTGCAGTTTTGAACGACCACCGCTTACTGAAGGAAAGGGGTAAACTGCAAGAATTCCGGACTTTTCTAAGAATCCTGCTCAAAATCGCCAGACCATGTAAATGTAACTAGTAATAAAACAACTTTTCCATTCATAAACTGCATCAAATTTTTGTTAATTCAAGCCCTGATTGAATTTTTTAGGTATAATATGGGTCGAGATACAACCGTTCAAAACCAAACAATTTTTAACAATAAGTATTTTTTCATGCTTCAACAACGGTTGCATCCTAATTAAGAAAAGATCCACTGTTCTGAACCCATAATAGGTGGGTGTAATACTTTACGAGAAAATGGACAAATACCGACAGCGAGGGGGGGATAAACTTCAATAATATCTTCCGAACTTTGCTGTGGAATGGTTATTACTTCAGCATTCTTTAATAACATTAAATTTGTGAAAATTTGAGCCATAAATAATTTCACACGGTATAATATGCGCCAAGATACAACCGTTCAAAGCCTTGCAATTTGTTTACAAAAATTGTTTTTTATGGTTTAACTATGTTTGCAACCTAGTATTGAAAATACAAAATGTTTTGACCCCATCCACAGTGTTATCAGCTTGTAGAAAATTTAATTATCTTCCTTTTGAGCACATGAAGACACCTGTGGAAGTAACGGTTCACGAAAAAATTACTGAGAACCAATATCGGCGAAACCCCTAATTAGCGGTACCATAATATGACCTATTATACCTACGGAGCTCATTAAGGGCTCTAGGTATAACAGGTCCCAAGATACAACAGAAAATTTTCTGTGTGTGGTATAATAGTTTGTGAGAAAATGGTCAATAACATGAGGGGGTAATCGCTTCCCATTCAGCGGTAACACATGGTCTAACAGCGTTCCCATAATATTTCGTTAGTTTTTTGATTGATTGATTGTTTTTGCGTGTTGTCTGGTATGGTTCTAGAAGTCTGTACTCGATTTTGCAGTTTCAAACGACCACCGCTAACTGAAAGATTGGAAAATTGCAAGGTTTTCGGACTTTTTCGGAACTCGGCTCATAATTGTGGGCTGCAATGGTACAAGGTATGGAGTGCTTGCTTGTTAACCCAGAGGTTGCAGGTTCATTCCTCACTCAGGTACAAAGCATTTTTTTCTTTTCAGCTGCCTCCTAGCTTTTGCTGGACGTCGCCCATGAGGTTATGCAATTAAAAATAAAATTCAACTTGCTCTCTATCTATTGTACCAAAACAATTCTTCCTCTATTTCTATTCCTTCTAACTAGTGTCGTGCAACACCTGTTGCATTTAAAAGGCAATGGGTGGTATGAATAGAACGGAGTGCGTACTCCTAGCAGGTACTCTATAGAAATCGGAGGAGGTACTTCAAGCAGAAGAACCTACTCCAGTTTCATATGAATAAAAATAAGCAACAACCGCAGAGCATCTCCTCCATCAAACAGAGTAGATGCTATCATACATCAAACCGATTTCTGTTGTTGAAGACAATATGTTCGTTTTTTAAATAAATCGATTTTTCTTAAATATGTTTTTAAAAATATTGGGTTCAGTTGTATCTACATTAAAAATTAATTTTATTAAATTTTTTTTAGGCACCGATTTTTATAGCCATCGATAAAAATATAAACTCGTTGCAAAACCTTAAATATTTATCCACTCATTTTTCTCTGGATAACTTTTTACATCCGTCAAATAGAATTTAACAAGAAGCTGCTATCGGTGAGGTTCGCGTTAGTTGTGTGTAGAAAATGTTGTTGTTGTTTTGTGGAGGTTTTCTGTTTTGTTCCTGTTTTTATTTTTTTATCTTTGCTTACCTGTGTTTTCATTCGTGCAACGTAAAGTCGAAAAATAAACATTTATCTATTTAATCCTGGATAGCTAACTGCGATTTTATAAATGTATCCTTTGTTTTTGTGCAAGTGGCCCCAACTAACCTTAAAACACTAAAGTACTTATGTACCTAGGACCTACCAAATTTGAAGCAAATCAGTTCTCCCATTTAGTTACGATGCAGACCAGACCAGACAAACAAAACTGACGCAAAAACTTTTTTTTTTTTATCATCGCTATGCAATGTTTGATTATATTCTCAAGCTATAATGGCAAGTTATAATGTAAAACGTTGCCTATTTATGTACATAATTCAACCTGGAGCAAGCAAAGAAACTAACTCACAAGTTAGTAGTACGTCCTCCACTTGACAGACTATGTGCTTCGTTTTAATACCAAACGACGGCGTAGGTACTCTTCCCTGAGGTGGTCCCCATCGAACATGAAGATGCTTCATCGTTGAGGAGTTACTCATTGTTTTTATTCATACCAAATTGAGTACCTCCTTCAAAAAGCTGAGTTTTTATTCATACCATTCAATGTGCCTTACAGACACATAGTTAAAATATTATTATATTATTATTATTGCTAAACTATGCATCGTATCGGTATGAATTCATTAATTATATTTAATTTGTGACAATTTGAGCCCTTAATGAGCTCTGTAGGTACAATAGGTCATATGGTACAGCTAAATAAGGGTTTGGCCGTTATTTGTTTTTAACCATTTTTACCTGAACCGTTTCATTCCCAGGTGTCTTCATGTGCACAAAATGAAGCTTATCAAATTTTCTACAAGCTGTACATGGGGTCAAAACATTTTTTCTTTTGAATACTTGGTTGCAAACATGGTTGAAGCATAAAAAAACTATTTTTATAAAAAATTTGCTAGGCTTGGAACGGTTGTATCTCTGCGCATATTATACCATCTGAAATTATTAATGGCTCAAATTTTCACAAATTTAGTGTTTTTAAAGAATATTGAAGCAATTATACCAATCCGTTGCAAAGTTTGGAAGTTATGAGCCGAATTCCGAAGAAAAATCAGAAATTATTGAAGTTTATCCCCCCCTCGCTGTCGGTAGTTGGCAATTTTATCGTAAAGTATTTACACCCACTGATGAAATCAAACTTTATATGTAATCAAAAGGTGCTCAAATTTGCTACAAGCTGATATGCTACATAAGAGGTCAGAAGAGTGCTTCTTTGCTAAATTAGGGTGCAAACATTGTTGAAGCATGAAAAAATATTTTTGTTAAAAATTGCATGTTTCTGAACGGTTGTATCTCGACCCATATTATACATACAAAACTCACTTAGGACTTGAATTAACACACATTTAATGAAGTTTAAGAATGGTAATGTTGTCACACCACTAAGATACATGGTCTGGTGATTTTGAGTCGGATTCCGAGTAAAATCCGGAATTCTTGCAGTTTCCCCCTCCACCTTCAGTAAGCGGTGGACCTTCAAAACTGAAAAATCAAGTAAATACTACTAGCACCATACCAGACAACATGCAAATGTAAAAAAATGCAAAACAACTTAAAAAACATTATTGGAACACATGCTTGGTCATATTACCGCTTTATGGGGGGCGATACCCCTCTTAAGTTACTGGCCATTTTCACGCAAACTGTTACACACACAGATTTTGTTCAGTGCTCAAGTAAAGGCTAATTAAATTTGCTACGAGCTAGTACCATGAATGAAAGAATACAAGATTACGACACTTGGTTTTTTTCAGCTTTTTGTTGTTGTTTTTTTTTCACTTGTGACGTAAGCACAAACAGAAAAACAATTAAATGGTGGAATCTTGTTATGAATTTACCCCAACCAAAGGGAAAAAGAGTGCAAAGTGCTTACATCACAAGTGAAAATTACGCCACAAGTGAAACAACAACAAAGTGAAAATGCCAAAGTGTCGTAATCTTGTATTCTTTCATTCATGAGCTAGTACCATTGTGTGTAGGTTTAGAACGACAGTTCTTCCGTGAGATATTAGACGGCATACATTGTTAAAGCATAAAACAAATTTAAAGATGGTGATGTTTTGGCTCTTCTGGTCTTTTTGAAGTTTAATGCGAATAAAAAACTCTATTCCATTATTCTCCCAACGTTTCGTAAGAATTCCTTACTTCTTCAGGGGATATTTATTATTCAATCTGTTACAAAATAAAACCAATTGGTAGGTAGGTACATTTTTCAAAAACAAATTATCTTACTTATTACTAAATCGTATTAATCTGCTACTTCACTCCCACTATTGCATCAATCCGATGGCTACGACACAACATTGAAAATAAATTAACATATATTAAACGATTTATGATGACAAAAAGAAAAAGACAATCAAAATAATAAATTAAACAATTAAGTTATCACAGAATCAGGCAGGTACTTTAGTTACAATGCTAACGCATAGCTTTGTTTAATGTTATCGGTGACTTCTTTTGTGTTCATGGTCCGTTTTATTTTTTGTTGTATACGTAGGCTTTCTAATGTAAGTCTTGTGTTTAATCTCCTCTCCCTGTCTAGAATTTTTGCCCCTTCGAAGTCCAACAAGTGTCCACTTTGTGCTACGTGTTGAGAAAGCCCTGTTGCCTCTTTGTTTTTCTTTACATCTGCTTCGTATTCCGCAAGTCTTATACCTAAACTTCTCTTTGTTTGGCCTATGTATACCAGATCACATTTCTCGTTTTCTTTACCTCTGCACTCAATTTCATATACTACGTTGTGTTGTTGATGTTTTTCTGTTTTTGATTTTGTGTTCGTAAAAATAGATTTAAGTGTAAGGTTTGATTTGTGTGCGAATGACACATTCTCTTTATTTATAAATTTATGCAGACTTTTGTTGTCTGTAAGCCTTGGAACATATGGTATGGAGAAAAATTGTTTCTCTCTTTTTTCACCTGTACTTATCATTCCTGGGCATTTATACCATATGTTCCAAGGCTTACAGACAACAAAAGTCTGCATAAAGTTATAAATAAAGAGAATGTGTATATCGAGCGCAAAAGTGGTGTTTTGGTGCATTTAATAAAAAAGTAAAGCATTTTAAATACTTTGTTTCTAGAAAATGCTCCAAAACACCAGTTTTGCGCTCGAAAATGCCCCTGGCCCAAAATGCCCATGGTCCTTTGAAAGTGAATTTTAACTATAATTGGATTATGGCGACAATTCACGTTTCAAAATGAACAAACACCACTATGACGTTAGTTCGTATGTTCACAGCACCTACAAAGGAACGCATCGCATGGGCATAAATGCTACATCACTGTGAAGTGAACTCTCTCCAGAACACTCGGTGCGCTATAAAAGCTGCAAGTGCACTTGTCTTATACACAAGCTTCGCAATTATTGCCGTCATTACCTTTCCGTCATTCTGCCCCAGTCATTGCCGTTCTGATCTGGATAAGGTTTGCATCAATAGTACGGCAAGACCCAAGGTGTCGTGAACGAACCCCATACGAAGTAACGCCATAATGGTGTTAGTTCACTTTCAAACGCGAATTAGAATCATTTTGAAACGCGAATTAGAACCATTTTGAAATTGAATTAAGACCATATGGTGTAAGTTCGTTTAAGAAAGTGATCTTGATTCTCATTTGAATGTGAAAATTAACTCGCATAAACGAAGTTGGGAAAAGGTACAAAATCTTGAATGACAAAACCTTGAATTGCAAGAATTTCGAATAGTACAAATTGAAAATCTTGAATTTCGGTTCAAAACTAAATAAATAATAAATCCAAAAAAAACTTTGCATCACCCAAACTCGCACCTACCCCAAAACCTATAACAGGCAGAGGCACTTTTCACGTTATTTGACGGCACGGCTTCATAAAAACTTTTCCATTGGATTTCAAGAAACCTGTAATATGGACATGATATGGCATAAGTTCACAAAATAGAATGTGAATTACCATCATACGGTGTTAGCTCACAATTCAGTGATGGTTTTAGTTCAAATTTGAAAGTGAGTTTAAGCCATATTTGGATTGTGGCTTTAATTCGCATTTGAAAATGAACTAACACCATTATGGTGTTAGTTCGTATGGGGTTCGTTCACGGCACCTGACCCAATACTATTGTCGGTTACTAACATCAAAGTTTCTGATTGATCTATAGTACAGTGAAAAGAGAATTATCTGAGAAAAGTTTTGAAGGTCTCCAAGTTTGAAAGCAGATTTGTAGGGGGTTGATTCTGAGTATAAAACTGAGTTTGCGGGAAATTTTTAAAGATAATAATTTAACAAAAAAAAATTTGTAATTAAATTGTTAACTTAAATCAAAGATAGGCAAATATGTGTATTAATTCTTTTCAAAGTATTCAAGGTATTAATTTCTTTTCAAAGTGGCAATAAGACCCTTTATAAAAAGCATTAAGACCCGTGATACTTGGACCCTCCCAAACTCGCACCCACCTCAAATCCTATAGTTGGCCAGTCAGGGGGTGTCAGGAAGGCAGCATGCCCCCCTTACCAAGCGGATCAAATTGCTATTTTAGGAAGGACTTAATGCCTGTGGGCGTTGTTTCCTTTCAAAGTGTGAATTAAGACCCGCGGCCCTTATTTCACTCCGCCATAAATACATAGTGAAAGTTAAGAGGCAAGTATGTTTCTTATTCAATAACGTCAGAACGGATATAGATGAAATTTGGCACTAAGATATTTAGTTAAAGGAACATCACATAGGCTAGGTATTAATTAATCCCGAAAAATGTACGGCTCCCGTTGGATAAATTTTATTTTTGTTTTTCTGCGAGCAAGAAATAGACGTGACTTTATTTTTCCTGCTGTTATATTGCATAATAATTGCATAACTGAAAAACAAAATTGACTTTAAGGCAGATCTAGCTTATCCAATTAATAAGGAAGAGCACATAAAAGCATGAGACAGAAAAAAGTCGAGAAACCTACACGCGTATCATGAAAACAGCTTGTATACTGTTCTCCGCTGTTAACTCTCATTTCGTATGCTCCATTTGGTCTTACCTGATGGATACAGCATACACAATGCACATAAAACTTTATTTAAATGCTAAAAAATGCATGCGGGAGATTATAATATGTTCCTTTTGTTAGCCAACATTGCTTAAATTAACTATCACAAATAAAAGAATTAAAAAAAAAAAAAAAAAATGGAAAGTGTAAAAATTTATTTAGCTTTCCAGAACAAGAAATTAATTTGAAAACGTAAATTTATTTTATTTTCAAAACTCAATAATATCGATTTATTATGAAAACTAGTTTTTAAATTTTTTGACAGGTTTGTAAACAAAACAAGTTCTAACGAAAACTTGTTTTGTTTCGAGTTTTATGAAATGTGAATATGGCTAGCCGAAAATCCAGAAAATCTAAAAGTTAGGGAACAGTTCTAAAATTAAGGTGATAAAGTCTATTTTTGTATTCGTTTTTTTCTTAGAAGTTCTAAGATACTACCACTACAAATATAATTTCTATACCTACCGTTTTGTAGATAATACAAATTAAAAAAAGTGTTTCATATTTTTTTCATAAAATGGCATACAAACATAGAAAAACGCAAAACCACGAAAAAATCTTAAATTCAAGATGGCGGCTGCTGCACAAGACTAAATTTCCCGCAAACTCAGTTTTATACTCAGAATCAACCGTTCTACAAAACTGCATTCGAACTTGGAGACCTGCAAAACTTTTCTCAGATATATTATATATCTTATTTCACTCTATTTTGATTGTACTACAATTGAACAGTTTAATTTTTAGAGATCAGAAACAAGAGGTGCAGTTGCTATCAATGAATTCCTTGAATCATATATTGTACATACTACAACTTTCTTTATCGAAGAACATAGTGTTGCAACGTTTAGCCATTTGGCTCAAAGACATTAGATTTGCACAGATGTTTGGCATATGCAATACATCTATCACAATAGCATGGTGGTCTTGAAGTGCACTTGATCCCATTGACATTTTATGTCACCAGAGGACTCTACGGCTAGATGGAAGTTATTTCTAACAATTATTTTGTTTTTGATAGGTTAACGCACATCTACTAACACATCTACACGTTTATTCAAAATGTGCAAAAAATACAAATTCGCTCAAAATATAAACGATGACTTCTTAAAAATTATTCCGTCGTTGCAATAGGCCCATAGCATGATAAAGTTAAAGCATCCGGTTATTACTTTGGATGCTTCAACTTCCATCTGAATCTTCAGATAGACATTGCTTTGAAAAAAAGACCATCTACAATCAACTTAATATATTCCGTTTTGAATTCCTTTTGTTTTACAATTTCTGCGCATGATTTGAAAATGTTATTTTCTTGTACTCGAACATAACGTCATTTCATGTAGTATTTTTTATAATTTGTTGTTAAATGTTGGACTAACAAATAATTTTGATTTGATTGACTTGTGGAACATTAAATTATGAAAATACATGTTAAAAATCAATAAAGTATCTTTCTATGAACACTGCCTAAAAGTATAACACTTGTATAATATCTATACGAAAAGATAAATCTTTGTGCAACTCGAAATAAGACGTTCTTTTGTTCATAAGTTTATTAAAAATTAATGAATTGATAGAGTAACATAAAATATTTACTTGTTCATATATTATATATCTTTGTAGATAGGCTATTATTCGAGATGTCCCTTGTATATTATGAGCAAACGGAGAGCAGTGGAGGTTTTTGAATGTTATAAGTTAGAGAAAAACAGGAAAAAGGACGAAATTTTTAAATTACATAAACAGGTATGTTTAAATATATAATGAAATTTAAAATAAAAGTGCAGTTTATATTAGCTGTATTTTATAATCCTATAGAATCCGGACCGAATTGCAAGTTTTATAAACAATGTTGGAGCATGTGTTGTTGTACATAATATTAGCGATGCAAATCTGATCCGGATCAGATCATAGTGGATAAGAAAATGCAGTTATTAATAGTGGATTTATGTATGTACCTGCCTAAAAAAGAAAAAAATTGTTATGAGGCTAAAATACTGGGTGATTTGCATGAGATGCAGCAGAAGGCTAAAATGACTAGGTTAGGTTAAGATATATGAGAGGATAATATACGTATGGAAGTGAGGTCTGTCTCCCCATGTTAAGTCAAGGCTTATTATGTATGCGTAAAAAGAAGTTGAAGTTAAAGTTAGAAGTTAAGAAGTTTTAATACTAGAATCAAACATTACATTACTATGATAGAGAAGACGAAAAACGTAAATCCCGAAATTCTGTGTTTGGGTGGGGTCTATCTCCCCGATCTCGGTGGGAAACAAGTATTTTCATTCAACGAAAGCACTAATGTAATATGTAAGGAGTAATGTTTGACTTAAATTGATTATGAGAAATAAAATTTCAAAGTCAAAATAATAAAATATTTTGCGTTCTTCAAATTGAATCTTTACAAAATTTTGAATTAATAAATGCCTTTATCCAATATAATATTTATTATTAATTTTTAGTAGAACGCAATAAATCCGGTGTTAAAATTTGTCTTAGTTTTTGAGAATTCAAAAATAAGTATTTTCACATATTTTTTGTATTTTTCCACCAAGGTTCGTCTAGAGCAGGGGTTCTCAAATTTTTTTGTATCATGCCTCCCTATTGCCTAAAATGATAATGCCCACGAATCCTTTCGACGCAAAAACTAAAATGATGTTTTCAAATCATAAATAAATGCTTTAATTTTTTTTGCGTTTATTTCGAAGGAACTGATCTGCTATGCTGGCATAATATTTGGATGATTTACCTATCCGAAATAGTGATCGATATTCTCAAAATCATATTTGACAGCAAAATCTTGATTACCAAAGCTTGCTTGCTTGTAAATTATCTCACATGGCAGTACGCAGAACTTAACCATTTTCCATTTTTTTTTTAATTATTAAAATTGCTCTCACGTAAAATTTTAAAAAGTGACTTATATCTTTTTGCCATCTGAACACAGAATTGCAACTTTTCAGTGTAATCACGTCATATACTGAAAAGTTGCAAGTCTGAAAACGAAAAATTTTTCATGATAAATTATGTTCGAGTCTCCGTCTTGTAATATTAAATTCAACGACCTCAATGAATCGAAAATATCTGACATAAAAGGAAATACTATACTTGAGCCCATTTTATGAATTTCACAAATAATTCACTTTGTTTTTTGAATTTCTAAAAACTGGGAATCTTCAGCTCGAAGTATAATATTGAGCCAACATATTTCATTTCGAGAACAACCGCATTTCCGTATGAGATAACTGTTCTGTGCCCAAATCTTCACAAAAGGCCAATTTAATGCACCCTTTTTAACATAATTTACAATCTTCAAGCACAAGTAGGTATAAGACATCGAATAGTTCGTCTGAAAGTGTCTTAACCGCCAGGGCTTGATGGTGTCAATAATAATCACGTTGGAATTGTTTTCTCTGGCGTAAATTTGGTACGAATCTAGAGCGAAATCCGAGCATTGCCGTAGCGCCATATGTACTGTACATGCGTCTATCAAATTTTGTCATGACATATCATGCTTGATAGAGCAGTTCAGCGTACAGCACATATTTTTCGTGTTTTGTGTTTCCGTGCACTGTGTTTGAATGTAGTTCAGGCTTAAGGCAGTGTGGTGTGCGTATGGATGTTTGATACCTTATCGTTACTTACAAATATCGATATTTGTATCAATTATGGAAGTTCAGTCGATTCATTAATATCGATAATTTTACACTAAGATCAAATATTTTTTTCATAGTATCAAAATATCCTTAAGTGTGCCTGACGACTAACCGGTCCGCGCCCCCTATTGCATTTCTTCCCGCCACTTTGGAAACCATTGGTCTGACTAGAGTTTCATCTTTTTCTTCTTTTCCGACGATGATGTTATAATCTCGAACAGGACACAACTCTCTCACTTCACCACTTCACTAAAAAGAGCATTAAAAAACGCAAAAAAAATCTACCGCTCTTTTTTACAGACATAAAAAGTTATTAACAAATTACAAATTCTGAATTGTGTTCATGTTCATGTATTCTTAGATTTATATAAAGATTAAATAGACGAATCTGATTTTTAAGACCTTAATTGTTTAATAAACTATGATTTTTATTATTAATTTTTAATTTAGTTCAATTTGCAACAAAAAATATTAATACAATTTTTTTTTTTTGTATGGCGAGTAGTTTTTTCAATATCAGCCGTAACTCAAAAATTATTAAACAGGAAACCTATTGTTATTTTTACTTGCAATTATAGGTACTATGTATAAGGCAAGTTATTTATTTGTAAAAAAAAAGTTTTAAGATAACATTCAAACATGACATTACAGATTTCAATCCGACAATTCTGTCTGTCTGTCTGGATGTATCGACACCTGCAGCCTTAACGGTTAGGCCGATTTCTTTAAACTTGGTAGAGACTATTCTTAGAGAAATATCCCCGGAGGTTTTTTTATTTTTGAAATAGTTCGTCCAAGAAAGATTGTCAGTACATGTCTTATGGGAGAGCTTTTTTTTAATCAGTGCGACCTTCCCATTTTCCAGGGGACAGCAAAAAAAAGCCCCTGAAATCCATAACAAAACACACAGCCACCACGGCATTGTTTTTGTAATTCCTTACTTAATGCTTAGTTAAAGGCTGATTTCCAATCCCGCGTTGGGTTCAGCAATAGGAATTAATATATTGTGTTTTGTATATTGTGATTTGGCATCCAGTAGCAGCTACACAAAACAACTTAGCGTAAAAGAGCGCGACGCAGAAGTTGAAATATTTCAACTCTTGCGAGCGTTGAATAAAATCCGTATCCATGCGGGGTTGGAAAGTGGGGTTAGTTGTAGCCCATTCATTTTCGGTTTAGGTAAAAGTATTTTTTAAAAACACAAAAGTGTCTGAATTGTTGATATACAAATAAAGACGAAGTGAAATGAAACCATCTAATCATATTTTTGAACTTGTTTGAGTATTTTCACCGAGAGTATACCCCTCCGAAATATCTTCTCTGGATATGCGCCTGTCTCTGACATTTTAATAAACAGATGTGTGTTTGAAGGAAACTAAATAGATTTTGAAGTTGGACAGGTTTTAAATCCATTTAAATGGAGTGATATAGTTTCATTTGGTAATAAATTCAATATTGTTTTTATCAAATTGGCAAAACAACTTTTGTATTCTATTTCACTTGATTTCTTCTGTCATCTCAACGCGTCCGTAACGCTGGCTAAATGTAACGTACGCGGCGCTAACGCCAACGCGACATTGGAAATCAGCCTTAAAAGTGGTTCATCCCCTATAATCTACTTTCCACACAGCCGAGTGTGGAAGGATCATCTAATCAGGATCATTCGCTGTTTTTTTTTTGTTGATAATGTACGAGTTAATTTTTCTAAGCTAACCAAGAAAAAGTGAAATGCAGAAAGTAATAACAAAAGTCTGAAATTACAAGTGATAGGTAAAATGTTTAATGATTTTGTGAAAAATGGTGTTGGAAGCGCAAATAAATTTTTTTTTAGATTTTATCCGCCAGATGGTAACGCTGGTACTGTTCAAATGAAACTTGAATCGAATTGTTATGCATATTACCGCATCGCTGTTAGAGCTTTCATTTACGATAGACTTATACAATACGCTGCAGCCAAACTGTGATGCAAACGTCCTATCTTTCCTGCACTGACAGTCCTTTCTGGACGAACTATATGTAAAAAAATAAAGGTACCTACCATATAAGCGTAACCGATAAATCCATTTTTATCGAAAAGATGCGATCAATTTCGATCATCTATTTTTTTTTAGAATCAGCTTATTAACGGTACCTGCCATATAACCATTATTTATTTATTTATTCATTCATCTATCGAGTTTCCTCTTACAGATTGCTTAAAACTAATATAAAATTAATTCATATTTACATTTTCACTTAATGGTAGTTTAAATACATTTCTCTCGAGACTTAAATCTAAATTACGTTCATTATATTATAATCTCATACATCTTCTTGGTTCATTACAACCGTAGTTATATCTGTGCGAGGGAATATAAAAAAAATTTCTAGATCTTATATTTCTCCCTGGAACATAGATACTAAGAAGATATAGCAAATAATGGCATTTTATATGGTAAGACGATGTATCATAAACGAACATACAACAATTAACGATCCTGCGTTTTTCCAGAGTAGCTTAACCACTAAGCTCCACGTCTGGTGGAGTAAGTTGGCATTTCAACCAAATTCAATTTTAACTGTCTAACCAAAAATCTTGTAAAAGATTTTTGAACCTTTTTTATTAGATTTTTTGAGACTGCATATTCCAAATAAAGGCGAACAACAACAAGTCAAGTCTTAATTGCATAAGGGCTTGGGCCTTAATTGCATAAGGGCTAGAAAGTTTGGAGCAATTCCTCTTTAGAAAACTTAGCATTGAGTTTGCTTTTTCTACAGTAAAATTGATATGCAAGGAGAAATTTAACTTTGCAACGGAAATTATCCCAATTTTTTATCTATAAAATGAAAATGTATTACATTTCTCAATGTTAAATAATAGAAAGTTTTGTTTGCAACAATTAACTATTTTATTTAAATCATTTTGAACATTAAAACAATCATTCAAGCTTTTTATTCTAGTAAACAATTTGAAATCATCTGTAAACAACAAACCAATTGTATTTGCATGTTGCAGCACTGATGGCAATTCATTTACATAAATAAGAAATCATAATGGTCCAAAATGGCTTCCCTGGGGAACACCAGATGAAACATTTATCACTTTAGATGTAGAGTTCAAAATTTTTACTATTTGGGTTCTATCAACCAAGTAACTTAAGACGAGTTAAATGGAACCCAAAACGTTCGAGTTTTTTAAAAAGCTGCATATACAAAGGCTTTCAAATCCCTTTTCAAAGTCTGTAAAAATAGACTCCACTTGAAATCCTGATTCTAAAGCATCAGAAACATATTTTGTAAACAGGGTTAAATTTGTGGTTGTAAACCTACCACTGACAAATCCATGTTGACATGGAGATATAAATTCTTTTATATGAAAATATTTTTTTTTTTACAATTAGCTCAAATATGAGTTATAAATGATAATTTTCAATCATCAAGAAAAAAACCCATTTAAAACAGATAAATTAAAAATAATTTGAAGTGGTTTTCCTAACGAAAAACATTTTTTAATCAAAAAATAAGGAATTCCATCTGGACGAGCATTTAAACTTGGATTTAGTCTTACGATTCCATCAATTATATCTTCGAAAGACAACGAAAGGTGTCCCAAATTCATATTTGAAACCGAAATTCGGTCACATAAATTGTCAGAAATAACTGCAGAAGAATGATCTTTATACAGAGTTTCAAAAAATTATGCAAATAGATCGCATGTAGAAGATAAATTAGAAGAGGCTGACCCTTGTATTCCATATTAGTAAATACTCCAGAATTTATTTTTTTTTTTTCAATTTATAAAAATCCAAAAGGCTTTTGGATTTCTGGCGATTTTCGACTAAATGTTCATGATATATTGTATATATAAAGATTTGCTTACAAAATCATACTCACGCCGTAACTGACAATGGCGACGTCTATCGATTTCTAATTTTGTGGTTTTAAGTTTCGTAAAAGCTTTGCTTTTAACATTTTAAAGATTTCTAAGCCTAAGGTTATCTCACGGTGGTTTAAAATCAGATTTTATACTCATTTTGGGAACACATTTTGAACAACCTTATTCCGACTATCGTTTGAACGGTTTCTCCGATTTTGGCCCAATTTAATTTTCTAATGGCCAGTTTCTCCAAACACTTTTAAATATTTATTGGATTGTTAAATCTTAAAATAGCATTTTTCAATTTCACCAACCACTTTCAGTTTTAAAAGGGCAAATAAACTAAAGTCCCATTTTGTTTCATATAAATTTTAAAAGCGTCTTAAAATTACAAGACAAAGAGAACGTTAAATTTTTTCCATTAATATACTCTCCTCTCGCTTACTCTAATGCACGAGACCCATGTGTGGTGAATAAAACTCCGGGGTTGGCATCAAGTTTCCTCATTTTTAAAAATTCACCTCCTAATGTTGGTGCAAACCATTTTAAGCTAAAATGCCAAGAAATTTTATTACTCCGTTAACTAAAATGCTTTTAAGTGTATTTTAGTAAAACTGGGCATAAGACTTCAAAATATAAAAATCTGATCAATTTTGATAAAATTTTATATGAGTGATTTGTTACCAACGGTGATGTCTTTTATCCAAAAACTTTTTTTAACGGTACCTGCCGATAGGATGGTACTTCTTTTAATTCTAATTTCTAAAGAACCGAACTTCCCAGTCGATAACACGAAGGGAACTTGCTCCGAGAACAAGTTCGTGCGACCCAGTCGTGCCCTTTTATTTTACTTTGGCAACACTTTATTGAAAAAATATGAAAAAACGCACTCACAAGGTTTTTTTTTAATAAAGGGAAGCCAAAGTAAATAAAATGCTCGACTGGGTCACACGAACTTGCTCTTGGAGCAAACATTGAGAAAATTTAATTTTTCTGAATTATGTTGAACAGCGAGAAAGTGGCCTAAATGTAAGATCAAGTTGAATGGTAGCTATCAATAAATGGCTGTTAAGGCCAAAACTTTAAACGCCGTTATTAATTTATGGTCAAATAAGTAAAAATAACAAATCTCCGTTTTGTGCATTTATAGCCAAAAACCTGAAATGCAGTTATATTAGAACTACTAAAAGTATGACGTACACCAAGTCTCATCAAAATCGTTAGAGCCGTTTTTGATAAGATTTGGAAAAACTGGAACCGTAATATAAGTATTCCACACGAAGTTTGACGAAAATCTGATCAACCGTTCAGGCTTCAGATCGGGGAACAGACCACCGCAAATCCGCACATTCTCACATTCGCACATCCGCACATACGCATGACAGACCGAGGGACTGCATGCATGATAAAACCTACTAGCTATCGTAATGTCAGGTTTGATTAAAACCTCGAATCTTTTTTTACACGAAATCAATACTTGCTCTATTGAGCAAGTAAAATATAACTTAATAATGGGCTCCTTGTGCAATAATTTTTGTGTTTCGGCTGATATTAAAAAAAAAAACTAGTCGTCGTACAAAATATTGAGTTAATGTTTTTTGTTGCAAATTCAATTAAAATATAGTTTGATCGGTATCAAGGAACGTTTAAGTATATGAAACTGCAAGAAACCAAAAACATACAAAAAATCAATATTTTAAATAATTAAAAATCATATTTAAACAAAGAAGGTTTAAAAAATCTGATTATTCGATATAATCTTTCTATAGATTCTAGGATTACAAGAACATTTTTACAGAATTTTAACTTTACTGCAAACAGCAGACAAAAATATATATGTTTTTTTTTGTTGCAAATTTGCAGTTCTACAAGATGGTATACTTTTTTTCATTAAACAATTTTTTTTTTATAAAACAACCATTTCAAAAAAAACTTATTTTCTTAATTTGTTAACAACTTTTTATGCCTGCAAAAAAGGTGGTAGACTTTTTTCCCTATTTTTACTCACTAAAAGAAATTTGTGACAGGTTTCACCTTTTTTTAGTACGTGTGCTCATACTCTTCATAAATCTACAACATAACTAGGTGAAACTTAATTCTTATGTTCGACATAAATTATTCTACGTTTTTACAAAAAAAAAATGTTCTACTTAGCTATGATTTAGTTTCATGATAGAAATCTCAATCAAAATGTCAAATTTGCACGAACAGTCAAATTTATTTTATTATTTTTCATATTTGCCTCAATTTTTTAACAAATATTTTTGGAGTTCTCTTTTCTTTTTTTTAGTAAAATTTACCTTCTGGATGTGATAAAACCATATATTTTTTATGAATTCTAATTCTAAATTAAACCAAAAAGTCACGTTTTATTCAAAAACCTACATAATATTTTTATATATATTTTTGGACATAGAAATTAACAAAATATAGTTATTTTTGGTTTTATTCAATGCAAAAATATAAAGTTTATGTAGTTTTGTTAAACATTTTCTGGAATTTAACTTTTTTTAAGGAAAAAATGTACCTAAAAAAAATCTTAACTAGAGCTACTTTTTCTTCTATTTGAATTAAGTTCAACTTAAGCAGATTTATGATTAACTTTGAATTTCGTGCAAACCGTTAAGTGAAACTTAAGAATTTAAGTTGTATTTAAGGCCTTATGTCAAGTATGAGCAAACGGGCCTAAAAGAATTTTTTTCAAAATGGCAATTTTTTTTTGTAAATTTAATATTTCGAAATCCAATTGAATAAATTTTTTTATGATTTAAATGTTATAAGTTTCCAAAAAGTGGAATTGTCAGTTTTTTTTCAACTGGATTCACGATCTGGGTAAAAAAAATGTGTCAAGTATTTTTTTTGGAAAACTCTGGGTTGTTGTTGTTTTTTGTATTTACTATTTTATTATTTTATTACCAACCTACACATTGTATTCTTCTGCTGACTGTGTGACAAACCTGTTGAACAGGAAAAATCTAAATACGCGTGACAAGCGATATCGCCATTGCCATCGCTTCGGTTTGCGTATCGCTTTAAAAGACATTTTTAGGGCGCCTAAGCCGTCGCCACATTTGCAGGACTTCAAAGACGGAGCATTTTTCTAATTATGTGTATCTCCTCAATGAAAATTTTTGTTGAAAATATTTTTACGGATTATTAGGTAATTTAATAACTTTTCTGTTTGTCAAACTAAAAATATATTATTTACGAAACAGTAACTATTTTGTTTTAATTTACAGCCAACTTTTTGAAGTTCCACAGAAATAAAGAAGAGGCATGTCTAAATTGTTCTTAAAATGTTTTCGGAATATACCTACTAACTAAACAAAAAATTTTTTGATGATGATGATAAAAAACAAAAATTTTAAAATGAACAAGCGAGTTACAATTATTGTGTGATTTCATAACATTATTCATGCTATCTTTACACAAAAAATAATAAGCTGCTTTCATTCCATTTTTTATTGGGGAGCATTCAAGACATTTTTCAACGAAGACATGGGGGTTGCTGAATAAGCAGGATTGATGAGCTTTCATAATGTTTTCAATCTTCAATATTATTCATTTATGAATAAGCAAACTCCATTTCCTTAGTGGATTTCACTGGTGAATATTCACCAAGAAAGTCACTTGTTGAACGCTAATGACAGCCCCGTGTAAAATTCACCAAAGGATTCCTCATGTAGTTGATTCCTCTGTAATTTTTTTGAAATTTTCTATTGGGTATAAAATAGAAGTTAGAACCTTAGTCAGACCAAAGGAAGATTTCAGAAACATATCAGAAATGTCTCTTAAATGTTTTTATTATGATGTTTTGGTCTAGACGCTTGATAAACATTTCCCAAATGTTTATCTGTTTCCCATCTGCGATTGGAAACATTCAACCGTTTTCTGATTTTAGCAACGTAAAAACAAAAAAAGTAAATAATATTGATATACACTGCCGGCCATTTGAATAGGTTCAACTTTTATCGCAACTTACTGTAGCCTCTCTCTCTCTCTCTTAAATTTTTTTTTCCTTAAACTATTACTCTTCATTAAACTATTATTATGGGTTTATTCTTGAAGTCTGCACAGTATCACACAACTTAATACTTATTCTTGATAAAGTATAAACTAAGTTAAATACTGATATTTAAGTTTTCTGATATTTATACAGTTTCTTCCCAGTTTCTTCTTAAATTAGAGTTTGTGGCTGGGCTGCAAGATTTTGAACCTCTTTTTTTTATTTTTTTTTACACTATCACATCTATTTTCAAATGGAGCTTAAAGCAAGCATCAACATAATGAAAGAAAGATTTGCGAACACATATAATGTGTCCCACTGGCTCATCACTTAGTGCAGGTGTTAGTTGTTATTAAGCACAATGGTACAAAAACAAAAACACATGCACATAAATCAAAATAAATACAACATTACAATACAACACAGAAACAATTCTGATCGTGGAGCACTGGTTCTAAAGAGAGTTGTTAAATTATTTCTCTTTAAATTAAAGTCTATCTGGCTCTCATTCAAGTTATATAACTTACTCATCCGTGTGAGAGGCTTCAAAAGTTCAGATCTTCGCAGGTGGTAAGACCCTCCGCGGTAGTTTAAGCCAATAGAAGCTAACAGGTCCGAAGCATCAAATTGTTCGCTGACAAGTTGATGAAGAAAAATTAGATCATTATCAGAAAATTCTAGATTAGCACTAAAATTTAAATCTTTGAAACTAAACACGCGACTGATTTTATTTTGAGATATACAATATTCAAAGAAACTTAGGGATCTTTTTTTGAGAAGGGCATTGTTTGGCATTTTTTTATGGTTAAGAGTTAACCCGTTTTTATAACACCACTAATACACTGAAACTATTGACATCAGCCTGCAGAAGATTGTGTTCATTAGGAGATTTTATTGTTTTAAAAATGTTCATATCATCTGCAAATATGAGCATCTCGCAAGCGTATACAAAATGAAACGTCATTTATAGCAAGAATGAATAAGAAAGGGCCCAAAAGGCTTCCCTGGGGCACGCCTGAATGGGCAAAGAAATTATTTGAAAGGGAGTTTCTAAATTTGACCTGGTAAGATCTATTTTCAAGGTACGATTTGATCCACGAAATAAAGAGAATAGGGAAACCGTACGCTTGGAGTTTAAAAACAATAATATCATGGCTGAGTTGGTCAAATGCTTGAGAAAAATCTGTGTATATGCAATCAACTTCATTACCTTTTTCTTATGCATTTGAACAATTATGCAAGAAGGTAAGAAGGTTTGCAACAGTAGACCTTTTCTGGACCAAGCCATTTGCTGTTTACAAATAATGTTTTTACCAAAAAATGAAAGGCTTTCACATACAACCTGTTGAAAAAGCTTATAGGAATACATGACAATTTAGAAATGGGTATATAGTTATTAATGTCAAAATTGTCACCTTTTTTAGAACAGGAGTGAGAAATGATTTCTTCCAGAAGGACGGAAATTTCCCAGCTTTTAGAGAAAGCTTAAACAAAAATTACAAGGGCTGCACTAATACACCACTACATTTTTTCAGAACTATTGGGGGTAAACCGTCATATAAGGATGACAAAAAATGCAAAACTCTATATTGTTTCACAGGAATATTGTTAAAATTAACTTGCGGGTAGCTGTTCACGTCTTTAAAAAAATCTATATCAACACTTCTATGAGTATCAACAAATAAGTTACGAAAATTATTTGCAAACGCGTTGCAAATATCACCGGTATTTTGTACGGAAGTGTTCTCATATAAAAAACTTGCCATCCGAATTTTTTTTCGAGTTAACAAAATGCCAAAAACTTTAAGGGTCCTGTTTTAAAGAAGCCCCCATTTCATTAACGTAATTGGTGTACAAAAATGAAAGCAACTGAAAATTTGACTTTCGAAAGTCAAAAACAAATGAACAATCTTGAGAATTACAGTTTTCGAGAGGATGGTTGCTCAAGTCAAAAAAAAATATCCAAGGGTGGATGGTAATTGTCTATATTAGTAATGCCAGAACTAGATTCGTGAACAACAGTACTAAGCGTCAGAAAAATATACCAACTCGAGTAATCGATTCTTAGAGTTTTTAATAGACTTAACTTGCTGTAAGTCAATAGAATAATTTAGTTGTTTGAAAACCTCTTAAATATTTAATATCATATTATTTGTAAACAATTAATATCATATCTTTAAAAATAAAAATGTTTCAGAAGGTTATGTGTTAAGCATAAAATACACGATACAATTATCGTACCGACCAGTGGCGTAACTACGGGGGAGCAAAGGAGCAATTACCCACCTCCCCCATCCCCAAATTCATCAAGATTACATAAATTTTTATAAAATTGGAAAAACTTCAAATTTGACACAACTTGTCCCTTATCATTAGTTGTGTTCGTTGAACTCTGGAGGCGCCCTAGGGTCGACCCAAAGCGTTTTTTGAAAACCTCAACTCGCTCTGGTGAACAAATTCCCTGAAGTAGCTTTAGGTTTTATGCTGGGTCAAGTTGAGGTAAGCAAGTTGACATGTGTGTGATGTCAAACATATGTTTACAATCGTTCGCTGCATTGAATATTTTATTTTACTTTTGCAATGCAAAAAAAAGAAATTATAGATTTATTTTAATGAGGATAAATAGAAAACATACAAATAAAACAAAATGTAATTGTTTTACGTTTTAGAATGTACTAAAAGCAACAAATTTCAAGCTTTAATTTTTGGAAACAAATATTTTTTTACTTCTATTTTTTTTGTCAACAACACAAAACCAACCCAAAAACCTGATTGACCCTGGGTAAAATTCAACGAACACAACACAAATCATAATTAATTATGCTTATGCACATCTGAACGCGTTAATTTGTGGGGTCAAGATGAGAAGTCGTGTGTATAGACTTGGTGTTCTTTGGTTTAAGACGCTCCTCGCACGATCTGAGGACACGATGCTCATTTGTAGGACATGCTACACTTTGACTACATTTTAATAATTGTGGTACCTTTCGAATATATCGAAAAGTTCATTAGGTTTTTACTGCGGCATTTTATTCATCATAACCGTGGCAGTATTGTTGGCTCTTTTGCATGCATGCCATAGATTCCAGAGTTAGACAAATACGAACTGTGTAGTACTTTTTGCGTTTTTTCACCGATATAATCAACTCATTTCATAGATACATTTGAAATTAAAGTCCAAACATAAGTAGAAAACCCCCAAAAAGCAGTTTTTTGGGACAAAAGTACCTTTAATTTTGTTTTATTTTTCAAAAACTGAAACACATTGTATTAACATTCGGTTTTCAGAATTTGGCTTAAATATTATAACAGCGTTGAATTTTGGTACAAAATATTGCTGGTCTACAAACTTTACATACAAAGTTTAAAGATAATCGGGTTAGCCTTTTAGGGTGTAGGTGCTGAAACTGATACAGACAGACTGACAGACATACAGACAGAATTCCCAGACCCACTTTTTTCGAATTCGCTATCATCGTAATGTCATGTTAGATTGGTATTAATTTTTTTTTCTACGAATGCATAACTTGCCTTAATAAAAGCATGGAACTACGATCTTGTCTTGATCTAAACTAGCTGTAACACCTTTTGTTGCACATTATGCCAATTACTCTGTTTATAAGAAATATTTGCTCTTATAAAAACGCTTTATTTAGCTTTTTTAGTATATCACAATCAAATTGCACTTTATTATCCTGTTTTATGCAAGAATTCTGGACCAAATTACCGCATACGTTTCACATCGAATTGTAGATTTTTACTTAACAATTCAACATATAACTAGGACCCTTGTTGAAAGTTTTCTCTCGTAGATCAAAGCCTTCCTTACTGGTGTCCAACTCTTTCTTGGAAGAAACTCTAATATGCACTTACGAAATCGAAGCTTAAGATTGATGACAAAGCCACATCCGAAAAGTGGCTTTAAAAACTGATCACAATTTCCAAAGCAGGTATTAAAGCATTAAAATATATTTTTTTAAATATTTTGTATTTTTTTGTTATTATTAATACTTTAGACAGAGAGAGATCCGATTGAATTGAATGAAACAAAAAGTTCCTTTTTATTTTAAAACAAACTAATGTATGTTAGTATGTTCCTATGAGTATACGTTAAACTTAGTCTTTGAAAGGCTGTTATTGTTAATGCTGTTATTGTTCCAGTTCTGGGTCTACATATAAAAAAATCAATCCATATTTACCTTGGTCACGGAATCACGGGTAAACAGCTGGACCGATTTTTTTTATCGTGTCTGTTATTTTCATGAGAAGTAGGTAGGTTCTTATGAAATAAAAAATCAAGAAAGTCGCTTGGAAACATCTTTATTTGCATTATATGTAGGGGAAACACGCCAACAGTGAGACACCCCAAACAGTGATTCGAAAGAATTTAAAGGAACAAGTTGCGCTTTTTATTATACATTGGTAGTGCAAAACATTTCTTTCCAAATGATTCAGTTTGTGTTTACTTTCAGTGAAACAAAGTCGCTCTATGATAGCACATTGAGCAAAATACGGACAAAGTGAAATGTACGTGTCGCAAAAAATAAGCAATAGTTTTTTTTTAGGTAAGTTAAATAATTAAAGTCTTAAACATTATGTAGATTATATTGTAAGCAATACAATTAATAACATTTTGAGGCATTTCGATGCATGGATTTTTTGTTTTAGTTGTGTTTACAGATTTTGGACGGTTAACCAACAGTGAGACAAAATCCCGTTCGCATCAGTGAGGTATATTATATCTGACAACAGACGGAGACTACAATTCGGCAACAAATCAGTTTCCAATTTGGAATAAAATTTGATCAAATCGAAGTTCGTTAAATTTTTGGTTAGCATAATTTTTTTAATTTCTTTCATTTATTTAATTATCACTGGCGACATTTTTTATTACTTTTATATCCGTTACTATAAAGTTAAAAAGACACGAAGACTTGTTAATAATAAAATAACTCCTTAGTAAATAAAACTTGTTTACATGTTACATGCGTTTCACTGTTGGATATGAACTGTCTGACTGTTGGAATAGGTATACTAACAGTGAAACAAATGAGGTACTTGACTAATTCAATTAATATTTTTTCTTCGGTATTAGCAAAATAAATGTAAAGCATGCCAAAAATAGCTTACATACCTTTATTATGTGAGCTATTTTTTTTTAAATTAACGTAATTTACAATAACTAATTACTCCGAATACTTTTTAAGATATAATCATTTGAAAAAAAAGTGTCTCACTGAAGGCGTCTCTCCCCTACCTACAGTGTGTTTTTGAGAAGTGTTTGTTTATCACTATAAATTCCCATACAAATTTAGGTGTTATTACAAATGAAAGAACACCTAAATGTTAGGTTTATTTTCATCAAAATTAGGACTTGTTGCATTGTTTATAGTTAGGAGTTATTTCATGATGAAATAACCCCTAAAACCATGTAAGATTTGGCATGTTTTTTAAGAACATCTAGGATTTATTTCATTTTTAAATTAGGAGATATTACATCCAAAGTAAGGACTTATTTCATTTATTCGTGTTAGCAATTATTGCACTCATTGTTAGGAATTTCTTCATTAGGACTTATTTCATTAGGAATTAATACGTTAGGAGCTATTGCATAGAGCCGCAATAATTGCTAACACGAATAAATGAAATAAGTCCTAACTTTGGATGTAATATCTCCTAATTTAAAAATGAAATAAAACCTAGATGTTCTTAAAAAACATGCCAAATCTTACATGGTTTTAGGGGTTATTTCATCATGAAATAACTCCTAACTATAAACAATGCAACAAGTCCTAATTTTGATGAAAATAAACCTAACATTTAGGTGTTCTTTCATTTGTAATAACACCTAAATTTGTATGGGAATGTTAGGTTTTTTTTCATATTTTTTTGTTAGGAGTTAATACGTTAGGAGTTATTGCATAGAGCCAATTATTGCACTCATTGTTAGGAATTTCTTCATTAGGACTTATTTCATTAGGAATTAATACGTTAGGAGCTATTGCATAGAGCCTATTTATTTATTGAAATTATTTGTCATCGATTTTTTGTTTCAAATAAAAATAAATATTTATACTTATCAATTTCAAAGATTTTTATCATTTATTTTTCCTGATCGCTATAACCCACAAGGTATATGTATTGATATTGGTTATATAGAAGAATACAATAATATAATTTTTTTTCAGTTGGATTTTTGTTTTAAATATAAAAAAGCATATTGAATTATTAATTTGAAATATATTTACAGGTTCTTTTCCTTAATCACTATAACACACAAGGTATACTGCCGGTCACTAAATTGAGGCTACTTTTGCATCGATTTTTTGCGATTAATAATGACATTTCGGGCGTGACTCGGAAAATTCATCAAAATTTAACAATTTTAGTTAAGTATATTAAGTTATAACTGTAGAAAACGGATATAAAAAGTTGGGTCACTTGATTGAGGCCATTGCGAATAGATAATGTATTACAAAAGTTTCGTTCGTGATATTTTTTTAAACAACAGCTTCAAATATTTGATAAAGAGTATGAAGTCATATTTTTTACAACATTTTGAAACCAAATGGGTTCTGGAAAGATGTTGATGGTGGTAGGGAAAGTTGATATTGATGGTTTCAAGGACCTAAGACTTGTGATCAGTTGTCTTGTGGACACCAAAAACTATGGAAAATAGCAAAAGGACGACACTTAGAAAAAACGCTTAATTCGGTGTTTTATCCCAAATGTTACTCTGTGAGCCCCTAAATTTAGATCAAGAAGTGGAGTAAAATGCAGCGTTTCGACGGTTAATAAGCTCATATGAATCAGTAAGAACATCCAGCATAAGAAAATAAAAATAAACCGGTTCTATGGCAAGTGCATAAGGAGCTTTCCTAGAACTTTGCCAGTGATCATATCGCTTGGAGCAACGAATGAAAATGTGTTGTTTTTTCGGATAGAAAGATTAATCTTAACGGACCAGATGGTTATATCTTTTAATTTATCGATTTAAATAAAGAAGTTAATATTATGTCAAGATATCAATGCTGGTGTTCCTCAGGGGTCAATACTTGGCCCTCTACTTTTCTCATTATTTATAAATGATCTTCCTGAGATTCTTAAGTTTTGTAAGGTATTGATGTACGCTGATGATGTCCAATTGTATCTCAGTTATCGAATAGGTATGGTCGAGGATGCTACATTTCGCATTAATTCTGATCTGGAGAGGGTTTTTAAGTGGGCCGAAAAAAACCAACTGCGACTTAACCCCAAAAAAAGTCAAGCAATTGTTATTAATAAAAATGCGATTGACACTTCCTATTTTCCCAGCATCGAACTTGGCGGCTCAATGCTTCCCTATGTTGAAAAGGTTAGAAACTTGGGCATTATTTTCAACCAAACCTTAACCTGGGGCGATAACCTATCATGCACTATTGGCAAAACTTACGGTGCACTCAGGTCTCTCTACCTCAGTGGTGGCTGCCTCCCAATAAGAGTTAAATCTACTCTGGTAAAAACGCTTGTTCTTCCAATCTTAACATATGGTAGTTTGATTTTCTGTGATTTAGACAGTAGGAGCCAAAGAAAAATACGAGTGGTATTTAACAACGTTATACGTTTCGTTTACTCTCTTCGTAGGTTTGATCACATTTCCAACTACGCGAATTGCTTCTATGGCATGTCATTTCAAAGCTATCTTGACAGAAAGGTGTTAATTTTTTTATTCAATCTGGTACAAACGGAGACCCCTGATTATTTATATGAAAAACTCGTTTTTCCTCAGTCGCAAAGAAGCAGAGTACTTATTGTACCAACCCATAAGTATAATGTATCCAAGCGACAATTTTTCGTGTACGCTGTTGGTCTGTGGAACTCATTACCTGCCAATGTGAGGAGAATCAACAACTGCAACGCGTTTAAAACTGCCCTGGATAGCTATTTAAGGTGCTAATAACATTATTCCTTAACTTCACTACTTTTAATTTAATTGCTCTCATTTCTGTAATTTTGTTTTCCTTATTTTCAAAATGTCTACTTCATGAACCTTAACATGACCTTTATAATATAGTTTTATTTAGAATTTTTCTTTTTTTTCCTTAAAAATATGAATAGCCACAATTTCATTTTATGTTAACCTTGTTCACTAAGTATTATTTCAAAAAATGTAATGTTTTAAAAATACTTATGTTACTAATAAATAAATACAAATACAAAAATATCACAGTCCTACATCAATTTTTATGCTGTCGGGATCTATCACGTGTTTTTGGTACTACCTAAACAAGATAGTGCCCCAATTCACACTTCTAGGGTAGCAAGAAGCTGAAATCAGTCGAAAAATTTGGAGCTTTTGCTATGGTCGCCCTATTCACTTAAATTAAACAATATCGGACATGTTTAGGCCCGACTATTTTAAAAAGTTTATGAATCTGTTAGACAGTTTGAAGATAAGGAGATCTTAATAAAAGCTATTTGTGACGCTTGGGAAGAGATTTCAATTAATAATTTCAATTAATTATTTGAAAAAAAACTTTATGATTCAGGACCAAACGGTTTTGTTGAACTTAATTAAAAAAAGGCCTTTATACTCGTGAAAAATTAATAAAAATACAGTAAGTAATTGATCTCGTATAACCAAATAATGCAAAAGTTTTTTACATTTTATTTAATTTTTTCTCCTTTTTTTAAATATTTTTCAAGAGACCTCAATTAAGTGACCGAACTTTTTTTATCCTTTTTCTACAGTTCCTTAACTGAAATTTTGAAATTTCTATGGATTTTCCAAGTCACGCCCAAAATTTCATGACTTTATTTTTGGAAAATATGTACGAAAATATTGTTAGTTCAAACATTTGCAACAGCTTTAAAAAGCAAAACAGTGGCCTCAATCAAGTGACCGGCAGTATATGGTTATAAAGAAGAATACAATATAGATAATATATTTTTATTTTTCAGTTTAATTTTTTTTAAATTACTGATCGTTATACCGGACAAGGTATATACATTCATACATACATGGTTATAAAGAAGAATATAATACAATAAATATTTTATTTTCAGTTGGATTTTCGTTTCAAAAAATGCCAGCAATTAGACGTACTTACAAACTTAAGTCGCAGAACTCGCAAAACAATAAATAAAAGGTATTCAAGAGCAAGACTGATGAGCAACGCGAAACGCGTAATGAAGTTGAATGGAATCGATGGAACAGATATCAACATAGAAATGTTTCATTTAACCCTTATCGAACTGCATTTAATCATGACAAGGAAATTGATTATAAGAAATAAAAAAAATTAAAACAATAACAAATTATTGTTTTTGGTTTGTGATGTATGAGTGAAAGATTTTCACGAAAACAAAGGTTAGTGGCCCTTACATCATTGAATGCGTTTCTCCCAAATAGGTATACATATATAAACGGTTGGATTATCAATAAGATGCCGTGTACCTATTTTTCTTAGGCGCATGATTTGTTTTGGTCGATGGAAGAGACTTTATGAAATAAATTTGCAATTACTGCTGTTACCTATATTGTTGGGAACCTTGTTTAAGGTTATGCACCAACTTAAAAGAAAGATTGCACGTGGCCAGGCTTTACAAGAAATAAAAAAAATTAAAACAATAACAAATTATTGTTTTTGGTTTGTGATGTATGAATGAGTGAAAGATTTTCACGAAAACAAAGGTTAGTGGCCTTTACATCATTTGGGCGTTTCGCCCAAATAGGTATATATTATTGATTATAGTTCACATCAAATCGTTGCTATTGGTCCAATAAACATCGTGGGTGGAATGCGAATATATATCAGTCTTAAATCTCATTTTTCTGAGCTAATGCTAGCTTTTGTATGCAAAATAATTTAGAGATTAATCTCGCAGAAAAATGATCGATTTCAGTTTAGAGATTTATCTCATTTTGGGAACTTTCGTATGAAAAAAAAATGTAAAATTTCATTCTAACGAGATAAAGCTACCAAAATGTTGAGACTGGAAATGAGTTGTCTAAGCAAGTACAATGGTTGAATATCGAAATATTTCTGTTTCTATTGAGGCAACAAGGGACTATAAAAAAAACTTTATAGATTTACCCAACTCAAATTGAAGCTATTACATATTTTTTAATTGTGATTATAGGCACAATTTTGTTATAAATATTTTTAGACCATTCTTTATAGGGAAAATTGGAATTTTTTTCAACAAAACTCAACAACCCGTTGTGAAAAAAATTACTTTTAAAAAAATTAGAGATAGCTTACAAAAGCTTTCCATCAAGGAAGACAAGTACCAAGACAACTTGTCTTCTTTGTTTTTTTTTTTTTTTTTTCTTGAGTTTTCTAGTGCAGGGCTAAATCGATTTAAATGCAAAACAATATGCAACCATTTTTTTGGAAAACAGATGAACTTATTTTTATTTCTTTAACTTTATATGTAAACTATTTATCACTTTCAATTTTCATACTTCAATTTTTTACAGTTATTAAATTTTTTTGTCTAAAAACCGCTCTTACGATTTCATTTTATTCAATTTTTTGTTAAACTTATATTTATCAGACAAAATTTTCTGCGTATTTTGGTTTGGATGAAATATGGATTTAGCATTTTAAATACATTTACACGTAAGTTTTTTTCTTCTCAGTCCATGTCTAACTTGTCGCAAGAGCAAGTTTGAGCGACCTAGTCGTGCCTTATATTTTTTTTTTTTCAATTCCATCGGAAATCTCATATAGAGCGTTTGTTATCCTTTTTTCACTTCAGGAATTTGACATTTGGAATTGGAATTTTAAAATAAGAACTCTAATGTTCTTAATAAAGTTAAGAAAACAGCTATATTATATCCTCTGCTATTTTTGAGGGCTTTCAATAATACACTGTTTTCATTTGATGAATACATTTTTTCAACTAAATGTTTTTCTTATTTGAGACTGAGACTGTTTAGTGAGACAAATCTTTTGTATTCAAAATTAAGATTTATCTCATTGCAAACGCTTAATCTCATTGTCTGTAGCTCTTTCCTAAAGCTCAGTCTCGTGAGATAGAGATAGATCTTTTCGCATTCCACCCATGTCAAAAATTAAAAATGAATCCCATGGACTTGTTGCGCGAGCGGTCAAGTCAAATGGACTTTCATTGGTACCGCCACCAGAGCCTTTTCATTCATTTGTTTCCAGAAAAGGTCAGTCGTAGGGAAAAATTTCCTGAGACTAAATTAAAGCCCATCAAATTTCCTACAATTTGTGTTATATTCAGGTAGTTGAATGCTTAAGACAAAAATCATCTTATTTTAAAAATTGAAAAATGTTACTTGTATTTTTTGTACATTTTTGAAATAAGAGGATTTTATTCTTATGCACTCAATCACTTGATTTCAAAACTTAATTTGCTTTAAGGGAATTTAATGCACTATACCACCTTCTAATAGATTTTTTGTTCAGATTCAAACTTTTAAGAAAAATTTGAGGTAAAAACTTTTTTTTCTTTGCGATGCATGGAGCTCGGAAACGGTTTAAATGAAATGAAGGTATAAGCAACATAAGTTAATAAATTTAAGGAGATTTGTTGCTAACTATCCCTTTCCGAGATATAAGCATTAATCACAAAAAAGGGAACTTCATACCCCACCCCCTCCAGCTCACCTCTCAGGTGTCAGGACTTTTAGTATGTTTACTTCTGAATCATACTGACCAAGTTTCTGAAGGAATGACTCAGGTTCCTGCTCAGGCACTCTACAACATGTTTGATTATTACCTCATGTGAATTTATTTTTCATTTCTAAAATTATGACTTTCCATTTTTCGAAATCCTTGACTTTGGCCTTATGCATTTAACAACCCAATTTCAAGAGTTAACTTCTTACCGAAACTTAATTCTCTATAACTTCCTGTAAGAAATGGTTTTAGTCAGATTAACAGTTTAGATGATATGACGGATTGTTTGATGAAAAATATGGGAAAAAACATGATCATCCCTTTTGCGATGAGTTTAACTCGGAGACGGCTGAATATTGAAAAAAAAACTGATAATAACACAAATATAAGGAAATTTGATGAGCTTTAATTTAGTCTCCGGGAATTTTTCCCTACGACGGACCAATTACGTTGTATAAGCGTAAACCTCAAAAGGAAACTTTTGGGCAGTGGCGGTGCACATGTGGATACACTAAATAATGAGAGAATATTTAACAAATTCCGTGCGTCCAGACCCAAATAGTAGGTAATTAAAATAGAAAACAATAACTGATGATTTCACCAGTTGATGAACTTTGATCAATTCCAGACGATGTGTTCAATTTTTAATTTGTATTATATATCTATATACCTGTTTATAACTTCATACTTATAATGGGGATTTAAAACTGAAACTCAAATAAATATTGTTTGCTATATCAAAAACAAATATTTTCTTCAAAGTCAAACAATATAATCTTATTCTTTTATCCATAGCCAATTGCAAAGTACATCATCCTATAAATGGAAGAGTAATCTTCAATAATTCAAATGGAATGGAGCAGCTGCTATCTAGAAAGGAGGTTGAGTCCAATGAATACGTTACCGTAAAATGCGAAAAGGGCTTCAGCTTGCAAGTAATATATTATTATTTATCATATCAAATGTTGCATGATTAAGGTATTAATATTTATAATCCGGCATAAACACAGGTAAAAATCTCGTTCAGCACGTCGGATTGTATTAGTGAAAATAGCGCTTGTATAGAATGTGTGTTTGCTTTAAACAAAATCAAAACTTTTTAATTTTTGATCAAGCACGAAAAAATCTATTGAATTTGATGTTTTAAATAAAAATTTGCTAACAAGTTATTACATGCATGATGAATTGATGAGATTGATTGAACTGTGTATATGCCGCTGGCAAAAATTAAGCACATAATGTATCTAGGATAGCTCGCACAACCCACAATGCTAGCTTGATAAAAACGAAACTTCAAATCGGGTGAATTTTGTAATATGAATTTTGAAAATAGAGCATCACATAAAGTACCAATTTCAAAAGTTTCCTAGTGTCGGTTAGTTAGCCAACATTGGTTAGTTAGCTAACCAGCACTTAAAGGTTACAAAGTATTATTTTGTTTTCTTTTTCATCTTCCTATAGTCTTCTCTGTTAAACCAAGTAATTTTACTAGACACTTTTTGTGGTACTCATTGGGGGAACATAATAAATAATTGTTTTAGAGATTACAGTTATTGACAATATAAAATTTTATAGGTGCCTACCTACCAGTAGCATCACGTGAAATATTGGAATGGGTGTGTGATTATGAGTGTGTGAAGTTAGCAACCCCTTTTTTGAAAATTGAATTTTTGAAAGTTGTGCTAGGTTTGTGCCGTATTTTTTTTTCAAAAATATTCAAAATGGGGGTTTTAGAGCCAAAAAACCATTTTTGACGTGTGTGAAGTTAGCCCCCCCTTTTTGAAAATCGAATTTTTGAAAGTTGCACTAGTTTGTGCTAGGTTTGTGCCGTAATTTTTTTTCAAAAATATTCAAAAATGGAGGCTTTAGAGCAAAAAAAACTATTTTTTCCTACCCCAATATTTTTTTAAAAATCAACATTTTCGAGATTTTCAAAGTTGTGCTAGGTCGTGCTAGACTTGTGCTGGGCTGTGCTGTAACTTATTTTGAAAAATATTCAAAAATGGGGGTTTTAGAGCCAAAAAACTTTCCCAAGAAGTGTGAAGTTTTTTGAATTTCAAACTTTTTTTATTTTTTCAGAATTTAAAAGTTGTTCCAATCATTGTTCCAAAAAATTAAAGTCGCATCTTTTGTATTTCCGAAGATAGAGCATTTAGAAGTTTATTTTTAAAACTCAAATAACTCCCCACCACTACGACTTTTCTCAAATTTTAATTTTGAATCTGAATAAGTGTTATTAAATACAACTTGTGAATAAAAAATTTAGTCCTTACAAGATCTAAATCATGTTTTAATTTGAGTTTCAAAAAATGCTTAAAATTTCTGAGAGCTCCAACGGCCTCCTTTTATCCAAAATAAAAATTCTGAAAGTTGTGCCAAGTCAAACTCCCAAAAATCTCTAATATTTGAAAATTTCATAAAAAAATATAAAAAAAAAAATACGGAAGTAAACTGGAAAAAATCATTTTGCTTGAATTATGACCAATTAAAAGCTCCCCTTTTCTGAAAATAAATATCAAAAAACTGTTCCAAATACTTATAGCTATAAACTATAAGGATTTCATAGTTGTTTCGTTTTAAAAGATTTAACCTACCCACAATTTGATAAAAAATGCACTACGTGCTCCCCTTTTCCCCAATCGTGAAAACAAAAAGTTTTTTTTATTAAAAAGTTATACTAGCCTAAAGTTTCCAAAATTTCACTCGAAAATATTCACAACTGTAGAATCTAGGCCAAAAAAACTAATTTTACGATATTAGATTTAAGTCTTTGATTTATGTATAGGTATTCCGAAAAAAAATTCAGATACACACCCTTTTCTCAAATGAAATTTAAAATTTTTAATTCAGATAGAAAATTGCTTATGCTCCATTCTTTCAAGATTTTGACGAAAATATACGAATTATTGCAGACTTTAAGTGATTAATAATTTCTTACGATCTTAGAATAAAAAAATGTATTCCTGCTCCCCCTTTACGATAAAAAAAAAATTCTGCCAAGTTGTGCTAGGGCTCCTTTTTATTGTTCCAAGCTTTCAATTCATAAAAAATATTTTTATTATGTTAAATGTCAAAAAAATATCCCGCATAGCCACCCTTTCCAAAAAATCCTCCAAAATTTCATTCAAACATATTAATTATTAAATATTTTAAGCAAACGAAAAATGCTGTCTTTCTTACAATCCATAGGTATGTAAGTTCTTTTACTATTGGAAATAAAAGTTTACTGACTAAAAGTTTGCACTCAATAGACTCTGCGTAGGTTGTTTCTTTAAAAACCCACTCGCAAAGATTTAAAATATTGCATGTAGCTTCTATTACCAAGACTCCTAATTTATTATCTCTTGTAACAAAGCGTTCAACTTCCCTTAGTAAATCAGCTCGCAGCCTATAAATATTCATCCCTGCTACCATTTTTGAAAAGGAGTGGATGAATTGAAACCCTTTTGTATTAGCTTGTCTTATTACTTCATTAAAAGTATTATAAGAACAAGAACTAGCTCAAATTTGCGCAATGCTGTCGAACCCGCAAGTATTCTTAACAACAATTTTTCCGAGCGATTTAAAATGATTTGACACATACTCCCATTTTGGAGTTCTCCAGTTGTTAATTTAAATAAAAAGTTTTTCTAATCTACCCGCGTTTTCCAAATTTATATCCAATGGATACCAAACTGCAACATACACTTTTAATTAGATACGCTATTCGGGTTGCATTTTTTTTGCATAATTAATATGTTTGAATGAAACTTTGGAAGATTTGGGGAAAGGGGGGCTATGGGAATATTTTTTGAAATTTAACATAGTAAAAATATTTTTTTTGAATTGAAAGCTTGGAGCAATGAAAAGGCGCAACTTAGCAATTTTTTTTTTTAATCGAAAAGGGGGATTTAAAATATTTTTTTTTAATTTCCTTCGTATAGGTATAGGTATACAAAGTGTTTTTTTAGCATAAAATCTTCAATAATTAATATACTTGAATGAAACTTTGGAAGAAATGGATTCGCGTGATGACGCACTTGGTACAACTTTTAAATTTTCGATTTGTTTTGATATTTATTTTCAGAAAAGGGGAGTTTTTTTTTTACACTATCAGATCTTATTCAAATGGAGCTTAAAGCAAGCATCAGCAGATGAAAGAAGATTTGCCAACACATATAATGTTTCCCACTGGTTAATCACTTAGTGCAGGTGTTAGTTGTTAGTAAGCACAATGCAACGAAAACAAAAACACATGCACATAAAAACATGAAAACATATAAAGTGAAAATTAAACAAAATGACACAAAAACATTTAGGATCGTGGAGCACTTGTTCTGAAGATAGTTTTTAAATTACTTTTATTTAAATTAAAATCAACTGGTCATAATTCAAGCAAAATGATTTTTTCCAGTTTACTTCCGTATTTTGATATATTTTTTTATGAAATTTTCAAATATTAGAGATTTCGGGGAGTTTGACTTGGCACAATTTTCCGAATTTTCATTTTGGAAAAAAGGGGGCGGTTGGAGCTCTCAATGTTAAGCATTTTCTGAAACTCAAATTAAAACATGATTTAAATTTTGTAAGAACTAAATTTTGTATTCACAAGTTGTATTTAATAAAACATATTCAGATTCAAAATTAAAATTTGAGAAAAGTCGTAATGGTGGGGAGTTATTTGAGTTTTAAAAATAAACTTCAAAATGCTCTATCTTCGAAAATACAAAAGATGCGACTTTAATTTTTTGGAACAATGATTAGGACAACTTTTAAATTCTGAAAAAGTAAAAAAAAATTTTAAATCCAAAAAAAGAGGGGCTAACTTCACACTTTTTGGGAAAGTTTTTTGGCTCTAAAACCACAACTTTTGAATATTTTTCAAAATAAGTTACAGCACAGCCCAGCACAAGTCTAGCACAACCTAGCACATTTTTAAAAATTTCAAAAATGTTGATTTTTAAAAAATATTGGGGTAGGTCAAAAATGGTTTTTGCTCTAAAACCCTCATTTTTGAATATTTTTGTAAAATAACTACGGCACAAACCGGCACAAACCTAGCACAACCTAGCACAATTTTCAAAAAATTCGATTTTCGAAAAAGGAGGGCTAGGTCAAAAACGGTTTTTTGGCTCTAAAACCCCCATTTTTGAATATTTTTGGAAAAAAATTACGGCACAAACCGGCACAAACCTAGCACAACATATATAGCACAATTTTCAAAAATTTAATTTTCAAAAACAAGGGGGGCTAACTGCACACACTCGTGTGATTATAGGGAGGTACTATAAGTCAAGAGGGTCCGGCAATTCTATCTGTCTGTCGGTCTGTTTGTCTGTCTCGGCCCCTACAGCCTAAACGGGTGTGCCGATTTATTTCAAATATGGTAGGTATGGTTTTTGAGTAATACGCACAGAGCTTTTTTTTAGGTAAATGTAAGTTCTCGACAACAGCTCTTACGATTTCGACCAAATTTCACATGTGTAATAAGGTGTGGAAGTTCTATAAAAAAATGGAAACCAAACTTTCAAGAAAATTCATTTAACGGTACCTGCCATATAACGGTATTTTAAAATTTCGACTATCTCGATAACGGCTTAAGCGATTTGAACGAAACTCAATACTGAAATCATACTAGCTATTTAAAACAATAATATAAAATTATTTTCCAAAACTGTTTTTGCTAAGTTTTAAATAATTTTTGAAAAATGGTTTTTGTGAACTCAATATTTCAAAAACTAGTCGACAGATTTTTATGAAATTTAGTTTAAGGTGTAATAAATTAAGTTTAAAAAACCTGCATACTGACTTTTTTTAGAAAAAAGTTTTCGAAAAAATATTTTCTTAAAATGGATTTTTTCGAAAACCAGTGGAACGATTTTGATTTTTTTTTTTAACGTACATTTAGTAAAGAAAATGTTTTGTATAGATACTTTAATTTTGGGTTGAATCTTTTTAAGATATGGTTATCAAACTTAAAAAAAAATTCATACGATTATTTCGTAAACTCCGTTTGTCCTTTAAACCGTCAGGTACCTTGCCACAAGATCAAGTTTGTGCGACTTAGTCGTGCCCTTTATTTTTTATAGCATTCTTAACAATAAATCACTTTTAACTCATTTTCCATTTTCACATGTTTATTGATCTTCTCATGTTGATAAATGATTTAAATCGTTGTAATAAATTGTACTCCATACGTAATTACTTTTTCTTCTTCGCCCTAACAATACTGTTTTGTGTAGTATTTAATCGTGGACTGTATATTGTTTTTAATTGTTTTGTCTTTATAATAAAGTAATCGATGTAAATTCGTGTTTTTTGCTTGTTTAATTAATCCATTAAAAGGTGTATAATTTATGTAGGTTTGGTATAATGTGAATGTGATTCGTGTTATAAAATATATGTAATGTGCTTTTTATATGAAAATGATACTTAAAACTCTCGAGTGATTTGTTGCTGCTGCGACTGCTTCTGGTGGTGGCTAACTTCAAAGAGACTGAATAAAATACCAATTGCAAGTTTGCAAGCAGTGGCAGATTACGAAGGAGATAACAAAAGCAATGTATGATTGAATTGAGAGTAAAGCAGTTAAGTTAAATTTAAGAATTAAGATTACGCTAGAATACAGTAAGTTTTATCAAAAATGTAGTATAATACATTTTAGTAGGGTAATTCACAACTTGTTTGGTAAGTGCAATTATTATTAATTGATTTAATAAATGTCAACAAAAAGGCAATATCATTTATGATGATTTTAATTCTTAACAAATACTTTTTCGTTTTTTGCCCCGAAAAAATAAATACGGTCAACAATCAATTTTATTTTGTTTAAACGATCCCATAAGCCACTCATGTTGCTTATACAAATCACAATATTTCCATGTTTTTAAGGGAAAGTGTAGGGCTTCCCGCATCAATAATTGTTTTTTTGTTTGTCTTCGTATCGAAATCGGTTCAGCCATTCTCGAGATTAGCCAGGACAAACAGACAGACATACAAAAATGTTTAAAATGTATGTTTTGTTATATGTAAGTGCCGCTTATGCTTTGATATGCATATTGTAAAAAGCCGTTATTTTGTTATTACAAACAGACACTTATGTGTATAGATATAAGATAATGTTTATTTCTAAAAAAAAAATATTCGATGCAATAATTTTCCATATTTAAATGCATGTCCTTAGCTGTCGTCGCACTGATTGAAAATGTTTTTTAAAAACATCTAAACAATTAAAAGTTCAAAATACAAATAAGTTAAAACAAAACTAGTGCCAAACACATTTCGATAATAATAGAACTCTTTAAAAATTTTTACTGAAACTAAAACACCATTATTTTGAGATAACGTATGTATTTCTTATTTCTTTAAGAAAAGATTTTTATTTATTTAGGTAGGTACATAAAAAAATTAAAAATAAAAGCTCAAATGCATTTCGGCTATTCTACCAGCCATCATCAGCAACACAACTGAGGGAAACTTTCATGAACATTGTCGAAAGTCCAGCTGGTAAAAAATTCGTTTATGATTTCACTGTGCTATTTTTGTATGGGATTTTTCGTTTCACTTCAGCTGCATACTAGACTTGAAGTGAAACGAAAAATCCCATACAAAAATGACACACAGTGAAATCATAAACGAAATTTTTCGTCCTCCTTTTCGTTTTGTGGTACGCAGCTCTGCGGTGAAACGGTTCATAACCGGTTCAAGTCTCCACTACTCTCTACACTCTTTTCGCACACAATTTACATAATTGACCGGGATATTAATTGCTCGCGAAATTTTGACGTTTGTATTTTGTTCGTGTTTTTTGTGGTTATTAATATTATAAAATGGATTTCTGTTATTTTTATTTGTTTTTTTGCGTGTTTTGAAAATTATTTTTTTCGCAAATGGTGAAACTCTACATAACAATTTGTCCGGTACCGTTTCGTTATCATTTCGTCTGTGTTGTTGAAGAAAATTTCGTTTCACTTCAGCTGCATACTAGGCTTTAAGTGTGAATTCATGTCTATATATTATTTGTCTGTTATGTAACTAAAACTTGCCTACTGATTTATAAAGAAATTTGTTTTATTATACAAAAAATGGTAAAAATGATAATATTATATTTATTGAAACTTTAAAATTTATAGGTATGTCTTTGAGGAAATATAAACAAACAAACATTTAAAGCTCCGAAATACTCTTTATATATGCTTATTAATCAATTTTGTTTTATATTTTACAGGGTCCTTCACTTCTACATTGTTTTCGAGGAAAATGGTCCGTTAAAAATTTTCCGCTTTGTACTTCTTCGCCTTGCATACTGCCATACTCAGATGTCATATTTTATGAGGTAAATTATTTATACCTTAATTTTCTTTAGTTAGGATTTTTATAGATACATAGATAAATATTTCTTACAAAAATTTTATATAATAAAAACAAGAGAATTAAAAAAAAACAAGATATTTATTTAGTTCTTGGTTACATGACAAGAGTACCTCAAAAACTGAAGACTTTCTTAATTCTAAATACAATGTTTTATTTAGGTACTATTTATACCTACAGTTTTGCTATCTTTGTATTGTAAAAGCTGCATGTGCTGTGTCATCTTTTATTTATGAAGGTATTGCTTACTGGGTTTTGTTGTTGGTTAGTCTCCATGTTGCAGGTATATGATTTTCTTTGAAAAGAAATAAACACTTTTAAATTTAATAATTAAAATTTTAAAAATATTTTTGTTTATTTATAAAATTATTATAATTTTTACAACATAATTTTTTTATAATATTTAACGACGCGTTTCGGTTTTTAAAAAAACCATCATCTGGTTTTTATTGAAAGGTAGTGGGTGTTGTGCTTGCCAGGGCAAAAGAAGTTTAAAACTGGCAAGAACAACACCCACTACCTATCAATAAAAAACCGATGATGGTTTTTTAAAAAAACAGAAAAGCGTCGTTAAATATTATAAAAAAAATTATGTTGTAGAAATTAAAATAATTTTATAAATAAAAAAAATTTTTTTAAATTTTTTTATTATAAAATTTAAAAGTGTTTATTTCTTTTCAGAGAATATTTTTGGGTTTGTTTATCTGGGTGTCTTTTTACAGCTACGTGTAGTCTGTAATCTTTATTACTTTATTTAGGAGGATTAGCTATCTTGTTACTTTGTTGCTTGGTTATCTTATCTTGGTTTGTTGAACATAATGTCATTCTTATCATGCTGAAGATTTGTCTCTGTTACTGGAGTACAATTTGGAGCGTATATAACTTCTATATATATTAGATATGAACTTATAGTAGATATTTTTTATTTTTCTCAAAGATAAAAGCGTTACAAAATTTAAATAATACCCAGATTGCTCAGATATTTTTATGTGATTAAAAAAAGTATTTTTTTCGATAAACCCATATCTGCAAACGTTGTGTTTAAGACCGGTTTTCCATATGGAACCGAATATAAAGAAATTAAGTTCGGATTTTGTATAGACACTACAAAACGAGGGTGTTTTGAAACCTTTTCCGAAGTCTTCCCAGCTCCAATAATGTAAATTTCTAAGACTAATACTGAACTCATTCTAATAGAATAGTGGTCACCCTATAAACCTAATGAACATATTAAAGAGAAGATAAGATTTTATATCGTTTGCAGACTCTCTGTACGTCATGTGCAGAACATCGAATATCATACCAACTAACTCCAGTCTGCATATGCACAGCTTGATTTGATAGGGATAATACTGATAACAGAAAAGAAAAAGTCAGTCGTTGATGATTCGTCCGATCGCTGAAATCGTAAAAAAAACTTGAAGTTAAAAATCCTAGATGTATAATTAAATGTTAACTTAAAATATTGAATTTTAATAAATGGATTTATAGTGAAATGTAATTGAACTTGTTTCACACGCATAGACACATCATATCTAATCTACATACCATACATTAGTAGGGACAAATAGTGATCTGTTGGCTTGCTTTGAAACGTTCTCTATTCCACAAACTGATAAACCAGTCGCTTGTTTAATTATTTAATTCGAAGCGAACCCTTTCAATCCTTCCAATTCACAGCTGATTTCCACGAAAATACAAAACGAAAAGATAAAATAAAAAAAACCAATTATAAAATTCGCAAACAATTGGTGGTAGCACCTTTAAGTTGTTGTTGTTGTCGTTCAAAAATTCAATGAAATAACGAATGGTCGAGTAATAAAACTGACACCCTAGTATGAAAAGTACAATAAAACAATAATAATAATTTCAACAGTCTGGTCTGTTATCAATCTTCCAACCTCTCCCCCTTTGACTACGAATTGTAGTCTATCGAAATAAGGCAAGAACAAAATGGAGGCGGAACAAAACAGTAAAGTAAAGGCGCTTTGAAAAATGCTGATGCTCCAAATGCGTTTGATAAAATAACCTCGAAAATAACATCACATCTCGACCTGTGAAGTCCGTGGTCACAAGCGTTGGAATGCGTAGTACAGTCAAATTAGAGTGAAATATGGCCCATCTGACAAAAGTTTGGAAGGTCTCCAAGTTTATTAATTTTTTGTTAATATCACTTGAATTTTGACATCACTTCGACGTCCGGAGCAGTATGTAATGCATATATTTATAAGATTTTCTTTATAAAAATGTTTAATACTTTTTCTCGAAAATCTAAAAGTTAACGAGCAATTAGAAAATTAAAGGGATCAAGTCTATTTTTGTACTTGTTTTTTCTTATAACTTCTAAGATACTAGCACTACAAATTTAATTATTATACTATTTTGTAGATAATACGATTTGCAACAAAAAAGTATTTAATAGTTTTTCCATAAAAACATAGAAAACCGCAAAACCGCGAAAAAAATTTAAATTCAAGATGGCGGCTGCCGCACAAGACCAAATTTCCCGCAAACTCAGTTTTATACTCAGAATCAACCCCCCTACAAAACTGCATTCAAACTTAGAGACCTTCCAAACTTTTGTCAGATGATCTTGGCACCCCTTGAAATAGCTATATCTCCAGCCAAAATAAAAAAAAAAAAACAATCATAAAATTCGTAAACAATTGGTGGTAGCACCTTTAAGTTGTTGTTGTTGTTTAAAAATTAAAAAATTCAATGAAATTGACGGAATAAAGAATGGTCAAGTAATAAATCTGACATTCTAGTTTGAATAGTACAATAAAACAATAATAAAATCAAAAGTAGTTTGTCATAAAAAAACTACATTTTCGCCTCTTAAAACGACTTGCTTCGTATTCCCCTATCGGGGGCCTGGCGTTGATGGAGCTGCAATTATTCACATGTTATCTCCTGGTATTGCCAAAACATTTGACGAGTATGCCAACTTACTTTAACTGCCTTTTTATACACGAAATTAAAAGTGTATGAAAAGGCATTTCGACATTAATATATTACGTTTAAATGTCGTGTGGTATACTGCAAGAGCTAAGAGAGGAAAAGGAGTGAGACTGCGTGTGGTTGGAAATGTACTATGAGTACCTTGAAATTGGAAGGACTTCTCTCAAAAACATTAATAAAGGAATTTGATTTGAGAAACAAGATGCTTATCTTAACAGAAAAGGATCGGATACTTTGCAAAAAAAAGTGTACACATGATTTCTCCAAGTATAATAACGAAGAAGCCGACAATCAAATATTAATGCATGGTGTTCACGTATGCAAACATATTCTTCTGATGTCCAATTTTGGCTAGCTTTTAGGAATGGTAAAACGTTCCGTTACTTAGCTGCACATGAATTTCCAACCTAATAAATGCATCGCTCTTTCAATTTTCCATTTGTTAACAAGATGTGACAGTTTCTTCTTTTACTAGATGTTGTAAAGTAACAGTATGGAGCACCTGGAGTTCGAAGCCAGACTTAATTCAAGCTCTCCACAGTTTCACGTGTTACCCGGTAATCATACCAGAGGATACGATGCACGTGATAGAGATATTCATGATATTACTATACAATCGTACAAGTACAAGCACTAACATCAATAAAACTCGAAAAAAACTCTTTTACAAACAAGTTCGTGCAGAGAATTCCTCCCACATTAGATGCACTGAAGCAACATGCTAAGAGAGCCATAAACCAGGGTTGATACATCTGGGGGCAGACACTAAATTGGCCAAGAAGCGCCGCGCAATTTCGGCAAAAAAAAAACTTTTGTACTGACGCCTTTGGGCAAGCATGTGAAACTCATTTTGCGTACGGTTTACGGCGACAGCAAAAAATTTGGCCAGCGGAGCGCTTGCACCACACCAACCGAGCCCCATCACCATCATCAAAAACAAGAACAACATCGAACATATGTTATTTTTATATTTGAAAACAAAAGTACAGAGAATACCAAATTTATGAAATCATTCTTTATAAATTTGATTTTCTAAACAAATTTACGTATATATGTACGTATTATGTATGCACATTCATTAGATTATGTGAAGTGAACATTTTTTATATTTTTTGGTGAGACTAAATTAATTCTTTTCATTGTTTGCGAGGTATTCTTTTAAGTCAAATTTGCTAAAATTTTCACGACTGGGTCGCACGAACTTGCTCTTGTGGTGCACGACTGGGTCGCACGTACTTGTTCTTGTGACAAGTTGCCACGAAAATAAAATTAAATTTGATAATTTTTTTTTTCAATTTCAATTCAATTTCAGTTTATTTTTTAAATATAACAGAAAAAAATATCATATGAATTTTTCACAAAATTTTGTTGCTTAAGTATAAGTCCACCAAAAAAAAATAATTACCAACTCGCCATTTTATAAGTGCTTAATTGTTTGCATTTTATGCACAAAAAATAAAAAACATTTGTCAAGTCGTTTTCCAAATATTGAATTTACAAAAAAAAAATATTAAAAAAATAATTAAAACTAAAATTAATCCTTTTTGCAGAATGTTGTTATACAAATTTGTTCAAGTCATCTAGGATTAAAAAAAAAAAATTGGTTTGAAATCGATTAACCCGTGCATGAGATAGCTCAAGAAAAAAATAACGGTTCTATGGGAGGCACCGTTAATAGGCTTGCCAACATTTTTTTTTTCAATTTAACAAAAGGAAATCAAGCAAAAACTATCAGTTATTTTTTTCAAGAAAATTGTTGAAGCCGTTTTCGAGAAAATTAAACTTTTCCAAAGCCGTTATATGGCAGGTACCGTTATTTTTTGAGCTAAAAAAAAAATTTAATTTTTCCTCTAAGGAGTGGTCTAAAAACCATACATACCAAATTTGAAGTAAATCGGTTAAGCTGTTTAGCTGATACATACAGACTGACATACAGACAGATAGACAGAATTTCCAGACCCACTTTTTTCGTCTTCTCTATATCATCGTAATGTCATGTTTGATTGTTATCTCAATTTTTTTTCACGAATAAAAACTTTGGCTAAATCGCAAATTAACGCACATCAGACATCTAATAACACACTTTTGCAAAAACTTGTATTTAAAATTGAAAAACTTGAAACAAGTTATGCTTATGCAAATCGTTTTAACGGGGCGTTTTTCCCGCGATAGAACCACAGGTAGCTACCGTTCGCCAAGCAAGACGAATGAAAACAAATCGTTTTGCTGGTTTGATAGAAAATTCTTTATAAACGCCCGAAATTGTTCGAAACAAAATTATAGCTTTCAACTATCAGCTAATGATAGTTCAAAAAACTAGTGCGCCAAATCTCAAACGCGGCTATGAGGCAAACTTTTCCCGCCGTCTATTTATTCGTGATAAAAATCCAAAGCTACAATTTTTAATCGACACCGGTGCCGAAATTTCTATAATACCTCGTAAATTCAGCCAACTGAACCAAAAGATTTCATTCTGCTTACAGCGAACGGTGGAAAAATCAACACCTACGGTTGCAAACGTTTAACAGTCGATTTCCAAAGTTTTATGAACAGCATTTTAGGTGATCTTCCATTAGTTTTCGTTTACTTGGACGACAAATTGTTTCAAGTAAATCAACCGAGGAACACAAGATGCATTTGCGAAAAGTTTTTCGTTAATTGCAAGAGCATGGACTAAAAGTCAATGTGTTAAAATGCGAACTAGGATTTGGCGAACTCAATTTTTTGGGTTATAACATTTCCAAACGTGGAATAATTCCTTCACAAGATAGCGTCAAAGCCATAAACGAATTTCCTAGCCCCTGCTCTATCAAACAATTACAGCGTTTCCTCGGTATGATGAATTTTTATAATCGTTTTATGCCAAGTATTTTTATGCCATATTTTTCTCTAAACTATTAGCGACGCCATATGTACATCATCATTTTCAAAACTTAAAATTAGTTAACACTAATCACAGCCGTTTTATTTGTTTATTGCGTAAACACTTCACGCCGAAACACGCCTATAAACAAAATAAAGAATTAATTGACTGTTAATATAACATTTCATTGAAATAACTAGAATAATTTAGAAAAGAGCAGCGTCCCTGAAACTTTGATATAAGGCTTGGTTTTAACCCAACCCTTTGCGGTGAGATATAAAATATTAAATTGAAAATTGTCTTTAGTTATAAATCCATGTTCTTCTATTTAAATTGTTTACGTCACAATTGTTTCTATATTTTGAAGGGAGGATATCGTTCTGGATTAACTATAGCTCATGAAAGCGAAATTACGGCACATTGTATATCAAGACTCAACAAAACCATCTTAGTGACATGTTACCGTGGACAAATTTGGCCCAAGACTTTTAAATGTTCTAATAGGTTACGAAAATCTTCAGATGAGTTTGCAAATAAAGATAAATCGGATGTCAATGGAGAAAAATCCTACTTACCAATGGACGTTTACAGTAAAACGAGCTCGATTAAAAACGATATTGTTGCTGATGTTCCAGGAAATGCAAAATATTGTGGGCCTCCCAATAAAGTTGAGGGAGCACTTGTTTATAAGTAAAGATTGAGAGCAAAAAAGTTTCTAAAATGCTTAAAAAAACATCTTTATCATATATAGAAACAATGAGACCCCTGAAGATGAAGATGGATATCCCAATGGTACAGAAATATTCTTCAACTGTATTGCTAGTGTTTCAAATGAACGAAATACTTGGAAAATAATTTGCGAAAATGGTGATTGGATTGGCCGTTCATATAGCTGTGGTAAGTTATCAAAATAATCAGTTTATGCAAAGGAAACAGTAGATTAAGTTTATCAATTATGAAGTACGCTCTTAATATAGAAGATTGAGATATTATAAAAACCACGTTTTGTACGCATTAATTTTTTTCAGTTAAATCTTTCTTTTCATTCACATATTCACTGTTGGTATTCTTGTGGTTGGTAACAGCTGTTGAGGTGCACAGTTATTAAAATTAGTTTTTTTAATAAAAAGCATCAGATATTATTGTTAGTTTATTTTATTTATATTTTGTAATTGGGTTAACTTTAAACAAGTTTTTTTTATGAGTCAGTAGGTAAAAGCTCAACTCTTAGTATAATTTTAAAGTAATTAACTAATCCCAGTTAAATAATTAATGAGTTCTAACTTTGTTCAGCGAACTCTCTTGTTCCTAATATGGAATACCCAGCGTGTTATTAATATGGAAATGGATTTATATTGGGAAAAAGGATCTTAATTAGGAAATTATCTAAACAATAATATAAAAGGCACGAATTGGTCGCAAAAACTTGCGCTTGAAGCAGAAATAAAATTTTATTAAGAGTCGTTTTTTTATTGAGTCGTGAACGAAAAAGGCAAAATTAAAATAAACCGTTGTGCGGCTGCTGAACGCAGAGAGTAGTCGGGCTTAATATACTATTTTATATCAAATGATCAGTACATCTAAGTTGGATGAACAAAAATATCCCTGATGCATTAGTGCCTTTACCTGGTTTCAATATACACAGAGTGACCTTACTAATAGGGTTGGTGGTGGTGTTTGTTTGTATTTTCGCGAATATATATCACCATTAACAGCTTATAAATCAACTACAAGTAATATTGGTTTTATATGTGTTGAATTGAAGAACCGAGTCGAAAAGTGTTTACTTGTAGCTGTTTATTGTCCGCTTAATATGTTTAAAGAAGAAAACCTGTATGAATTAGTAAATATTTTACTGAAACTTGGCCCAAAATATAGCGATATCCTTATAGGAGGTGACTTTAAACTTATCTTCTTAACTAACAACGGTTTTTTGCTACTATTTAAATATTTTTTTGATATAATGGGTCTAGCAGTTGTTTTAAGTCAGATGTTAATCCCTCTCTCTTAGACATGTTTTTGACAAGCTCTAGACGGAGAATTCTTGGAAATGATCAGTTAAGGCCAACTTCTGATTTCATTCACGACTTCATATTTTGCTCCTTTCAATTCGATGTATGTAAATAGACTAAATATGACTCGAACAATAAGCTCCAGGTCGACTCTAACATATTAAGTCCTAACGTTTTTTTTTAAGCTTGTTATAAAAACGGATAAACATCAAGTAAAACGAGCTCCTATAAAAATAGCATATTTAGTAAATTAAAGTTAATTTTGTTTTAAGTGAACAAAAATCAAAGATAAACTAATAAAGAACCGAAAACAATTGAAAGCTGAGTTGGTTATAGTCATAACCTCATAAGGCAATAAAATTCGTATTTATAGTTTTGACTTGCGAGTCAAAAGTACATGACGAGACAGATAAAAAGAAAAGTCGGTGGAACGTCACCAGAAGGAGCGATTGCGCCAAAAAAAATTACAAAACATGTCACTCGTAGGCAACATGAGCGTTTCGGATTTGGCAACAAAAGTCGGTATAAAAGTTTTGAACGAGGAGATAAGTATCCTGCGAAATGAGAATTTTCAACGTCAAACAAAGGTAGAGCAATTAGAACGAAAGTGTGCTGGTATAGAAGATCTTTATGAAAATATCATGCAAAAAGAAAGGGAAGGCAACATCATCTGCCACATAAAAACAGAACATGGAAAAAATTGCAAGGAAGAACTTAAAGCCTTCTTGGGTGAATATTTCAAAATATTAATATTCAGTAGTCCATCACTTTTAATTAAGAAATATTCATAATTTTTAAAATATTTTTAGTTAGGTGGTGATGGGAGATGATACATAGATAATGAAGAAAACTTTTATTTATTTGAAAATGCAATATCGAAAACGTTGTTGCTTAACTTAACAGAGCGAACGAAATAAATGAAGAATATTACTCCTCAGGGAAATACATAACTTCACAGGAAATAACTTTACATATGGGAAGAAAATTCCACCTGTTGGGGAAAATAGTTACACTTCTTCTATTTGAGGTTACTTCTACTATTTGCTTCAAACGAAACAGGAAAAACTTTTCAAATCGATAATTAAATTCTGATTTTGTTTAAAACACAAATGCTATACAATTATCGATGGCAAATGGCTTACAGAATCATTTGTGATGATAAAATTTTCAATAACGCAGATATTTTTTTTTTGTTAATATGTACATATATTAAATAAATGCTCACTGAAAATTGTATCATCACAAAAAATTCTTTGAGTTATTTGCCATCGTTAAGTGTAACTATTGTATTTTTAATCGAATGAAAACATAATAAATTTCATAAAAAAAAGTGAAATTAATTTCACAGTCTGTTCTGTTAGCGTAGTTGAAAATTCAACTACCTAAAATGTGCTTTTCTTTGTTTTTGTATATTTTTTAAATTCTAATTCTTACACAGATTTATTAAAACTCATAATTAAACACAATTTAAATAATGAAACACAATTTCATAGACTTATGTGTAACTGCATATCGATTTATCCATTGTTATGTTCTGACGAACTCGTGCGTCTTCTGACGAAGATAAGGCGTGCACTGTAACCGGTTTCATAAGAACCTTTTCTTTTGTTTGTTTTGAGGTGTATGTCAGATCACTTGTTCCTAAGAATACGCATGCACTGTAACCATAGCCTAAGGAGTGTCCCAGATAAAATGATATATTTTGTTCGCATCTATATTATAAACTACTTTTAATTTACATTTAAATTCGATTCTCGTAAAACAACTTTCAATATCATTTGGCTTTGTGAATAAAAAAAAAGGCTAAAGCTAAAACTTGAATTTTAACGCAAACGCTAGGGTTTTACACGCAAATAAAAACAAATTCAAGATTTAGCTTTTGCTTTTTTCTTATTCACAAGACCCATTGCCATGCCTACTTTTCTAAGCCATCATTACCATGGTCATCTTTGCTTGCATGGCAAAATCAAGATATATTTTGAGCAGTGCGACTTGAGAATAGTTGCATTTACTCATCTTGATCGTTCTTCAAGCTCCAATAACGAATTTGTTTTCAAAAAAGTCCCGAATATGCGTGAAAAAAACAACAAATTAATTTGAACCTAATCTTAAACTCTGGTATAATTTTGTATAAAAATTGTTTGATTTTCGTATGGCTACGTTCAACAATCATGTTTAAGAATCAACTACTCGAATTCCAATGGAGACATCTCACGTTGATCTTCTGGTAACGACAGCAAGAGAGGCCAGCAATTATAAGTCAATTTGTGAAGGTTAAACCCGCCCGTTTTTAGCTGCTATACCAATTGCTTCTGAGGAACAATTATTTCATCAATAGTGTCTGCGCCGGTGACGACATCATCAACGTAAAAGTCGTTGAGAACTGTTGCAGACGCTAAAAGATAATCTTCAGAAGAGTTCAGAGCCAGCTGCTTTAACGTCCAAACTGCTAAAAAAAGAGCACACGCATACACCAAACATAACCGTTAGGAGTCTAAAATGCTTCACAGAGCTTTCAGGATGTGCATGCCAAAGAAGCATTGCGTTTCGCCCGGTGCTAGCTTGTGGGCTCGTCAGATGACGTCCAGCAAACAATTTAAAGATTTTTCTAGCTCAGCTTATATAACTTTTTTTTACAAAAAGCTAATGTGAACTATACCAGCAATATCACGATTGCAATCATTTTCAACTGGAGGTGGTTTTTTTGTTTTGCCTCGTGGCCAAGGCTAAGGTATAACAAAGAAATAAAATAAACAATGATACAAATTATATACACTAATATAAAAATTAATTTTAAATTTTTTTTTTTTTTTTTTGATATTAGTACTCACTATGAAAAAGTTTCTCTACTAAGAGATGGTAGTATACTTTTTTTGATTAAAAATCAACAAACTGCCGATAAGATAAATTTATGAAAATTAGATATCTTGCAAACCCAATTCCAGTTATAGTTAGTCTACACAAACAATTAAACAGTTAAAAGGGTATCGTTTACACTCCTTGGCTGAGAACTGTTAAAGAATCCGAAATAGTAGCCGAAATTAAAGACCCAGGCAGTAAGTGATTTTTATAAGTAGGTACTCCAAAATGCTTTTTACGTTTGATTCCTACCAAGCTCCTCAATATGTAGAGATCGGCTGGACCAAGGCAAAGTTAAAAGAGTATAAGTTCCATCTCCCATGAGATGCCGTTATTGCCAATTATTCGGCCACACGATTAGGCGATGCACAAAAACAGAAAAAAACCTGTGAAGACTGCAATTTTCCATCTCACGATCCAACCAAATGGACACGTCTTATGTGCGCTAACTGCTTGGATAACCACTCTTCATCATCAAAAACATGCCCAAAACACATTAAAAATAAAAATATTTTAATAATAAAATCTCAAAAAAAAAAAATGCAGCATGGCTGAGGCAAAACAAATTTATAACCTACAAAACCCTGAAGAAAGAAAAGCAATTCACATGGCTTTTATGCAGTAAGAGTAAGACAGATAGTCCTCTAACACAATACAAAATCCAAACCAAAACTTAACCATAATTGAAAAAAACAAAAACACTCCACAAACCGACTCAATTTCTCCTCGACTTCAATAGTCAACAAAATCTCACTCCATTTATACAACTTTTTCTAGCTCGCAATCTCTCGCTCGACAAATAGCTCTTACTCTGAAATCTTCACTCTCTTCTGCTAAAACTCTTTCTAGCATTCCGCAAACTAATTATATACCAGCCCTTCCAAATATTAATACTCAAAAATACAACCAACAAACCGATAATACACAAACACACACTCAAACAATAGTCCCACCAACCACTCAAAGTAACAACACACAATCCGACACTTCTATTCCAATGTCTATCGACACAACAGACCTCAACGCAGTTAATACACCAACTGCTCCCATTATCGATCAAGATGAAGAATTATAAAGATAAGCCCTCTACATCCAAAAATTAGCCGATGCTTCTATCTGTGAAGAGGAGGATGGACCCATCCCCTTGAGGCTGGGATTTCTTTCTTCTAGACAGACAGAAGCATCGGTTGCACACTATAACACCTTCAACGAAAATCCCACTTTTACAAAAAAAATAAATCATATCTGAAAATCATGCAATGGAACTTCCAAGGTTCTATAAACAACTATGACGAAATGCGCTTTCTCATAAAAGAATATAATTGCGATGTCATTTCTCTTCAAGAGACACATTGCGCTTACAATACGACTCCAATTATACAAAAAGCATACACTGGGTATTTTAAAAATGTTAATCAAAACAAAACATCCAAACAGGGAGTTGGTATTCTCATAAGAAGAATATACCTCATTGGCTGCTACATATAAATTTCAATATACTCACAACAGCAGTCAAAATTGTTTCTAACATAAAAATAACAATAACATGTATTTACATTTTATCCGACCAAACTTTCATATATAGGGACCATTGAGTATTGTAGAGCAAGTCGATACCCCATTCATATTGACCGGTGATGTTGACTCGTGGAGTGAACTTTGGGGACCACCAAAAACTAATAAACGAGGCTCACTATTAGAACAATTTATTACTAAATCATACCTCTCTTTATTAAATGACGGATCTCCAACTCATTTTTCAACCCATAACTCATTTACACACATATACCGAGTTTAGACAGGGAAATTTGAGACTGGACTGACGAGTTTAGACTGGACTCATCCTTCGCCTACGATGGATGAGGGGTGAGTACTCTCGTGAGGCAGCTTCAAATTATAAACATCGGAAGCGTGAGTACTGTTCCAATTCCAAGTTTAAGTTTTTTCCCATTTTGTTCATTATCTGCTTGACTGCCGATGTGTTAACTTCGCAGTATTTTCATAATTAAGCTAAATGCAGAGTGATAGAATATGAATTCTTGGAAAAGGAAACAAACAATAGCATTAATAATAATTTATGGATGATATTTTCTTTTATAAAATGCAAAAAATTGGTGTCGTACAACTGTCTCACTTCACAAAAAATCAAACATTCGAACATTGATTGGGAACTCTAAGACCACGTTTACAAAAATAATAAAAACGCGTTATGGTTTAGCTTAGACCCCAGAAAAACAATCGAACGCTTTTGCTGAAACATGGTCTTTCAACTCTAAAAGTTCAAACTTTTCAAATGAATTCAATATTAAAAAGAATGAATACCTAATTGCTTCTACACAACCTGCACAAAATGTAGCTTCAAACACATAGAAAGTAACATAACTCTAATTGAGCTGGAAAGTTGCTTAAACAGAGTCAAAGGCAAGAACCCCCCTGGTCGTGATAAAATTGCACACCCCATGCTCAAAAATCTTCGGAGCCACGCCTTACTGAAACTTCTCAACCTTTACAGTGATTGGTAAGCTTTACGTGGGTACCTGAGCAATTAAGCTTCTAAACCCCACGGTGGGCAAACCCACTGCGAGTTCAATTGAACGTAAACTAGCGTCCTGAAGTATAATTACCGAAGTAGATTACACCGCAGTAACAAATTTGAGAACATGTAGGTATGTGCACACTCCTTGTTAAGAAGCGAAACCGATCTACATCTCTTGCACCGAAGTGCCAAATGTTTCCGCTATGGATAATCACAGCCAGCACGAAGCTCCCCGAAAGGGCCAGCCCAATTGTTAGGGTAGAGAATGATTATGATTAAATTCCATAAAGGACATTCCTCTCCAACAAACTCTAGGACCCCTAACACCCGTGCTAAGTTTATTGTACGTCAAACCTAAAACGTCGTTTAGTTGAGGAAATACTCCCAACTGTAAAACTTTGACATTCTGACTTTACCTACAAAGCCACAGGGATTGCCTACCCTGAAGATATGCCCAAGTATGTCTTGAACTGGAACCAAACTCAAGTTCCACATCTCAACTTCTGTCAATTCCACTTGACTTACTCAATTTTTGACGGTAGTAACGCTCGTTACCCAGTTTATGTTCTGGGATAGAGTAGTTATCTACCGCCTTTTCGGGTGGCCTCCTTGAGTTACAAAGACCACCCTGCTTATTTGCTACTATCACAATGGCACTAGCCCAGTGAAAAACCAGCAAAACACTCATGTTATGAAAGTTCCCTTTCAAACGTTTAAATGAGTAACCGTCAAGGACACTTTCGTGATTCCCCTGCCCTAACTACTTTTGCCTGATGTAGGGCCGTTACCCAGTTAATCCTGGGATAGGTTACCTATTGAACACGGACATTACTCTGAAGATGTTTATAAATAAACATTCAGGTATGCTCTGGTTCTTCGTCAAACTTAAGGGTGAACGTCCTAGGGCGGGGCGTTCTCCCGGACTGCAGTTAGTTCACTGATCAAGACATCTTAGATGCCGTAGAATAATGAACAGTTTAAGCCCTACCACCACTACAAGGTCGCAATCCATCGGTAGAGACTCAACCTTTACAATAATATCTTTAATAGTGGTGTAATACCACAAAGCTGGAAAAGCGTCGTCATTGTTCCTAAAAAATATACACATAGACAGCTATCGTTTTATTTCACTGCTACCATGTATATCACAGAGAAAATAGTAGATACTCGAATTTTGTGGTTCACGGAATTCAAAAAAGTTCTAAGCACGAAACAAGTTGCTTTCAAGCCTAAAAGAGGATGCATGGACGTTCTTTTCCACCCTGATTATATCGTACCTAACGCATTTTCTGCTCCAAATCGTGTCTCTGTATTGGCCTCGATTTCGATCGATTTCGAGAAGGCATTTGACCGGATATTATTTAGAACTTTATAATATAAAAATTGAAAATGTAAATAGCCTAAGTATTTTGGGATTAATTTTTAACTGTAAAAATAATTGGAAAGATCACTGTAATTACTTAAAAAACTCACCAGCAGCAAGACTTAGGGCTTGTTTCACAATATCTAAGTTAGTTTCAATTAAGCTATTTAGAACTTTTTTTTGGCAGAAAACAACAAAACAATACACAGCAAACAACGAATTTAACTGTTGAGTATTTTACTTGAAATTTACTTAGAGACTGTGGTACAAGCCCTTAATATTATAAAGTATCTTTCTTCAAATAAGAGTAAAATTCACATTAATTCCCTGTATAACAATAATTCCTTGCTATAATACGGATCCTCTCCAAAAACTACAAGGAACATCTTCAAGCCCACATACCATTAAGCGGCAAGAAGGAGTATTAATGTTTTCCCAACTAGCCCAATCAAAAACATCCTCGCAGAAGCCGGACAACCTACAGTAGAAGAACGTTTTTTGAGTGCTTTTGCCAGGCTTCTACCAAAAAATACTTTTTTAATCGGATCAGATATTGACAAAGACATAAAACAAGCTACACTACATAAAAGAAAGAACTAAGCTCACCCGGTCCACGATTCACACCATTCTGGACGCAGGTAAAAATCTGGAAATACCTTTTCAATCAATGCAACCACAAATATGCTCCATCGCATCCACTAAGCCTCCTTGACAGCAGCTCAATCAACCTCACTCTTTCTGACCTAAAAAAATCAATTTTCAAACAAAGAAGTGTTTAAAAAAATGTTTACCGAAATTAACTCGAGTCTCACATGCTGGAAGTAATTGTTTTTAGACGGCTCAAAAATCAACATAACACCACCTTTGCTGTCATATCAAAAGAAGGCAACATGAGTGTGCAAAGAATTTTCCCAGAAATAACATCCATCTTCACCGCAGAAGCCCTGGCAATATTTTAAGCCATACAAAAATTTTCTAAGACATCAGGCAAGTGGGCAATCTGCTCAGACAGCCTTTCAGTCAAAGCTATTCGTAATCCCACACATAAGTCTGTAATTATTTCCAAAATTAGAATTATTCTTACCACGAAAACATCCAAAATACATCTAGTCTGGACTACCGGACATGTTGGTATGCAGAGTAATGAATTAGCCGATAAGGCTGCGAACAATGCTCGTATATCTCCGGACTATATGTTTGACATGTATTCCGACCGCGATCTATAAAATTGAATGAAAACCATGATCGACGAAAAATACCTCGAAGAATGGAATGATTACCAACACCACTACTCAAATGTCAACCCAAACAAAATGTATCCAAAAGACCGATCAAATATTCCTAAGCCTATGATAAGCAAATATGTTCGACTGCGGGTTGGCCACACCGCACTCACCCACAAACACCTTCTCAAAAAATAAGCATAACCGATTTGTAGGTACTTCGCAAAGTATCATCACAATGAATCACTTGGTAAGCAACTGCCTCCTCTCCTCAGACTTCCTAAAAAATAGATTTAATCTGAACTCAAACATTATCCAAATATTAAGTACATCTAATCAGGCCAATATAAAAATTATTGCTAAGATTTTAAAATCTCTTAAAATTAAGCTATAATTCTTTTTCTTTTTCTTTTTGATCAAAGAGCCGATAGTCTCCGCTGTTAGTGCTCTTATTAATAATATGTTTTATAATATGTTATTTATAAGAAATAAATAAATAAATAAAATATTTAAATATTCCCAGCAAAAACTAACACACCACAAAAATGTACCGTTATTTTTTAATGATTTTTTTTCCATTGTTAGTACTTTTTTCATTAAACTAACCCTACCGCCATAACGGGGGGAGATAGACTCCCCCTCCCGTAGTAAAAAATGCTTGTATTTGTCCCTTCTACAAAAATCCGTTTTCAATTTTTGGCGCCAAAGTTATCGTATCTCCCCAAACAAATTTTATCACACAAAGTTTTCGCTTTATCAAGACATCCTGAGATATTTAAGATATTATAATAATTTATAATCTTACACAAAATAGGTGCATACACTGCAGCGGTCCAAAACGAAAGAGAACAATTACTAGTTTGGATTTTGCAATAGCCAAATTGAAGGCAAAAAAATATGTTATCATTTAAGAAAAAAAGTACCAGTACCACTAGAGAATAAGGAATGGTATAAAATAAATATAAATTTACAGCTAGAGATTAATTTTCCAGTGAGGACACCAAAATTAATTAAACAGTTACCCCCATATTAATAAACACCAAATAGCAAAAAATATCAATGAGTTATCGCTAACACAACATATAACTCGTAATTTCAATTAATAAATGTGTCATACCCTCAAACGATGAAATAAAAACAAAAAAAAAACAACTCACCGATTAGAAAAAGATAACTAAGGGCCAATTTTTCATTCGGCAGCTAAACAGTCAGTTAGCTACGAGGAGAATAAAATTGTCTGACTCTTTAACAGTCTGATAACATTGGTGGATTTTTCAAGCAATAAAAAAGAGTCAGTTATCTATTCCACAGAAAAACAAATTAAACTATATCTAACTTCATAGAGTTAGAGTGAGAAAATTTTTTAGCTGTCTATAAGGCTATGTGATGAAGTGGAATACACTTATTTGTTTACTTTCAGGTTTCGGTTTCAGCACCCTTTAATTATTTGTGTAACACGTTACATTGCCCTCCTCCTAAGATTGTTCGCTCCGAACAATTTCTTCACCATCTTCTCCACTGTAGCGGTATAGCCGGTCAATGTGAACAACTTTTGGCTTGCCTCTTAGACCTCGCTGAATTCGATAAACCACATCATTGATCCTTATAACAACACGGTAAGGTCCTTCCCAGTTTTGTTGAAGTTTTGGTGACAGTCCCTTTTGTCGATGAGGATTATACAGCCACACTAGATCTCCCTTAAGGAAAGGTTTTGTTGTGGCGTTTGCATCATTGCGTGTTTTCATTCGGTCACTAGCTAGCTTTATTTTAGTCCTTGTCCTGTCATGATTGTCAGTGAGTTTTTCCTTTATGCAATCCACGTATTCCTCTTCATTTCGTTTTTCGCCCGTTGGACATCCGAATTTAATTTCGCTAGTCAACCGGATATTTGTACCGAATACAATTTCTGATGGAGTGTGACCAGTTGTGCTGTGCACCGCATTTCGGTATGCCATTAAAAATAGAAAATGTGTTGGTCACCCACTACTTTGGAAAGGTGTTCTTTGAGAGTCCTGTTGAAACGTTCAACCATTCCGTCAGACTGCGGATGAAGTGGTGTTGTTCTCGACTTCTTGATGCCAAGGAGCGAACAGACCTCTTGAAAGATTTTGGATTCGAGGTTTTTATTAATACAAATATAAAAATTAATTGTTAATTAGATCTAAGAATGTTAACAAATTTTAGCCGTTTTTTAGTTTTAGAGATGATCTATATGGATCGTTTTTTGATAATAAAACAACTTTGGATCATCGGTTTTAGTTATGGTAGCTTTGACTGAGTAGAAAAGAGCATAATTTAACTGTTGAGTGAGACATTTTCTGCTCTAGATTTAGGTAGGATTTTCTGCACTTGTTTTTGAGGAATGCAGATAGATTGTATATAATGTAGGAATGTCAGAATCAGCTGTTATTGATTTTTGTCTGTGATATTTTTGCATCGTGTAAAATCATAAGAAAATATTTTTCGAAATATTTAAAAATTGAGAGCCGGTTGTACAAATATTTGAACCGCAGTTCAGCCATTTTTTTCTTCCAAACTCGGCTACTTTACTAAGATCTAGTTCTGGTAAAAGCAATTTCATGGCTCAACAAGAGTTGAACCGCAGTTCATCTGCCAAAATTGGTGAGTTAAAAACTTGAACCAAGGCTTAACTACGTTTGTACAACTGGCCCTGACTCAACAAATGAGTTGGGTTAGCTAGGAGTTAACTCTGGGTCTAATATTATATATCTGGTGTTAACTTGAGTTTAATCCTTAAACTGATAATCTCCAGCTGAAAAAAAGGCCATTAAAACTTTAATGATTAATTTTATACCAAAACCCCTCCAATGGGATCTTATAAAGAAATAAAATACACGCATTTTTCTAAACATAAAATAAATTTTATTTTTCTTAAAAATTGCACCTCTTGGCGAAATGGGGTGAGATAGACCCCCTCTCCATAGTAAAGTATGCGACGCAGGGACATAGGTCGTCGGGAAATAAGTCCCAAATTTATTTTTTTGGGACCTATGTCTCACCGAAGTGGGGCATAAGTCCGAAATCGAATTTGAGTCCTAAGTAGTATGTCCCACCCCGTCGGGACATAGGTTCTTACATTTTCCTCTAAGAGATGAGACAAAAGTCCCAACATTTATTTTTTTCACAAAAAATATAGCTATGATGTTTTAAAAAAATTAAACAACGGTTTTATGGAAAACAAAAAAAAATCAAATACTATTTCATTCACCAAAAAAAAAAGATTTTACTTTTATAACAGAAAACAACAAGTTAAAGTATAAACTGATCAAACAGTTAGATGGTTTGTTCAGTTATCTTCGTTTAGTTTTACGCATTGAAGCATTGAATGCAATTACAGTGAAAACTCTAAGGACAATCAAATGTCTGGTATTTACCGGTAAATATAACGTATATATAACGAGTTGATGTAAGAATTTATTACTTTTGGTGATTATTATTTGTTATTTAAACATATTCACTGGTTTATTTAATCTTTCAAAATGATTTGTTTCGCTGCTATCAGCACTGTGTTGGGTGTTTTCATTATTAATCTGTAAGATAATTTGAGGTTGTGAGTGCAGAAGTGGCGCACATATTTTTTTCAATTTTGAGTTTTTTGCATCATAGTAACTAAAACTAATCGATGCAAAGGTAGTGCAAATCATTGAAGCTTATAAATAAATTAGAAAATGATAAAATGTTCCTTCCGCCCTGGAGCATCTCAGTAACTAAATATCATAGCATCATAGTAACTAAAACTAATCGATGCAAAGGTAGTGCAAATCATTTAAGCTTATAAATAAATTAGAAAATGATAAAATGTTCCTTCCGCCCTGGAGCATCTCTATGGATGCGAGCATTCTACGCGATTATCTCCGTTGTTGCATTTTGGGGTTACGCCACTTTTGGGCTCATAGCCTCATTAAGGTTTTGACAACTAAGGGCCAGTGGCTGATGAGGGACAGTTGTATAATCGTGGTTCAAGGTGGTTCAAATTTTTAAACCACTGATTTCCATAGATAATCTGCCAAAATCGGTGGGTTAAATACTTGAATCACGAATGTACGACTGGTCCTTAGCTATTGAAGTCAGTGGTTTAAAAATTTGAACCACGTTGGACCACGATTGTACAACTGGGCATAAGTGCGTCTGCTACTACATTTGTTCACTCAGGTTAGTATTTTTCTTTCTTAATTAGTATTTAACTTATGAATATTATTATCGGTTTGTTGTTCTGAGAGACAATATAGCGCCTATACTAAAACATCATAGCTTGCGTCTTTAGTGAAAACAAGTTTTTTGTTATAAACTAGCTGATTTAGTTCATGGCTTTAATGTTGTTTGAGTTGTTCAAACGCTTTCTCCACACACTGATCAAATCTATAGTTATAGTCCAAGAGCTGGCGACCGATTTTGGGACATTATTTTCACGCGCATGAATTTTAGAACAGGGGCCGAATTACCGCATCAGCGACCAGGCAATACGTCACTGAAAAATTTGGATTGGCATTACTGCTTAAGATACCGTGTAATTTATCGAGTATCTGATTTATATTTTGGCATTCCTTTGTCAGTGAACGTATGTTTTTTCATATGATAGATGTGAATCAGACGTATGATTCATTTTTACTTACAATCTTGGCTGGAAAAGTTGTAGATATTTGATTTGTTCACTTAATATTAATTAAAAGTGTTGCAGGATGATTTCATAATGTTTTTTCACCTCAGAACCACTTTTAAGTAAAAATAATATAAACCACGTCTGGGAGAACACAAAATGAAGAATAATAAAAAATGCAGAGTTCTATAATAACTTAGAGAGTTTAGTGGCCTACAGTCCAAGAAAACATTGCATTTCGCCCGGTGCTAGCTTGTTGGGCTCGTCAGATGACGTCCAGCAAAAAGCACCTTGTCAATACGCAATTTAAAGATTTTTCTAGCTCGACTTACATAACAATATTTAACTCTCTCATATCTCATGATATCTATACCAATCAGACCATCATAGTAATTATGGAACTTAAATATGAGAAATGTTGAGAGTTTTTTAGTTCCAAATGCATCTTATATAAATAAAACTGAACTGTAGTTTTTGATTTTTTGCAATTTCATCTACTTGAACGTCCGTTGGTACGGATCAAACTATACTTTTTAAATAGAATTTAAAATTTGCAACACTATATTAAAAAAAAATATCTTTATAAATAGCTTTTTTAGATGCAAACTTAATGCTTTTATTTGTTTACAATCTACAACTGAAAACTACATAGATGGCTCTACAAGTTTTACTTTTAAAGATATTAAATAATGAAGAAACATGTCTCTTCAAAAAAACAAGTAGAAACTAGACTATTGGTAATTAAAGCTTAATTTTTTTATTTCTTTTTTATGGGGATGTGGATTTTTTTCTTTTTAAATATCTTGAAAAGTAAATGACGCTAAATAATCTGGTTTTCAATAATTGATTGGAAATTATTAAAAGCATTGAATTGTGATCAAAAAAAGGTACTCATAAAGTTTTTTTTTTTTAATAAAGTGATGCCAAATTAAAAAAAAACGTAATGGGATCCTTCTGCAATAATTTTTAAGTTTTGGCTGATATAAAAAAAAACTAGCCGAAGTACAAAAAAAATTGTATTAATATTTTTTGTTGCAAATTTGAAATTCAATTCAAAAAGTATATTTGCCAAAAAAAAAAACAAAAACAAACAAAACATCAATATTTTAAATAACTAAAAATCATAATTATAAGTACGGTTTTCAAAATCTTATTCTTATAATCTTTCAATGGATTCTGGGAATACATGAACATTTTTACAGAATTTTAACTTCACTGCAAATAGCTGAAAAAAAATATTTAATTTCTTAACAATTTAAGAAAGTTGCAACCACGAAAAACAGCAAACTACTTAGCAGTCCAAAGTATCAACTGTTTTTTGTTGCAAATCTGCAGTTCTACAAAATAGCGTATCTACTTAATTTTTTTTTTTTAATCAATTTTACGAAAATCCTTATTTTTGTAATTTGTTAATAACTTTTTATGCTTGCAAAAAAAGCGGTAGATTTTTTACCCCTATTTTTTTGTCACAAAAAAAAAATGTTTAGAAGTGGTTTGTAATTAATTTGTGACAGGTTTGACCTTTTTTTAGTACTTTAATAGGCTCGCCTATGTTTTTCAAAACTTACATCGGTCTGATATTATGTTCTTTGATAACAGAACTATGTCATATCGAAATGACAGACATACTAAAATGATTTGAATTTTAAGTTTTTTTTCTTATTAAAATGGCGTCTGGCAAGTGGTTCGCAACGGCGGAAATGTCTGGCAATTTATATTTATATTGCTCAAGAGACATATAATATTATGAACAAAAAATAAATCGTTCTTAATTGATTATAAAATCAGTGATTTTCACCTGACAGAAATTTCGCTGACAGGCAAACGCAACCGCTTGTAGCTGCCAGACGTATCACACTCCTTTTCAAATTCGATGATTAAGGAAATATATTAAAATCAGTTGTTCTTAATTAAACTTTTTACGACGTTCAATGAATGAATGATTAAATTTAGGGGTTGTGGTGCACTGCGACCTTTAGATATATTGTGCCCCCTTTACTAGGGCTGGATGATTGACTCATTCTACAGATCTTCCTCCATCTTAATATCTTTAAGGAATGATAGTATCTGGAGTACTTGTAGAGAGGGTAATTCGCTCTCCTCTATCTGGTAACTTCCCAAATGTTTTATTCTTTTGTGCATTATCGCCCCACACTTTCCTAGAAGGTGATTTGGCGTTTCTTCTTGGTCGTCGCAGAATCTGCAGGTTGCACTACTGGATATACCTATGATGTTTAGGTGTCTTTTAAGTTTGCAGTGACACTGAGGAAGGGGTGCATATTTGGATAGTGAAGTTAATTCCTTCAATCTCTTTTGCTAAACGCATGATTGCCCCCTTTGCAGAACTTTCAATTGCTATATGTAATGGTGTCAGGTCAAGAATGACCTCCATTGCTGCTGTTGGGCATGTTCTCATTGCTCCAGTTATACATAAGCAGGCGAGCCTTTGCACTTTTTCTAGTGTTTTCTTAGTCTTTTCAAGTTCGGTTCTTTTATGCCACACAACCGCACCATAAGTGATTATGGGTCTGACCATCATGGTATACATCCATCTAAGGATGTTTGGTTTGCACCCCCATGATTTACCTGCAAGTCTCTTGCATATCATAAGGGCTTTTGTGGCTTTCCCGACAGTAATCTCTAAGTGTTTGTTGAAAAGGAGTTTGCTGTCTAGTGTAATGCCTAGATATTTGACCTCCTTCTTCAAATCTATTACTTCATCATTTAACCTGATAGGCTTTATATGCTTAAGAAGTCTTTTATTCGTAAATGGTATTATTGTGGTTTTTGCTGGGTTTATATTCAAGCCCACTGATAAGCACCATTTTCTTGTCATTGACAACCCTCTTTGAATTATGTCACAGAGAGTTTCCTCAAATTTCCCATAGGCTATTAAAACAATGTCATCGGCAAAGCCTATACATCGTATGCCATTAGTAGATAGGCATTCTAGCAACTCATCTACAACAAGACTCCACAGCAAGGGTGACAATACCCCTCCCTGAGGACAACCTCTTGTCGTGACTATTTTCTGGGTGCTTGACCCGGCATGTGCTTCTGCCGTTCTTGTACATAGCATCTCACCAATCCATCGTGTTATAGTATTGGGTACATTTTTTCCTCATGAGAGCATTTTTTACGGCATCATGAGAGGTGTTATCAAAGGCACCTTCTATATCTAGGAATGCACATATTGCCGTTTCTTTTGATTCTAGAGCTCCTTTTATGGTATTGGTGAGTTCGTATAGGGCAGTCTCAGTTGATCTGCCTGCTCTATAAGCATGTTGTCTATGATTCAGTGGCAAAATCGTTAATACTTCTGATCTTATGAAGTTATCAATTACCTTTTCCAGTGTCTTCAGAATGAAAGATGTTAAGCTTATTGGCCTGAAAGACTTAGGATGTGTAGTATCTTTTTTTCCTGTTTTAGGGATGAAGATAACTTTTGCTCTTCTCCATAGACTTGGTATATGTACCCAAGTGCTATGCTGCTTCGAAGCATGCTGATTAGATATGGCATGATTCTTTCCCATTTTGTAGTAGGGCTGGAAAGATCCTGTCTACTCCCGGTGACTTAAACGGTTGAAAGGTGCTAATTGCCCAATCAAGACTTTTTCTTGAACAGATAGTTTTAGCTATCGTCCAGTCGACTCGGTTAGGTTTCAGAGAAATTCTCTCAACGCTATTACTTTCCATTGATAAACTGCCTGGAAAGTGTGTATTTAGGAGCAAATTTAATCTCTGCTCGTTATCTTCTGTGTAACTACCATCTGGGTAACGAAGTGCTACAGATTTGATTGTTGTATCTGTTGCTAGAGCTTTGTGCAGTCTTGCAGCTGCTGGTGTAGAGCCAATGCTCTCACAGAATTTTAAAAAGCTGTTTCTTTTGGCTCTTCTTATTTCCCCATTATATTTGGTAAGCTCTACGGAATATCTATGCCACTCACCAGTTCTTTTGGCCTGGTTGAAGAGTTTTCTCACTTTGGACCTAAGTTTCGAGAGATTTGAGTTCCACCACGGTGCATCTGCCCGTTTTTTTGTGGTTTTAAGTGGGCAACTGAGTTCATAGGCCTCATGGATTGCACCACTTAGCTCATTTGATATATTCTCTAACTCAAGGTGACTATTTGTTGTTCTAGCTGGACCTATTCTTCCTAATTTTGATTGAAGATTGTTTTTGTATAGGGCCCAGTTTGTTTTCTTTGGATTCCTTCCAGAGTCATACTCTGTTAAAAGGCCATTTATGGAAAACACAATAATTCTGTGGTCAGACATTGAGGGTTCATTGGAGACTCTCCAATCCTTAATTAAACTAGTTATGCTTGGCGTGCCAAACGTAATGTCTAAGACTTCTGTTCTTACCCTAGTTACAAAAGTGGGGACATTCCCTACATTATATATATCTAGGTTTTTCTCGATAATAAAATCTAAAAGGTGTTCACCCCTTTTATTAACATCGTTACTACCCCATGTAGTGTGGTGGGCGTTCGCATCGCATCCAACTAACATCGGTAGTCCTTTGGTGTTACAATAATCCGCCAATTTTTGTACTTCCGGAGGTGGTATGTTTACATCATCACCATCGAAGTAAGCGGATGCTATAATCATCGTGCGGGGATGGCCCTGGATGTCGATTTGGGCCTGTATTGGCACCAGATCCCGCGTCATAAAATTTGAAAGACAAATAAAGTTAATACTGTTTCTGATCATTATACATGCTCTGGGCGAGTCTAATCTCGTGTCCCATAATACCTGCGAGTCCTTACATGAAAGACCTCTTACTTTTCCCCCGTTTATCCAGGGTTCTTGGATCAGCGCTAGCCCTAGGTCATCCTTCACGAATTCCTTGCTATTACGGCCGAAGCCGCTTTAGCGTGATATAGATTTATTTGGGCTGCCCTGTTGCTGATCCCGTTTGCTGACATCTGGTTTTTATTGATTGGGGGCCACTGCCCCCTCATCTTTAAGAAGATGTAACTCTTCTTCCTCCGTAGGAAGAGTTTCGTCAGCTGAGTCACCTAAGCTGGGAGAGAGGTCCATGCCCTCTATTTCTTCATTTACATCGCTTGATACTGGCTCTGGATTTGGTTCTGATGTTTTTGAACCAATTTTTGAAGATTTCGGTAGTTCTAGAACATTGGGCTCTACCGATAACAAAGATGGGGTAGGCGGAACTGTTTCGGAAGCCTTTTCTTTTTTGTTACATACCTCTTCATGACCAGGTGTTGGTATGGCGATTTTCGAAACTATTGCTTTCGCATTTCCTGTAGGCTTGGTCTGGTTACTTGACCCAGCTCCAGTCACCTTCCTTAAGCCTGCGACAGTTACTTTGCCAAACTTGTAATGCAGTTCGTTACCTGCTTTGCGAATGGCTTCTGCTGACTGGTCATCAATACCAACCACTAGCAACTGACCTTTGCCTTCCACTTTGCTATTTAGAATTTTCCAAGCGGGTATGTTGAGGCCTTCATTTTGCGCTTTGATAAGTGCTAGCGATTTCTGGTCCTCTTGCCCAGTGCTTCTTGGAAGGAACATGGTTATCGTGTGCATCCTTGGAATTTTATCTCCCAAGCACGATGTCAACTCAATTCCCTTCCAAGCGCTTAATTTCGCTGCCTTTTCTTCCAACCAATTTACTGTATTTTGATCAGCAACGTTTGCTAGCTCTTAGACTATTAGGGATTCCAAATTCCTATACCTACATCAGGGCTAAAAAATAGTTTGTTGCTACCTGTGTCGATTAAAAACCTATATTTTTCGTCGTGTAGTCCTGATATAAAAGAGTTGAAACACATTTCCTCATAAAGTTTTTTTTTTAACAGGGTATTTATCTAACGACGTAAGCTCACGTATGATATAAAAAAGTATCTTTCCCTCATACGTTTTCATAAACGCCCCATGAAAGCTGTTGACGTCAATTGGCATAATTCGTATTATGACTTCACTATAATCTTCAAACTGAACAAAATGGCGATAAGGGTATATTGAGTGAGCTACTTTGTATTTTAATTTGTTTATCATTTGTTTTCATAATTTTTTGTATTCTTACTTTCTTCATTTTTTAAAAATTTTTAAAACTAAATTTTTCCTACTGCCAAACGCTCTTAAAGGGAACGTATCTGCAATTTAATATTCCCACCTTTTACATCGTCACTTTCCGCATCGAATTCATGATGAAAGTTTACATATTCCGAGGGAAAATCCCAATAAACATTTTGACAGCTCGTTTACGGCGATGGATATATACATCGTTTACATCTTTGTACGTTTCTTTAGATGAATACCTTTATTATTACTGTCGCAGTGGCAGTCGCTTCTTGTTTATGAACTCTGATGAAATTAATCATGTTTAAAAGTGTATATATTGTTAGGTTCGTTTTATTAAATAAAACTTATTTCCGTTTTAATACAACTCACTTTACGTCTTTCACTTTTAATTCCACTTAATATTTCAAAACACTCTTTATTTCCTTTTTACTTTCTTTATTTTAAATTCAAACTTTATCACTTTCAAATTACCGACTTGTACACGACTAATTTCAAATTCAAACTGATTTCTTGCAGCATGTATTTATAATGGCTGCAACCATTGACGTATTAGGTATGGACCGCCAGTAGCCAACTTCACGAGTGTTCCAACATAACTAGTGGCGCCATCAACTACTAGCAGGGAATCTGCGTAGCAGTGATATGATTTCTTTAATTAATTATTTACTATTGAAATATTTTGGTGGAAATTATTATCAAACTACTTTTATTTTACAAAACACATCCACTCCTTATGCCATGAGTTACTTACAGATGAATATATTATCGTTTTCATTTAAATTCTAATGGCGAAATTAGTACACGTATGTAACACTAAAAGGTGATGGCGTTTTTAGGCTGTTTTTAGCTGGAACAATTTTTCTTGGCTGTTTGTATGAAAATTTCAACCGACTGGCGGTCCATATCTAGTACGTCAATGGCTGCACCATTCAGCACTCCGCTTTAGAATCTTCTAGTACAGTGCCAGTCAGAGCCATTGACGTATTAGGTATGGACCGCCAGTAGCCAACTTCACGCATGTTCCAACATAACTAGGGGCGACATCAACTACTAGCAGGGAATCTGCGTAGCAGTGATATGATTTCTTTAATTAATTATTTACTATTGAAATATTTTGGTGGACATTATTACCAAACTACTTTTATTTTTCAAAACACATGCACTCCTTATGCCATGAGTTATTTACAGATGAATATATTATCGTTTTCATTTAAATTCTAATGGCGAAATTAGTACACGTATTTAACACTAAAAGATGATGGCGTTTTTAGACTGTTTTTAGCTGGAACAACTTTTCTTGGCTGTTTGTATGAAAATTTCAACATACTGGCGGTCCATATTTGGTACGTCAATGGTCAGAGCCTTCTGGAGCTTCGTTGTGGTTGTCATTTTAAGGGCCAGTCTTTTCAGCTCTGGTTAAGTTTAATCATTGATTATTTCAGCTGGTAACCATAGATTCTGACTTTTCAACAAAATCTTAACCAGAGAATCTTTGGTTACCATATATTACGTTAACCAGCTGATATTCCGTGGTTAGTGTCATTATTATTAAATAATGTTGGACCTAAAAGGATTCTTCTTATATTTTTATTAAGAGAAAAAAACAGAAATAACTATTTTCTAGAACGATTTATTCAGACTAATATTTAATTATTTTATAATATCTGAGACGTATTTCTAGAGTAACTAGAAAGTATTTTCATACAGTGAGTGTGAACAGTGTTTACATCGAATGTGAGTTCAACACTCCTCCTCATTCGTATGAATTCCACATTTCATTCTTAACTCTTGAATTCTTCCAGATCCTAATGGTTTTGTGAACATGTCAGCTAGCATATCGTTTGATGGGTAATATTTGCATGATACGATTTTATTTGTAATGTAGTCCTTGACGAAATGAAATTTAGTATCAATGTGTTTTGAACGATTACTGCGTTTCTCTTCTTGAATTAGTTTCAAACAACTTTGGTTGTCTTCGAATAGTAATGTCGACTTATGTTGTTCAAAATCCAAATCAATTAAAATGTTTTAAAACCATGTCGCTTCCTTACATTTTTCTGAGAGTGCAATAAACTCAGCTTCTGTTTTCGAAAGTGAGACGCAGCTTTGTTTCCAACAGCTCCAACTAACTGCTCTTCCATTGACAAAAAATATATATCCTGAGTTTGATTTTCGATCAGTTGTATCTGCTGCCCAATTCGCATCAGCATATCCAATTAAAGGGCAAACCATAATAGTCGTAAGCAAATGAAAGCTAATGTCATAGGTCTACGTCAAGTTTCCTTAAGTGCCGCCATTACCTTCAGTCGGCCATAATGGTCGAATGCACACGCAAGCCAATTTTACATGTACTTGGCAGATTTTCGTACGTAAACTGCGCTCTGGAGCGCTCTTTACGTACGGAGGCAAAAGTGAACGAAAACTTGCCGAAACTGAGCAATCCGACATTATGTGCGCACTATACAAATTCGTTGTTCTCGCTAATTTCGTACGGCACCGTACGTACTAATTGTTCTAAATTATGGTCGGTTTTGATATTTTGGTGGCCAATATAGATATACTCGCAGCTATATCTGGTCTGGTGTTAACGGCTATGTAAAGTAGAAATCCAACTAAACGCTGATATTCCTTGTTGTCTAATAAAATGCTTGAATTGTTGTCTTTTTTATTATATCCGGGTTCAAGAGGAAATTTAGAAATATTTGAATCTTGCAAACCAAAATCTTTAACAATTCTTTCGATATACTGTTTTTGCCTGATCTAGATGATTCGACGAATTGTCCTTTGTTACTTCGATCCCTAAATATTGATGAATTTCGCCAAGATTATTTATTTCAAAATGCTTGTTTAATAAATCCTCTACATCTTTGATGCTTTGTTCGTTTGTTGTGGTTGCTTCATATATATTGTTTCATTGAGTGTGCCATTGAGGAATGCTGATTTGGCATCTAAATGGTTAATTTTCATACGTCGCTGTCCCGCTACTGATAAAAGTGTTCTGAAAGTTGATTGTCTTACCACAGGAGCAAAAATTTCATAGTCCATATTTTTGGCTATATCCTTGGGCGACTAATCTCGCTTTAAATCTTTACACTTTGCCAATTGTATCCAGCTTCACTTTATAAGTCCATTTACACCCAACTACATTTACTCCCTCTGGTGGAACAACTAATTCCCAGGTATTATTTTCCTTAAGGCTTTGAATCTACTCCTTCATTGATACTTTCCATTTTTCACTGTCATTGCAGGATAAAGATTCTTTGTAATTTTTTTGTTCTTCAATAATTTGTGCCTGTACTGCATTTATTTCATAAGGCGTCGTGGAGCCTTTCTTTTATTTTCTCTATTCGATTTCCGAATGGTAGTTTCTGTATATTCTTGTAAGTCTGTGCTGACATCAGGGGTCTCTTCTAATGGTTTTTTCATCATTACAAGGTGTTTCCTTTTGTCGGTTGATGGAAACTGAGACTTCTGAATCTGATGGTTTAATTACCTTAGAAATATTCTTTTGATTGTCGTTACAAAGTGTTTTATTTTGCCGGTTGATTGAAACTGATACTTCTGCATCTGGTGATTCAATTTTCTTAGGAATATTCTGTTGGTTGTCGTTACCATTATATGAGTTTAGGAATCTTACATCACGGCTGATAGTAATCTTCTTTGTCTTCTCATCAACCAATCGATATCCCATTGAGTGATCATCGTAACCAACAAATGTTCTGAGTTGTGCTCGGTTGTCTAACTTCTTACGAGTTTCCTTGGGAATGTACACGAAGGCTTTTCTTCCGAAAATTTTAAGATTTCACCATTTCGATGTACTGAATCATGCAATCGAAAACTTCTGATTTTTCTGTAAGCAAATATACTACGGTGACTTGAATGGCAGACGAGTCATTTTCGTTTGCACACAAGTTGCGCAATCCCTTCTTTTATTGCACTTAAGAAACTTTAAACAATCACTCACCATATTTTCTGATTCCTGCCGCTTAATTACTTGATTATTCCGATGCCCAAATATGCGGTGCAAGTGATGGAGACAATTTCTTTTTTCATTGCATTCTTCCGCATACAATACTTTTGCGTCTGCTGTTCTTTGTCTTAACTTGAAAAGATTTTCAACTAGATCTCCAACTGCTACCTCGAATTCATCCTTAGTAAGAACTTTGCATTGATTTTTACGAAAGTTAACTGTATATCCTTTGCTTGTTAACTTCTTTATGGGTATTAAATTTCCTTGCAGACCTGGAAAAGAACATTGTTTTGCTGTTTATGGCCTCTATCTTGCAGGTTCTCTTTTCTTCTGATGTTATATTTTGTCCGTTCGCAACTGTTACATTTTCCTTCAGTGATGAATTCAGATTTGTAAAATTTTCCAACTTGTTGGAAATATGGACAGTAGCTCCCGAATCCAAAATCCACCCTTCACCAGTAGAACCGTTTAGGTGAAAACAAAACTCATTAGATGTAACAATATTTATGTTAGATTTGGGTTGGTTATTTTTCCACTCCTTATACTTTCTCCATTCCTTTTTTAAATGTCCTTTTTTCTTGCAAAAGAAACACCATTTAGTATGATTTGCATATGCTTTGCAAGTAATTTTCATCACTGTATTGCTTTCGTGGTTGTTTTGACGAGAGTATTCCTCCAGCAGTTTACTTTCAACCAAGTCCAAGGTCAATTCCGATTCCTTGTTTCTAACGCTGTTACAAGTGTGTCATATTCTTGAGGTAAGCTGCTAAGAAGCATAGCGATTGTCCAGTTATCTGAGAGTTCATTCTCTCTCAAAGCAGTCAACTTTTCAAATAATGTTGACATTTTCTGGATGTGCTCTTCCATGATACCACCTTTTTCCAATTTTAAATTGCAGATTTTTCGCATGAGTTGGACCTTATTACTGAGAGTCGCCTTTTCGTGGTGTAACTTTAGTTTATTCCATTCGTCCTTGGCTGTGTTCGCCCTCCTTATGTGATGAAGTTGAATATATTCTACTGCTAGGCCAATTATAGTCCTAGCCTCGTTGTCCTTTTTGGTCCAATCCGCAGTGACTGGATTTAATTGGGGCTCGACAATAATGTTCCACAAACTGTCTCTTCGTAACAAAAGTTCCATCTTGAATTTTCATAAATGGTTATTGTTCGTTCCCAGCTTTGCAATTGATGTTTGCAAAGAATCAACCATTATTATTTCTTAAGTGCTCTGGGCCAATAACCTATTAAATAATGTTGGACCGAAAAGGATTCTTCTTATATTTTTATTAAGAGAAAAAAACAGAAATAACTATTTTCTAGAACGATTTATTCAGACTAATATTTAATTATTTTATTAATATATGAGACGTATTTCTAGAGTAACTAGAGTAATATTAATTCACGATTATTCCAGTCGGTTAACAGAGATTTGGTCTTTTCAGCAAAATTTTAACCAGAGAATCTATGGTTACCAGAGATTTCGTTAACCAGTCAATTTTGCTTGGTTAACCAAAGAAATTCTATAGTTACCTATTATTTTTTTCACATTTGTGTTAAATAATAAATAATATATTGGATAATAATCGATTATCACTACTAATCGTAAAGAATAAATTTAGAAAGTGTTGATCTACCATCTTAATAAATTCCACCACTATATTTTATGTATATTGTTTTGGTTTCCTTTGTTCGTAAATGAATCAATTCAGTTTATCCATGTGCATCAAAACGAGACAGGCTGTTATCAATTATTGACACAATCTTCTATCTCTTTCTCTCGCATTCAAAAAAGTATAAACAAACTTAGGGCCATTCTTTTCAGCTCTGGTTAAGTTTAATCATTGATTACTTCAGCTGGTAACCATAGATTCTGTCTTTTCAACGAAATCTTAACCAAAGAATCTATGGTTACCATAGATAACGTTAACCAGCAAATTTTCCGTGGTTAGTGTCATTATTCCAGTCGGTTAACAGAGATTTGGTCTTTTCAGCAAAATTTTAACCAGAGAATCTATGGTTAACAGAGATTTCGTTAACCAGTCAATTTCGCTTGGTTAACCACAGAAATTCTGTGGTAAGCGATTATTTTTTTTCACATTTGTGTTGAATGATAAATAATATATTAGATACTTATTGATTATTACTACTAATCGTAAAGAACAAAAATTAAAAAAAATGATGATCTACCATCTTAATAAATTCCACCCCTATATTTTATGTATATTTTTCTGTTTTCCTTTGTTCGTAAATGAATCAATTCAGTTTATCCATGTGCATCAAAACGAGACAGGCTGTTATCAATTATTGACAAAATCTTCGATCTCTTTCTCTCGCATTCGAAAAAGTATAAACAAACTTAACCAGAGATTTCGTTTCACAACTGGACCACTGGAAAACTGGAACTATGTCTGGTTTGGTAACCAAAGTAGATAAAATGGTGAAAAGACGAACTGTGGTGAACCGAGTTTCGAAACAAGTGGTTAAGAAAATTCTATGGCGAACAAACCAGAGATTTAACGAGAGCTGAAAAGATTGGCCCTTAACCAGAGATTCCTTTTCACAACTGCACCACTGGAAAACTGGAACTATCTTTGGTTTGGTAACCAAAGTGGACAAAATGGTGAAAACACAAACTGTGGTTAACCGAGTTTCGAAACAACTGGTTAAGAAAAGTCTATGGTGACCAAACCAGAGATTTAACCAGAGCTGAAAAGATTTGCCCTAAGTTGGAATCACAATGTTTACGCATCGTAAAACAAAAAAATAGAAGGGAGAAAATCTTATAGAACACGTTACAATATTATTTAAGAATCGAATATTTCAATTGTGTCTTGATTTTGCCTAAGTTCTTGTAACTATCTTATTAAACTAGTTTCAAAAATTAGTTCTGTTGTGTTCTTGTATTTGGTAGTGTATGGTTTGCTTTCATGAAGGCAAAAAGTTGATAGTTTCCGAGAAATTAACAGAAAAAATAAATGTTAACCTCTTCCCTTCCAGCTTAAAAAAATTTGCTACCGTACTACCGTGGATTTTTTGTTTTTATTTATTTATTAAATTATTAATATACAAATTTTAAAGTGTTTCTAATATAAAAGATAAGAGCAACTAGCAGCAAAGGCTTTAAACTCCTGGGCTTAAATTTAAAATTATTTAATAATTTTGAGTTTGTTCAATATATTTTTTAGAGTGTTTATATTGCTTTGGCTAGATTACGTGTGGAGTTCCAACAAATTGTGGTTCAGGTAGAGGTTATTATCTACTGTTGTGGGTATTATTGAAATGTAACATGCACTAAGAAGATGAGGAACGGTGGTTCTGTTGTGGCAGGTTGGCCAGAATGTAGGAGACTCCCTTTCAAGGTGGATAAAAGCCAAATACTCCTAAAAATAATTTTAAAAACTGGACATACGATTTTGATATACAAAATTGTAAGATATATTTGAATTATATCAAACTACGATTTTTTCAGAAAACTCTGGTTTGATATAAATTAATTTTCAAATTTCACATTCGTTTTGTCTATTTTCTGTTAAGCTTTAGCTTCCGTGCCACAAGAGCAAGTTTGTGCGGTCAGTCGTGCCTTTTATTTAAGTATGTTATATTAAATTTTTAATTTCTACTGAAAAACGAAATTCTGACTTTCTGACTTTCTTTTTTTAAGCTTAACCTTAGCGTAGCAATTACGAACAAACCCTCAGGAGAAAAAATCCAATTTATTTCAGTTGTTTTTAAGTTTTAAGCATCCGCACAAACCACAATTAATTTTTGTATTTATAAATAGATTAAACTAATGAAAAAATATGTTTTGTGTTTGTGTATTCTTTTTATTAACAGCAAATGGTACCTGTCTTTTCCATAATAATGAACGGAACGTTGTAAGCTTTTATAACGATTTAGAAATAAGGGAGGACGTTGTTGAATTTCCTCCTGGAGCCACAATAATATCAAGGTTGTTTTAAACTAACAAACAACTTCAACATTAAAAATATTTATCAATTTTTATTTAGGTGCGCTGATATTGGCAAATATGCTATGGTTGGGCACAACGTAAGAACTTGCATACATTCGGAATGGACTACAAGTCAACCTACATGCTTTGGATTGAATCAAGAGAACGATTATGCAAGTATGACATAAAAATTAATATATTTGAATCGACTTATTTATGAAATTGGGAAGTTTTGTTTATTTAATAAGGCGAGTTGGTATTGGTTTCATATTAAACAATTGTGATTTTAATCAAACGTGACATTCAAACAATAGAAAAGCTATTATAAGGCAGGTTATGCATTCGTACAAAAAACAGTTTTGAGATAACAATCAAAAATGACATATCGATTATAGCGAAGTCGAAAAAGTGGTCCGGAAACAAAAAAAAACATTAAAAAAATATCTTCTGATCTTAATACTACAGTTGGCACAGAAGGGGCCTAACCTTGTCAATTGTTTATTATTTTTGTTATGTTAATTTAACATTTCATTGGAATAACTTGAATAATTTATATTTTATAACGATGGTCTTCTCGCGGGTTGTTCAGATCCGGTTGTCATTGTTGTTTGGAAGGGGGGGGGGGGTTTGAGGTTTTTAGCCTCGGTAGTGGGCTGACCCCGGGTCAGCGTAAAAATGGATTTACTAGCTGTCGTTGACTGGATTTGAATCCTCATCAAGCAGTACCATAGCTTGTAAGTACCGCGGATTGGGATGTCTTGGCTGGTTTGCAACTCTTCTTATCAGTTGATTTGGATAACGGATCAGATTAAGTAGGAACCTTCTAGCGGATATGAGGAGGTATCTGTTAAGTTTAATGATTTTGGCTTCTTTATAAAGTCTCTTGTTGCTGACTAGCTTTCTTCTTATTCTGTCGTTCTGGATCTTTTTCTCAAACACTGCCAGTTTCTGGAGATATGTCTTTGTCATCGTGAACCAGATGGGGAAGCAGTACGTGATGATTGTCCTTATGAGTTGTTTGTATAGGAGTAGCTTTGTCTTCTGGCTGAGTCCATTCCTTTTCGCATAAATGGGTGAATGCGGTGGAAAGCGAAATTAGTTATTTTGAGTATGGCAGCTGCATGTATGTTGAACCAAAACATCTCGTTAAAGAGTGTACTCCTAGGTATTTGACGCCTTTTTTAGTTGCAAGTTGTTTTCCGTAGGGTAGGCTGAGCGTAATGCTTCTGCAATTAAAGACGGAGCGTAGTCTTCGTCGGCCAGAAGTAGCAGGTGGTCTGAAACAGACTTACTCAGACTTGGCAGAGTTGACTTTAATTCCCCATTGCTGATAGTATAAGAATAGTCTTCTTATATGCGCTTCTACTCTCTGGGAAGCAATCATAGATGACATAGAACTCGCATACGTCAAGGAATCATCAGCATACAGAAGATTTTCGGCGTTTTCGGATTGTGGCGGATCAGATGTGAAGATGTTGAAGAAAAATAGTCCTAGTTTCAATCCTTGTGCAACTCCGACTCGGATGTTCCTCATTGTTGACTGGCTGTTTCCTATTTGGACAAAAAATGATTTAAGTTGGAATATATTATGTATTAGCCCTTCTTTCCACACACTGATGAATGCTTATTCGATGTCGAGAAAGCAGCCGACGCGACGGTAACTTGGTGGTTGTTGAGACTGAAGGCAACGTCGTGCTGAAATTTCAGCAATGAATTGGAATAGTGGAGTGTTTTTCTCGGAATCCAAACTGCATATCTGGAACTATGCTGTTGTCATTGCGAAAAGTCTTAAACCTTCGCAGTATCAGCTCTTCTAGTATCTTGCTCATGCTGGACAGGAGTGAGATAGGTCTGTATCATGAGATTATGTTGTTGTTGCCCTTCTTGGGTATAGCAACAATTTTGGCATTCTTCCATTTATTGAGGAAGTAGCAGTTGTAGATGATGATTCCCAGGAATATCACCACTGACTAAGGAAGTTTTTTCAGTAAAAAGTTTGATATACTGTCCGGTCCAGTTGACTTCTTTGGCTGGCTTCTAAACAGGATCTCAGTTATTTCTTCGGGAGTGCTGAGATCTACGCTGTTAACATTGTTGTCGCTGAATTGGAATGTCTCCTGAATTGTTTGGACACTTAGGATAGACGTACTGACATCTTCCAGAAATACGGGATCCGATGGAGGGTGTGATTGGAAATTATTTTCGAAATAGTCGGTAAAAGCTTTGGCTTTGTCCTCCGCTGATGATAAATCGCTAACATCGGTTGTGATAACTTCTGGCAAAGATGCCCTTTTCCCTGTGATTTTGTTGATATTTTTAAAGGCATCAGGTCCCGGTTTGATTGCTTGAAGCCTTTTCTGGGACTGAAGGTCATTATAATGTTGCACGGAGTTCTGGAACACATTTGATAGCACTCAAAATGGTCTGGTAATTATTGTTAGTGGTGTTGAGCTCCCTCTGGTGAATTCTGTGTACTGAAACTCTGTTTTTCTGTCTGTCTGTCTATCTGCCTTTCTGTCAGTCTGGATGTTTAAGTACCTACAGCCTTACCGGCTGCACCCATTGCCTTCAAATTTGGTATGAAGGGTTCATAGAGCATTCTCTAGAGGACGAATTTAAATGTTTGTTCTAACATAAAAAATAACGGTACCTGCCATTGCCATATACCTAACCGTTATGGAAAATCCAATTTTTCTCGAACAAATACGATAATTTTTTTTCTATAGGTTGTGGCAAGAGCTTACAGAAAAAAATCTTTTCCAATACCAAAACAGCAGTGAGTGAGGTCGTGGTTTCACACTGGTTGGTATTTTATGGTTTTGTTGATAGAAAAAAGTATTTAAAATCCTTTACTTTTTTTTATAAAATGCACCAAAACACCACTTTTGCGCGGCGCAGGGCCAGAAGTCCACGGGCCAAAAGTCCATAATGGACTTCTGACCCACTAGAGTGGGTCAGAAGTCCACAAATACACTATGGACTTATGACCCACCATGGTGGGTCTAAAGTACACAAGAAATTCCTGTGAACTTTTGGCCCATCGATTATGGACTTTTGACCCACTGAGGTGAGCCAATAGTCCATAATGGTGTACAAAGGCACGGTTCTGGAAACAGACTTTTGCTACTCCGTTTTCATGGCAACGAAAATGTGTGAGGAAATTCAACTCTTGTCTGAATCTGAGAGGAACTATTTTATTGATGGCACCTTCAGCGTTCTTCCATCAGGCGAATGGAAGCAATTAGTGATTATTTGTGTAGCACATTCAGAGCACGTAAGTACCTACTTAGTATTTGTTGTTTAGAATTACTTTTCCAAATTGCAATGAGGTATTTTGAATTTGATTTTTTAATTGATTAGTGTGGTAATCAATTAATATAATCAATTAAAAAATCGCGCGATTTTTTAATCATGGACTTGTGACCCACTTCTCCTTAAAAGTTATGAACTTGTGGCCCACTTTCTTGTGCACATCTGACCCACCTGGGTGAGTCATAAGTCCATAATGTATTTGTGGACTTCTGACCCACCCTAGTGGGTCAGAAGTCCATTATGAACTTTTGGCCCGTGGACTTCTGGCCCTGCGCCTTCGATTTAGCAGCCATATAATGAAATACAGTGCTCTCTATACGCTTTCATATAACATAAGTTTCTTTACTGTTGAACAGTGTGGAAAATTAACCCGAAATGCCCATGTTCCTTTGCAATAATACTTTCATAACTGGTCCATACAACAAATACTAAACTAAATAAGCATTGCGCTTAGTGTAGCTGTTATGCTACAACAAGTATCGCGATTATAATTTTAATTTTTATTAAACTATATTGAGCAATTGCCTTCATTTTAATGCCAATTAACATTAACATTGTTGAATAATTTGCCTTAAAATTGAAAAAGAAAATGTTCAATGACGAGTTTCAATGATAGCTATAACTGGCCCCTTATTCACCGTTTTTGATGAAATTTGATATTCAGATAGTCCTGTATGTCTGATAAATATTCCACAAAAAAATTTTGAAAACAGTATTTTTTTTTTTTTTTTTAATTTATTTTATTAACTTTTCAAATTAATCTCCAAGTCGTTAGTTGGCAAAAATGTAACTTGTCGCAAGAGCAAGTTTGTGCGCCCAGTCGGCTTCGTCATTAAAAGTAAAACTAGTAAGTAAAGTAAAAAGTTATTTAATTTTTTTTTTTATTATTTAATTAAAATCGGATGGTAAAAAATAAAAAAGGGATAATCCCCTAATTAAAAATTGACCTGAGCAGGTCAAATTTGGGAAAACCAAAAAAAAAGTGTTTTTCTTGGAAAAAAATACTTCTAGTTTTTCTTAATTTCTCAAAAACTAAGATACATTTTGGCATCCGTTTTTCTGTTTTTATCTAAAAATTAATAAGAGCATTGAATTTTGGAAATAAAAATAGTAGTTAATTACATAAAATTTTGAAAAAATTAGTTTAAACTTTTTTTTAGTTTTTTTTTTTTCAAAATTTTGAGTTTGAAAATTAATTTGTTTAAAACCGTTCACTTAAACAACTTAATTTAAAAATTAAATAAAAGAATAGTTTTCTGGCTTTCCGAAAAAATATAACAAGGCTTTTAAATAATTTTTTTTCTGACTTACGTCATTTTTTTAGAAAATTGCCCCGCCTGCCTAAACGGGGGCAAATAGACCCCCCCTCCCATACGAATTTTTTTCTTGTCTTAACTCCACCTACACGCTCAAGCTTTTTGGTGCACCTTAAACCAATCACCCTGTATAACACTTTTTGGTGATGCCCTAGAGGAGAAATTCGAATTTTCGTATTAGCCCGGATATAACGGGTACCTGCCGTATAACGGTTATATTTTTTCCAAATTTTCTCAAAAAAGGCTCTAACGATTTTGATGAAACTAAGAGTGAAACTCAAAAAAAAAATTGGACACACAAATATTTATTTTAAATATTGGTTGACAGACACACTGCAAAGAACTTGAATTCATCTTCCAACACTGTCCATAGCAGTGCGATCAAAAATTAAGTGACGAATATTTTTCTCGATTCCACTTGCAGCGCCATCAGTGTTTGTTAATAAGAAAATAAAGTGTTTAAAAAGGAATTGTGACTGTGTTAAAATAATTCTTTCTTCAGACCATTCATTTTGACTTTTCGAAAAGTTTATTTTATTTCAAAGTAAACTATGGTAGCAAAAAGCTACAAAGTGTCTTTTGAGATTTTCAAGTTCATAAAAAAACACATGCGTTCACGATTCCTCTTACAGGAATAACAAATTTTATTAGATTAAAACCCCTTAGAATCTTCACCAAGAATAATTTAATACTTTCCACCGTCGTTTTCGAGGGGTTTTAAGCTAGTTTTTTGATAGTTTTCGCCTTTCAACATACATATATATTGCAAGTTCGTGCGGCCCAGTCGTGCAATTTATTCAAGAACACGCAGACCTAACACTTATAAATATTTTTGTTTCGTTTGAAGCGTTTACTTTAGGTACTATAGCCTTTTCACACCGAATCAAAAACACGGTTTTTGACAAAAACTCGAAATTCGTTCTCACCGCACATTTACCCGTTTTTGTTTGACATTCAATTTTGTTTTGTCACCAACATTGAAATTGTGCTTTTAAATAAACTTTCTTATTTTGTTAATTGTACCCCGCTTTAGTTTCAAATGAAAATAAATTTGAAAAGAATTATTTAAAACTGATGTTAGTGCATTTTTAATAATCCTTAATGCAGTTTGTTTCAAATGTTGACAATTTCAATTTATCGTAAAAGTTCTGTTCAACGGGATGCCCTGAGATCAGAACCAGAACTTGAAAAAAACAACAAAATTTATCACACTTTTATAAATCTATTATAACGCTTCGGGCATACTGAAACCGAATCATAGTCCACAAGTATACACAAATATACAATAAAACAATCACGAACAATTTTTCTTCAAATATATTCACGCAAAATTAATTGTTCACAATCCAAAATTGTTTTTTGATGTTGAATCGAATAAAATAACAGGCAAACTGACAGAAAAACCCAACAAATTTGGATTTTTTGGTTGATCAGTAATCAAAGGACATCATCAGGCGATGCCGGTTAAAGCGGTGTAGTGTATGGGTTTGTGTATGTTTGATTCAATCAGTCGAATTCGGGCAAACGTGCCCGAGCGTACTTCGGCCGATGACAGGTTTGGTGTTGGTGTACGCAAGTCATAACTGTTCTGATTTAAAGGCAAGCCAAAAAAAATTCCCAAAACGGTTGGGAACTGTTTTGATAAGAACTAAGAAACAGTTTTCAGAACATTTCAGCACAGCCTTTTTAGGGTGACCTTCAGATGGATGTTTGGAATTTTTGTTCTAGGCCTAAAAATAACGGTACCTGCCATACAACTGTTATGAAATAGCTTGTTTTTCAAAAACGGCTCTAACGATTTGATTAAACTTGACATGAGTGATACGGCATCAAAGACCTTTTAGATGGTTAAAACCATTAAATCATTAAACCATCAAATTAAATTGAAAAAAAAAATCATAACTGAAGAAACTTGAAATTATAAACTCTGAATAAGAATTTATCGTACTACAATTATTATATTCGATTGCCATCTTGCAACCCTATTGCTGATCTGTGGAAAGAATGACAAAAATAAATATCGCGATGAAAAATAGAGGTTGATCGTAAAAGAGTGAAAATTAAGAGTAATATGAATTTTTTCATTCTAATAAGTCATGACAAAATAAAAAAAAATCCTTGCAAAATAAATTAAATTAATAAAAAATAGGGGTTGATTGTAGAGGGGTGAAAATTAAGGGTTGTATGTATTTTTGTATGCTGTATCATAAAAAAATTTAAAAAAAAAAAATGTGTCCAAAAAAATTTAAAAAAAAAATTAAGGGTGGACCACCCTTAACATTTAGGGGGATGAAAAATAGATGTTGTCCGATTCTCCACCCTGGCCGATATGCATGCTTCGGATGACGAAAATCGGTCGAGCCGTTTCGGAGGAGATAGATTACAAACACCGTGACACGAGAATTTTATATATTAACTAGCTGACCCCATGAACTTCGTATCACCTAGTTCGTTACTTACAACTTTTAATTTGTGATTACTGGTTGCACTATGTACGTTTAAGATGCTTCGTTATTTACTCAAATTTATTCATAACTAAAAAAAAATGGAAAACAGTCGACTGGGCCATCCCTGCAACTTCCCACTATTTTTGGACATTAAGTGCATACAATTTTGTGAATTTTAGTGCTTCTGACTTCGCAAAGCTTTTAATTAAAAAAAAACATTATTTTTTGAAATTTTAAATGAAAATAAGCTGACTCGGCAAACATTGTTTCGTCATTTATATTATTCCTAGGAAACATTTTTTTAGTTCAATAAAAATAACTATCTACTATAAGTGTGTGAGGATGCACTTATAATCGAAAGAGGTATAAGCAATTAAAATATGCTTTATTTAGGTTAATGAATTAATATTTATTAAAATAACGACTATATTTTGAATTATAATTTCTGATAGCTATCTAAACATCAAAAATAATTATTTACATTGTTACTATCAATTATGGCAGTTGAAAAAAAAAATTAATCTCTCAGTGCAATAGAGTGTACAATATTCTTGGTTAGTCCGTCTTAAGCCAACACAAACAAACTGGATGGTTTCCCCACGCGAGAACATGCCACATATAGTTGTCCGTGGGAAAAGCATGGTGTTCCCAAATCTAAGCCACATACAGAGGACAAACTTTTTTCATAAACGCACAAAAAATTAAGAGCGAATACCTAATTTTAATTAAAACACTTTTAGTTCTTTTTACATTATTTTCATAGTAAGCTAACATAGTACCTACTGATTTAAGGCAAAATAAGGAGTCACCCTGGAAACTCGTATACAGCTTCATATTGGCGTACTAAAAGTTGTGTGCAAAGGATAATGGCACTGACGGCTCCGAAGAACCACGGCCTAGTGACATACACCTAATCCTTTTGTGTGCGTTGTTAGTTCTACAAAGATTGAAGGGGAAGTACAATATTTCGTCGAAACGAACGACTAAGATGAGATGCACTTTTCATGACAATTATAGTTTTGGAAAATTTGTCACTTCCTCGCAAGAGACCGGAGCAGGACCCCTGAAAAAACATTAGATGTACTCAGGGCTTGGACCCAGAACTACGAAAAGTTAGTTATTCAATGTCAAAAGTAACAATAACCGCGTGTTTCGCGATTATCTCGGTTTCTCTCAAATAAGTGATGCTGACATCTATTATCAAAATTGTAGAGCATACAATTTGCGACAAATTTCGTAAAAATATTTTTTTTCAAGTCCTCAACTGTTTTGAGATAGAGGGCGGAAACCGTATCGCGCCACTTTATTTATCTTTCGCTTATATTTTATATTAAAGTACAGGTCATAAAATTTACTACAACATTTTGTTATTTGATTTTTTTTTTTTTTTTTGAAGTCTCAACCGTTTGCGAGCTATGCATCGCTTAAGAGAAAATTCTTACTCAGTGTTTATTTACATGAGAACAATTAATTAACTGAGAGTTAAAACTTATTTTTGTCAGATTAATAAATTGTAGATAAATAATTATTGCACTGGAAATTAATGATACATTTACAATGATAGTAAAATTAACATCAGAGTTGCACAGAAAAATTAATACGTATAACAGTCACTGCTACGATAGATACACAAATAAAACCAAAAGAAATGGCTGAAAAATGTATAGTGAGTGAGAGAGTAGACCGACTTCGTCCTCATCCCTACTCCGTGATGTTTGCTGAATGAGTGGTGACACCTGACGGGGATAACTGATCGATTGATAATTGATCAGTTGTCGACCCGTGAGGGCAGGAGATCAAATTAAACTGGGTTGATCAGAGTAATATGATTTTTTTCATTATAAGTCATGACAAAATAAAAAAAAATCCTTGCAAAATAAATTAAAGTTTTTAATTGACACATAAAAAATAGGGGTTGATCGTAGAGGGGTGAAAATTAAGGGTTGTATGTATTTTTGTATGCTGTATCATAAAAAAATTCAAAAAAAAAAAATTTGTCCAAAAAATTAAAAAAAAATTTAGGGCCTTAAATTTACCACCCTTAACATTAAGGGGGATGAAAAATAGATGTTGTCCGATTCTCCACCCTGGCCGATATGCATGCTTCGGATGACGAAAATCGGTCGAGCCGTTTCGGAGGAGATAGATTACAAACACCGTGACAGGAGAATTTTATATATAAGATATATTTCATACTCTTAAGATAAGCTTCTATTTTTCTCACTTAGAAATTCATAAGATTTAAAATCTTTGCTATATTTATATTATTTAAATTCCTATATGTAAATAAGGTATGTAGTCTTTATGATTTAACTAAAAGTCTGAAACAAATGAAATTTAATGTGATTTATTGTTTTGTTTTTTTTTTTTTTTGTTATCAATAGAGTTTTTAAAAGCTTGAGTTTTTCTATATTTTTCAAATTTACTCCGGGAATTTTGGATTTACTCCACTTTTTTTCGTCACAATAAAATAAGTTTGTTTGATTTTTAAATTATTTATGTCAGTACAAGAGTAGGGCTCAGAATGGACTTTGTGATATGTAGGACTATTGCATTCATTCATGCCTCCTGAGTATAAATTTTTAATTTCGAATCCAGATCCGCGTACTAAGGGCCACCATTTTGAAAAGAGTTTTGACCTGATTATATCGAAAACCGTTAGCCTGACAAAAAGCATGCCTAACACAAATTTGTAGAAAATAAAATTTCTCATCTTTCTTACATACATATTTTAAATGTATCTTTGATATTTTAAAAGTTATAAGCAAATAAAAATCAGTGTTTTACTTGCTTAGTATTCGGGGTCGCGGAACTTTTTTGTTTTTCATATTACATAAAAAAAAAGTCAAGGTCAAAGTTATAGACAATTTTATACCAAACAAATATTCGTTTTTACTTTTTAAATTGGTCTTTTCTAAAAAAAATTAGAGCATATCAAACAGAGAATGGTACAAGATTTCTTTGTTATTTTGTTGTCCGAATAATATTTTCAGACTAAAATACGATGAAAATAAAAACAATTTTTAGGAAAATAACAAAAAAATCTTGTACCATTTTATGTTTGAAATACTTTTTTTTTTAAAACGACAAAATAAAAAAGTAAATAGGAAGATTTGCTTGTTATAAAATTGTCTACTACTTTGACTACTACTTTTTTATGAAATAGAACAAATAAAAAAGTTCCGCGACTCCGAATACTAAGCAAGTAAAACATTGATTTTAATTTGCTTATACCTTTTAAAATATTAAAGATACATTTAAAATGTTTAAAGAAAAAAATTTGAGCAACTGGTTGCAAACATCTATTTCAGAATAGTTTTTACTTATTTCGGTATTTAGAGTTGTATTCAATTCAATTTTTCGTATACATACTTTGTTTTACGTTTTTGGATTAAGCTTAGAATTTATAGTCTGTAATATTTAGCTTAAACGAACACGCTGAAAGTGCACTGTCTAACGGCCATATTATTCAGTAGTTTAAAACTTAAATCCGGATTTAAATTTTTCTTTTTTCGTTTATTTTCATATAAAAACCATATTTTCTGATTGTTTTTTCCTTTAGATATGTTTGTTTCTTATATATGTGCTGTTTTCTGTGAACAAACAATATTTAACTTGGCCAAGAAATGAGTAAAGTGAATAATTAATTTTTGGATTTAATTTTATATCTGGATTTAACGAGTGAATAATATGGCCGTAAGTTATAAAATTTTTGGTTCAAATTGAAAAATTAAATTGAATTAAATTCCTGTATTTTATTTTTGTTTAAATAAATGCAATCGGTACTTAAATGTTTTAGTGGAGAAGCCCCCAACTATATTGTTCCGCCATCAAAATGGACCAATTGCACAGAGCAATGATGGAAAGTTGATTGTTTACCCTGGAACCACGTTACACATGGAATGCCTTTGGATGAGGAGGTTTGGAAATCCAAAATGGAATGTTAGCAATTCATTCAGGTAAGCTGATTTTTGTAGATGCATTAACAGCCTATTTTATAAACGCATAATAGCGAAGGCATAGTGCTTATTATCCCTCTGTAAGCAAAAACCATATTTATAAAACTTTTGGACGTGTAATAGAGGCATAATAAGCTATTACATATTTATACATTATTTATCAAAAAAAAATACATAATTAGATTTTTTTTTATTTTTACTCAACAACTTACAATACTCAACAACTCAATAATAATGTTTTGTTAGTTTTGTTTGCATTTTTGACTTTTGCATGTTGTCCGGTATGGAGGGGGGAAGAGAAACTGTAACGTTTTCGGACTTTTCTCGGAACTCAGCTCAAAATGGCCAGACTATATATCGTAGTGTTGTCACAACTTCGCCACTCTTAAACAACATTAAATTTGTGTTAATTCAACTCCTAATTGATCTTTATAGGTATATAATGAGTCGAGATTTAATCGTTCAAAAACATGCAATTTTTAACAAAAAGTATTTGTTCATGCTTCAACATCGTTTGCACCCTAATATAGCAGATGCACAGTTCTGACCCCATATGCTACTTATCGGCTTCTAGTAAATCTAAGCACCTCTCTTTTGAGTACATAAAGACATCTGTGGTTATGATACTTTACGAGAAAATTCCCTAATACTAACAGCAACGGGGGAAAAACTTCAAGATTTTTACAATTTACATAAAACATTTTAGGGAAAATAGTCAATCTTTCATGTGCTGTATTTCCAAACTTATTATACCTAAAGTACTGTTGTTAAGCTTTAATGTTAGCAAATTGTGTCTACTTTAAATGGGGGTAGTTTTTCCCGGATTCACTTTTATGAAATTATAAGGCAAAAACTGAAAAAAGTTAAAAAAAATTTGAGGTTTTTTGACCACCACCAAGTTAGCACAAGCTTTTCGAAGCTGCAAACTTGGTTTATCACAGTTGGTATCTATCCTAACAACTTCCCAAAAAAATAAGCGATCTGCAATTTTTTCTATGTTTTATTTGATTGGACTACATAGCAATAAACAATCTATATATGTATATAAAAATAAGTTTCGTATATGTATATTTGAACACGCATAACTTGGTTGTTTATTATCCGATTTGCGTGGAATTTTTTCGTTGGATTCTTATTAAACCAGGTAAGAACGCAACTGAGCCAAAAATTTAAAATTTTGAAAAGTTGGAAAGTTATACGGGAAAAATAACAATATACGCGTAAAACTCAACTGTTTATCATCCGATGTGTATGTGAGGTTTTTTTGTTGGATTCGTATTGAATCAGGTAAACCTACTACAGAGCGAAACATTTTGAAAATTTTGATAATATACGGGAAAAATTATTGATTATTCAAAAAATGACGAATGCTTCTATCTGCGATTGCTATTGGCAAAGTAACTGGTCCAAATTTGTTCAACAACCTGCGGACTGTTTTGACACGTTGATGGTGTACTTTGCACCACATTTTGAGAATCTAGCCAGCGAATGAATTCGCTTGCCAACGACAAGCGATGCAACATTTTCTGCCCCTGCGACTCAAATTGGAACATTGTTCTGTTCGCCATTATCATCTTAATATGTTCTCCATCTAACACACTTCGGAGTAATTTTTGAATTTTTTTTGGATACGTCTACCACCTCATAATTTCCAAATTGCAACTAAAGTCAGCTCTGTCATTATAATGTTGCGCTATCTAACTAACCAAAATTGTGAAAAGGGACCTAGTTGACATAATCAATGCTAAGTTCAAATGCAAGAAAGTGCTTATGGATTTTACCGATGCTACCGACAAGCTTGCCATTTGAGATTAAGCGCACTCAGTCTTTCTTTCGACATGAAAACAAGCAAATAGCAAGGCCATTGAAAATGTGTGGCTTTAATCTAGAATTTACTTTATTTTCTCATGAACATCTATATACGTGGCGTGTTTGCATATCTTAGAGCCATTTGCATCGTTTGTTTACGCAGCAGACATCAAAGCGTTACACTGACCTACATTTTGTGAAATATTATTATTCATGCTAATAAAAAAAAAAGTGTTTTCATTATTTCAAAAAAAATGCTAGACTTTTGAAAGGGACATTTAATCAATTTTAGGAGGAACGAGGTTCGCCGGGTCAGCTAGTTCATAATAAATAAATATTTTAGGCCGTGTGCGAACAGCGTTAAAATTTTATTCATTGGCTAAATTATGACACTAGTGTGGTGAATATAAACTTCAAAAATTTAGCCTCTGGAACAGGATAAAATTTTAGCCAGTGGATAATTTTCTATGCTTATGAAGGAGTGAGAGAGACAGTCAGATTAGTGTGTTTGTTTTTATTTGCATTTATTTTTGTTTGTTCTTACATTTATATCGAATTTCTCTTTTGTTTTTTTTTTGTGGATTGTGTTTTGTATTTAACTTTGATATTAACGATCAATTAACCGATTACACATTTTTTACATTCCTTTTTATTGTGAAATAAATAAATTGTTTTTATTTTGGAAGTTCAGCTGACAAACCAGTGTATTGTGTTTGTTTTAATTGTTGGATTCTTTTCATTTCCATTTATTTTTGTTTGTTTAATATTAATTATTAATGTCGAATTTTCCGTTTGTGTTTTTTGTAAATTCCGTTTAATTTTACTTCGTTACGTACGAAGAATTACTAAATTTAACCGATATTCTTTTTTGTACATTAATATTCATTGTCTAACAATTTTTTTTTAAAGTTCAGCTGCCAAACCAGTGTTCTGTACCGCGTTAAAACTTCCCATAATTCTAATTATCTTACAAAGTAGTTCTATTTTTTTCTTTAACAAAATAAAATAAATCTATACACAAAAAAAATGGAGTGTCTGTTTGTAATGTCAAAATAACAGTATTTTGCTACACGCATATGAGAGCATACACAGACACAGCCCTTATAACAAAACACACATTTTTAAAATGTTTGTCTGGCTGTTTGTTCTGGGTAATCTCGAGAACGGCTGGACCGATTTTGACGAGACTTTCTTTGACCGATAGATAATGTCGATTTTTGCATTTTGGTATATATAAACCGATCAGAATCTACAGGACCGATTTTGACGGGACCTTCGGTGCCAGACGGCTGATATTATAGGAAGTAAATTATGATGCAAATTATCCCCTAGGTGGCGCTATGGTAAAATTTTATTTCTAAACTGACGAACGCTACGACGGGAAACGGATGTACAGATTTTGAAAGTACTTCAACTGGTGGATAGCTGATGTTGTACGAAATGACTAAGGCTTTTGGCAAAATGTTGAACCATTAGGTTTATAATAACTCTATCAAAAACGATGTTTTATCCCTTATTATTTCTGCGGCAGCAACGCGCTGGGGAACAGCTAGTTTTTATATTAGAACAAAAAAACGGCCATAAGGTTTGGATAATGTAGGTACGAAGATGTTGAAAATACTAAATGAGATAATAATTTCGAAACCACTGAACTGATCTGGATGATTGATACCATTCCAGACACATATTTGGACCGAGATACTTTCTGCATAGTCAGTTTTTTATTTGGTTCAAAATCAAAAACAATTCATAGGATTTACAAAATGTAGAGGTTAAAATTTTATAACGCTGTTTGCACACCGCCTAAGTTTACAACAAAATTATTCTTTCGGCCTTTGGTGCGTATAATGTGAGAATATGAGGTTTATGGCGGCATGCAATCCTCTGGACTCTGCAGCCATCTGAAAAATCACATTTTGTTTTATGTTACAATTTTTGTTACCTTCTGGAATCGGTCATTTCTGTTCGCCATTATCATCTTAATATGTTCTCCATCTAACACACTTCGGAGTAATTTTTGAATTTTTTTTGGATACGTCTACCACCTCATAATTTCCAAATTGCAACTAAAGTCAGCTCTGTCATTATAATGTTGCGCTATCTAACTAACCAAAATTGTGAAAAGGGACCTAGTTGACATAATCAATGCTAAGTTCAAATGCAAGAAAGTGCTTATGGATTTTACCGATGCTACCGACAAGCTTGCCATTCGAGATTAAGCGCACTCAGTCTTTCTTTCGACATGAAAACAAGCAAATAGCAAGGCCTTTGAAAATGTGTGGCTTTAATCTAGAATTTACTTTATTTTCTCATGAACATCTATATACGTGGCGTGTTTGCATATCTTAGAGCCATTTGCATCGTTTGTTTACGCAGCAGACATCAAAGCGTTACACTGACCTACATTTTGTGAAATATTATTATTCATGCTAATAAAATACATTGTAATCAATTTAATTTCAAAGTGTTTTCATTATTTCAAAAAAAATGCTAGACTTTTGAAAGGGACATTTAATCAATTTTAGGAGGAACGAGGTTCGCCGGGTCAGCTAGTTCATAATAAATAAATATTTTAGGCCGTGTGCGAACAGCGTTAAAATTTTATTCATTGGCTAAATTATGACACTAGTGTGGTGAATATAAACTTCAAAAATTTAGCTTCTGGAACAGGATAAAATTTTAGCCAGTGGATAATTTTCTATGCTTATGAAGGAGTGAGAGAGACAGTCAGATTAGTGTGTTTGTTTTTATTTGCATTTATTTTTGTTTGTTCTTACATTTATATCGAATTTCTCTTTTGTTTTTTTTTTGTGGATTGTGTTTTGTATTTAACTTTGATATTAACGATCAATTAACCGATTACACATTTTTTACATTCCTTTTTATTGTGAAATAAATAAATTGTTTTTATTTTGGAAGTTCAGCTGACAAACCAGTGTATTGTGTTTGTTTTAATTGTTGGATTCTTTTCATTTCCATTTATTTTTGTTTGTTTAATATTAATTATTAATGTCGAATTTTCCGTTTGTGTTTTTTGTAAATTCCGTTTAATTTTACTTCGTTACGTACGAAGAATTACTAAATTTAACCGATATTCTTTTTTGTACATTAATATTCATTGTCTAACAATTTTTTTTTAAAGTTCAGCTGCCAAACCAGTGTTCTGTACCGCGTTAAAACTTCCCATAATTCTAATTATCTTACAAAGTAGTTCTATTTTTTTCTTTAACAAAATAAAATAAATCTATACACACAAAAAATGGAGTGTCTGTTTGTAATGTCAAAATAACAGTATTTTGCTACACGCATATGAGAGCATACACAGACACAGCCCTTATAACAAAACACATATTTTTAAAATGTTTGTCTGGCTGTTTGTTCTGGGTAATCTCGAGAACGGCTGGACCGATTTTGACGAGACTTTCTTTGACCGATAGATAATGTCGATTTTTTGCATTTTGGTATATATAAACCGATCAGAATCTACAGGACCGATTTTGACGGGACCTTCGGTGCCAGACGGCTGATATTATAGGAAGTAAATTATGATGCAAATTATCCCCTAGGTGGCGCTATGGTAAAATTTTATTTCTAAACTGACGAACGCTACGACGGGAAACGGATGTACAGATTTTGAAAGTACTTCAACTGGTGGATAGCTGATGTTGTACGAAATGACTAAGGCTTTTGGCAAAATGTTGAACCATTAGGTTTATAATAACTCTATCAAAAACGATGTTTTATCCCTTATTATTTCTGCGGCAGCAACGCGCTGGGGAACAGCTAGTTTTTATATTAGAACAAAAAAACGGCCATAAGATTTGGATAATGTAGGGACGAAGATGTTGAAAATACTAAATAAGATAATAATTTCGAAACCACTGAACTGATCTGGATGATTGATACCATTCCAGACACATATTTGGACCGAGATACTTTCTGCATAGTCAGTTTTTTATTTGGTCCAAATTTAAAAACAATTCATAGGATTTACAAAATGTAGAGGTTAAAATTTTATAACGCTGTTTGCACACCGCCTAAGTTTACAACAAAATTATTCTTTCGGCCTTTGGTGCGTATAATGTGAGAATATGAGGTTTATGGCGGCATGCAATCCTCTGGACTCTGCAGCCATCTGAAAAATCACATTTTGTTTTATGTTACAATTTTTGTTACCTTCTGGAATCGGTCATTTCCTTTTCGCAATAGTAATAAAATTCAAGCGAGAATCATATTGATGGCCAGGTAAGGATAAAAAATGTAGAGAAAACAAAATGTATGATGGGCGGATCGATTTGGCGTGTGAAAATTAAAAATTCGCTCAAATTCGTCATTTTCACATCCCAAATTGATCCGCCCATTAGAAATTTTTTATTGCACTTTTCGTCCTTACCTGGCCACCAATATGGCTCTCGCTTGAAGTTTTTTTACAATTGTGTATCTTAAAAAGTTAACTACATAGCTTCATTATAAGCTGTTGAAATTACGAACTAACTATCTTGTTTCTTATAGCAATACCACTGTTATATTCTGACTTAAAAATTTCCGACCGTACAAAAAAAGATATGTTCTTTTAACTTCAGCTGCAACTGTCAAAAATGTTCAATGGTTTCTGGGTAGGTACATGTTTGGGTGTATGTAAAAACAAAATTCGGCCTTATTTCTCAATTAACGTTCGGTATTATTTGACTTTTTCAAAGCGAAATAAAGCCAAACTTTAAAATTTGGCGTTATTTCACTTCGGAAAGTTCAATAAGGCCGTTTTTCAAAAGTCGGAGTTATAGTATCACGGCACCCATAAATACAAACAATTTTTATTAAGACATATTTTTCGCAAAAACACGTTATTTTTGAGATATTCAAGATACAAGTGAACAACTAAAAAAAAATATTGAATTATTTTAATCTTATTTATTACCATAGTAGAACACCAGTCCATATCACGTGCGCTGTTATATATTTCCTGAGTTTTGCTTTGAGGCTTTTTTAAACACCCATAGTGGTTTCAAAAAAAGTTATTCACATGATCCAAGTCATGCTAGTTCAGCCACCATTTTTAAGTATGGAGATACCGTCAGATAAAATCCGATCAATTTAGCGGACATTTTTCAAAATGGCGGCCAAACGACCATGATTTGAACCATGTGACGCATATTTTTATACCCTAAGGGGTGGTTAACAAAGAACCATGTCAAAACTGAGGGGACATATAATTCCACACGTGACATGGTCTAGCGCCCAGACTATAACTCAAAAACACGATTTTAAAAAAGTGGGAGGACGTATATGGACGTATAAAAAAAATTTACTTGACCAGCTAAGGATGGTAATTTGGACCACCAGTCCATATTACCCGACGTAAAATTTTTAATACAAAATACCCTTAGTCAAGTAATCCATATTAGCTTCAGGACATCGTTTTGGAGATATTTTATTTTTCTTGGAAACTATGCTCGTCAATATAAATCACATGGCCGAAAACAAGAGAAACATTCATCAAACCTCGCCTGAAGGCCCAAGCAATTCAGAATACGATTCCAGAAGAACACCAAAAATATTAAATTCTAATTCCAACATGTCGATTTCGATGGCCCCATGCAAAACAATACTGAGTCATAGTCAACTAAGTTTAGATTTGAGTTTTGAATGTCATTAAAACCGCCGATACTTAGTACACATACCTTTTATAACTAAAACAAAACTAAACAAAACTAAAATAATGGAAAACTTTCTAAGAATATAATTGAACTCAGAAACAATTTATTTGAATAGTTGATCCAACTAGTTCTACATCTCCAAATAATTACCCTTGAATTTTGTGAAGAGTTTAATTTTGTGGGGAACTCGGAAGAAAATGGTTCTATTCTAATTGCTTTTTTTAAGAACCCTTTCAAGATAGTGGAAGCGAATATTTGCCAGACAATGAGTTGTCGTCTGACTTTAGCATTTTCACTGTAACAAAGTTATACTTTTCAATGTAACAAAGTTACACATTTCATAAACAAAAAGAGACACACAACCAAACACATGCTAAGCGTATGCAGAGAATGAGTAAAAATACAACAACAATATACATTTTTGCTTTGTGACGTGTATTTCGTTTGAATTAAAACAAGTCAAACTATCTCTCGCCAGGAAATATGACTAGTAGAAGTCAACAACGCTGAGCAAATAGCTTTGCATCACTTCGCTTCCAACCGTCGAGTAAAGCTGAGCATTCCTAGCTTGCTCAAAAAAGTCTTAAGTGATAACCAACACCGCCCACCGTATTGGGTGCGTAGTGCACTATACTTTAGGCAATTTTTGGGGAAAGAAATTCCTTGGTGGACAGATTTAGTAGGTATTTGTGTTCCTTTGGGGACTAATTTTTTTTATTTATAATTGTGCTCTTTTAAGGGCTGATAGGGATTACATTTTAGGAACAGTGAGTTAACATTTCATATAAGCCTGAAACATTACAGCTACGATGATCATATTCAGTAAATGTTCTGTAGCTCTGAAATGATCCTTGGGGAACTCCAAACCACCACAAAAAATTTTAATGAATACAATTTTATAACCAACCTCGCACTCTAGTTCTATTGTACCTAAGGTTTTTATTTCAGTCATGTTGAAAACCGAAAGATTAGATCAATTTTGAGAAATAATTGTGTCTTTTAATTCAGTTAAATATTTTGCTGGTAAAATGTTTACCATCGCCCATGTGTCCAGCTTGAAAGTTACATATTTGTCTTTAATCTTAATTGTTTATAACCAGGGTGCAACACCTTTGTTTTTTTTTCAAAATTGTATCAATGAAAAAATCTTCGCTTATCTCGTTGCTGTCAACATTAATTTCATTTACCGGTTTAGTTTTACATACACTTTGCAAAGTGGTTAAGCCTGTTGCACCTCGTGCATCTTTTGCGATATGCGGGACAAAAATTCTTAACATTCGTTCTTCCACAATACGTACAATGAATTCGGCTGACACTCTGCTCTTTGGAAAATCTAATATATTTTTTTATGAAAATTCTGGGTTCTTCATGTTTTACTTCGTCAACTGGTACTTCTTCAACTTTGTAGTTCATCTGATCCATTTGCTTAGTTGTGGCTTCTGCTGATCGTGCCATTTCAATCGTTTTTGCTAACGTAAGATCTTCTGCCTCAAGAAAACGCTTTTGCAGATTCTTATATCTAGTTCAAAGATCTATCCTGTCTCTCACCATTCTGTCGGCATCACTGAATCACAATCACAATTCCGAACTAATTTTTTCATGTCCATCAGAAAGATATCAAACGATTCTTTGTGACGTTCATTTCTTGTGTGGAAAACAAAACTTTCATACACTTGATTTGTTTTACCAGTGCAGTGTTTCGTGAATGCATTAATACTTATGCTGGCTCATCTAGAGTGTTGTCCCCCTAGGCCTCTTTTAATATGCCCCTCCAGCCGGCTCGATCCCTAGCGTGCCGTCTCCAATTTTGCACTCCAAGTAGTCGGAGATCTCCCTCTACCTGGTCGCTTCATCGAAGATGAGGTCTACCTTGGCTTCTGACTCCCTCTGGTTTGGCGTTGAAGTCTTTACGTGCTGGAGCGTTGATGTCCATTCGCTCTACATGGCCAAGCCATCTTAGTCGTTGTTGACGAATTTTTCTGGCTAGGCTTATGTCGCTGTACAGCCCGTATAGTTCGTCGTTGTATCTTCTTCGCCAAACGTTGCTTTCTCTGTTTACGCAGACAGGACTATAAATCGTACGCAGAACTTTTCTCTCGAAAACTCCAAGTGACTTTTCATCCGATTGGAAGAGGGTCCATGCTTCTGCACCATATAGCAGGACCGGGATGATGAGTGTTCTGTATAGTGTCTCCTTGGTTTTTCTCGATAGGGCTTTATTCCTCAATTGCTTATTCAGCCCAAAAAAAACAGCGCTGATGTTATTGCCTGAGTTTACAGCAGTGCCCAGGTAGACAAATTCACTAACTACCTCGAAGTTATACCTATCAATGGTTACATTTTAACCAAGTCGGTGGTGGTATTGGACTTTCGTTGATGAGAGCATATCTTATCCTCGTTTATTTTCAGTCCCATTCTGTTTGTTGCTGACTCCATAGACGTGAAAGCGCCGGTTACTGCTCTTTTTGTTCGTCCTATCACGTCAATGTCGTCCGCAAACCCAAGTAGTTGTGTCGATTTATTAAAGATGGTGCCCGATGTACTGGCCTGGGTATTCCGTATTACATTTTCGAGCACAATATTAAAACAGCTGCATGACAGTGCGTCTCCTTGTCTTAACCCTCTGGTGGTGTCGAAGGTTTCAGTAGAGTCCCTACCAATTTTGACGGAGCAGCGAGCATTTTCTAACGTCATCCGGATTAGTCGTATCAGTTTGGCAGGAATTCTAAAGTTGAACATGGCACGATAAAGTTCAGTTCTGTCAACGCTGTCGTAGGCTGCCTTAAAATTGAAGAACAGTTGGTGAGTATCGATGTTAAATTCTTGGGTTTTCTCCAGGATCTGGCGTAGAGTGAAGATTTGGTCGGTCGTAGATTTTCCAGGTCTGAAACTGCATTGGTAGGTTAGGTTAGGTTTGCGGGTTGCTGTAGGAGAGCCAATAGCTCAGCCACAGCGCACTTAGGTCAATGTAGGCCCATAGTGATGCCCATTTGAGGGTTTACCAATTCCTCCTCTTACCATACTCGTAGTCCATATTTAGTTCCTTAGTATCATCACGGGGTGTTCGACCATCCGTTTCCTCTTGCGAATCTATATAGATTTGTTATTGGGCACTCTGATAGTTCTTTGATGCTTTCGAAGAAGTATTTCCCCAGAGTTTTATTTCTTAGATGGCAGAGACTGGGGCAGTGACAGAGGTAGTGGGTTATATCCTCATGTTCTTCCTCGTCACTGCAACCTCTACATAAATCGTTTACAGTTAGACGTAGTTTTTTGGCGTGATATCTTAGCATGTTATGGCCAGTTAAAACACCTACCAAAGCCGATACGGACTTCCTGTCTTTTTGAATGATTGCATTCGTTCTATTTTTGGGGCAGTTTACAGTTAGACGTAGTTTTTTGGCGTGATATCTTAGCATGTTATGGCCAGTTAAAACACCTACCAAAGCCGATACGGACTTCCTGTCTTTTTGAATGATTGCATTCGTTCTATTTTTGTCGTACTGCGTCCACAGTTTCCTAGCTACCTCACAAGTGTTTAAGTAAGGACCCATTAGATCATCAGCAAACGGCTTCAGACGTTCACACAAAACGCTGGACAGGATCTTATAAGTGATGTTTAAAAGGCTTATGCCTCTATAGTTGGCGCAGAGTAGGCGTTCTCCTTTTTTTGTGGATCGGGCTGATGTTACTGATATTCCCCTCATCGGGCATACTTTCCTCCGACTATATTTTGCAGATGAGTTGGTGTATGCTCCTGACCAGGTCATCTCCAGCGAATTTAAAAAGTTCCGCTTGTAGACCATCGGATCCAGCTGCTTTTCTCGTTTTAAGTCTGTCGATGGCTACTTTGATTTCATTTTGGCCGGGTGGATCTCATGTTGGTATCCAGTACCGTACAAGTACAAGTTGGTCCTGGGCGGGATCTTGTCTGTCATCGCCATTTTACAACTGGTTAAAGTAGTCTATCCAAATGGCTAACATCGCATGTGTTTCTACTATGGTGTTTCCATCCTCATCTTTGCAGGGGCCGGGGCGACTTGTGAAACCTGATGTTGATTGCTTCACTCTTCTATAGAAGTTTCTCACCTCTTTCCTGCAAAAACATCTCTGCATCTCCTCGACTTCACGTTGTTGGTGTTCTTTTTTCTTTCTCCTGAGTAGGCATTTTTCGTCCTTCACGTTCCATGTGCATATGCGTAAATCATTATCCGTTTTTCGTTTGCGGGGGGGGGGAGTCGTCAACATTTTTGGTTTCTTCATCCGAGGCTAATATTTTTTAGTTTCATCACAATGTTTTCCCTTTCTGACCGGCTTGTGAGGCCTGAGCAGACGTGTATAGATCGTGTTGGGGTTGGATATTCAGAACGTATTTTCTCCTGCTCCTAGTTCCTGAGAAGGTAACTCAGGTATCTACAACCCATGGATACGATGGATGCAACGTTCGTCGTTAGTTCACCTTTCGGCTATCCAGCAGGCACCACATGGAGGTGACGATACGATTTTGCGCAGCCAATGCATTCACAACGGGTTTTAATAATTTTCGATCAGCGTCATCAAGTTTCAATACATTAAGAAAAACTTCAGTAGCTTCCTCACCAGCTGCATTTAAGAATATAGCGACTTGAACGACATCATTTTTTTCCAGCTTTAATCGCTGTTGCAAAAACCTAGAAATTTCCGTAGAAAATTTGCTAATTTTTAGGCAAATTCCTGAACTCAGATCAAGCTCATTAATTTTCTTTATAAAATCCACATTTCTACACATTCATTGCTCCCACTCTTGACATTTTCTCACACTAAAAGCAAAATGCTCGCTTCTTAGCACCACTAATCTCTATATATAACCAGCAAGTCGCAAACTATATTTTTGAAGATGCGCGCCCAACATATCCAATCGTGTGTGGGGCCTTTAAAAGCCTCGTATAAGCCTCGTATTAGCTCGGCGATACCCTACAATCTAACACGAACCAAGTAGCGAACATATTGCTGCGTACTTGCTACGTACGTGGGAAAATGTCAAGAATGGGAGCAATGAAAGTTAAATTTGATTTCTATTACGATTTGTTTATCGCGACGTTTGCTTTTTGACTGATATTGGCCTGTAATTAGAACGTGTGGAGAGGATCGTGAACATCTATCTCAACTATCCTTTCTTAATAATGGATAATCGAGTGAAATGTACAATTATTTTGTGCAACGCTTATTACAATTATATGTATAATATATTTGTGCATGTTTGTCATAATAATCGAATTTGAATTACATATATTTCTTTTTTAACTTGAACAATTTACGTTTTTTTTTTTTGGAAATAAAGTAACTAATAAGTTTTTTTTTTATTAATCTAATTGCAGGACCTACCCAGAAGGTTGGGTAACAGATGCTGATGAAGGCCGAGATTCAAGTCTAGAATATAGATTGAGTATTTTCGAAGCTACTGAAGGTGATTCTGGAATTTTTACATGTCAAACTCCTGCTCGTCACGAACATTCGATTGAAATTGTTGTCAAGATAATATCGTGCCCTTTAATTCCAGTTCGTCGTGGATTGATCATAAACATAAGCGACACTAAAATGGGGTCTAGAGTAAATTTATCATGTGCGAATGGAAACTCTTTGATTGGGGCATCTGAAATTAGTTGTCTTCCCAGCGGTAACTGGAGCTCCCCTTTGCCAGTATGCGAAAGTATCGAGTGTGGTGATATAAATATGCATATAGAAAATAAGGGTACCCCCCGTGTGGCAGTTTTGTCTCGAGAAGTTGGAGGCAGAGCTTCATTTTCTTGTTCCTCGGGCTACGGACTAAGGGGGCCAATTGAATCAATTTGCCTGCCTACAGGTGAATGGGCTCTCCCATTTCCAACATGTGTCGAAGTTCAATGTGACGATCCTGGAGCTCCTGAAAACGGCTATGCCCAGGGGTCAGCTCCCTATAGAGCAGGTGATGTGGTCCAGTTAAATTGCAACCCAGAGTTCATGATGCAAGGACAGCCTATAATTGCGTGTCAAGACAGCGGTAGATGGTCTGGGGGATTACCTAAATGCGTTCAAGCATGTTCGTATCCTGGAACTGTTATAAGTGGACGCATGTCTTCTGTTAAATTCTACTACACCATCGGAGAAAGCATAACATTTTCTTGTGACGTTGGTTTGGAATTACGGGGAGCCACAATGGTTAAATGTTTAAAAAATGGAAAGTGGTCTAATGCAATACCGACTTGTTTAAGCCTAGAAACTGTTAATTAAAATATTTTGTTTTGATGATATTTGTTGGATTTGCAGTTTAAAAGTTATAGCTTAAATCGTTTTATGGAAAAAAGTGGAAAAAATGGAAGGAGCAACTGAAGATGTTCATTTAATAAAAAGAATAGGATACCAACCAAATTATTACTAAGTTGCACCATTGAGTTTATATACATAGAGGAATCAAGATGGTTTCAAACTCACCGAAGTAGATGTCGCTAAATAAGCATATCGAGTAGTTATTATTCTCTGTAACGAAAATCACTCAAACCAAACAGAACAAATTCCTTCTGCATGGATTTGTATTTGTTTTCTATATTTCTCTTGCATTTTAACTCAAGAATAATTGCTACAAGCGTAAAAAAACAAGTCGATAGTAACGACATACTACGAGCAGTAATTGAAACTTACACATGATATCTCTATGTGTATAAACTCAACGGTAGCACCTTAGTCTGCTATTAGACCTTGATTCCAGAGTCATGACCCTATCGCCGAATTTCTCCTTGGTTTCTATTCCGTGCGTCGCTATTACACCTTGATTTTGAAAGTCATGAACCTTTTAATAGTCTTCTTTTCCATCCACTTAGCACAAGAGCATTTTGTACACAAAGTATGCATGTCCACTCTACAAAAAGCGAAAGAGATTAAAGCGAGATAGAAAAATTACGATCAGCAGAAAAGAAACACAAGAACTTTTCTTGTGTTTCTTTTCTCATGAAAATCTTGGCCCACTACGCACAGGGTTCTTTATCTGCCATCTCATCTTTTTGAGTTTTTTCTCTGGTTCGCACTTATGCATTTTCAAAAAAGTCATGAATCCAGAATCATGGGGTAATAGCACACTAAGCACGACACCAATAGTCCAAAAGCCAGCGACAAATGTGGTAAACACATACTTTCATTAAGAAAATATTTGGTATCATTCTATAGTCTGACTGATATAATATGTATATTGAATGAATTGTCTGCAGCCTATCCATTGATGGGGTGGCAGTCGGTAGAGCGATAAAGGCTTTAGTATTATTAGTACAAAACTTTTTTTCATCAAAGCTGATTATTGGTTTTATGACGTAAGGAAAGGTCGAGAAAGTAAACGGTTAATTACGCCATTTGATCAGGGTTGGGAAAAATGCTAAACTTTTAACATTGCAATTGAAATCCTGTAACCAAAAAGTCAAACAAATAATTCGAGCTGAACACCCTGGCGCACGAAATAATAAAATTGATTTTTATAAGTAACACAAAAAAAAATTGAGACAATGCAACTTTTTGAAGACATCAAGTTTTTACTTTCAAACATTTTAAGTAGGCCAGTTGTTTGTTTTAGTTTTAGTTGAATCTTTATTTCTTCAGATTAACAATAACTCATTAATAAATCTTACATAAGTCTTTATGATCTACCAGACTGACATTTCTGGAGTATAAATACAATATTATTATTGCAGACAAACAAAAAAAATAAAAAAATAGTAAATATTAAACAGTTAGTACATTATCTAAATTAATACCTTAAAAATCTTCATTAATTATACAGCTTCTATAACGAAAGCAGCAACAATATAGTTATAAAGTGCCTCCCATCCAACATTTCCATTAAGTATGCCAATAAACTCGACCTCATTAAGACTTAGTTTTCCAAAATATCTCATCCTGAACTCTTTCAAGGTGGTTAATGTCTTCACGTACGTTTAAAATAAGTTGCAGGGTACAGGCAGATCAGGTCGATGAGGCATAAAGTTCAGACACAGGAGTTCACCCCTCGTTTTAAATATAATGCTGATTTTTTTTAAAGAATTTGAATTAAAAAGATATGTTTTATTATCAAGACAGAAGTTTAAACGGTTATAATAACATATATAAAGCAAGGATCGGGCTTCAGATTAATTTTGTTTCATACAAGTGATTACCAAATTTTTCTAAAAGACTGTTAAACTTGTTTCTCAACAGGGATGGTTGTTCGTTTTGTGTGACCATTAAAGTCATACTGCACGTGAATGCTAAATTTTCCCATTCCGCTGCCATATGTCCTGTCGTCTGGATTGAACTCTTCAGTACGATCTTGGGTATTCTTTAATCCTTCATTTGAAAGACTTTGACAATATAATTGAAGTGCATTATGAGAGTTTCAATTATCATGGGAGGCATTCCTGTTTCCAGATACAGCATGTAGTTAGAGGTGTTTCTGGGAAGGCGAAAGATTCTTTTTATAAAATATCGGAGAAATTTTTCGATTGCTTCGAACTAACAGTAACCCCAAACCTGAGCTCCATACAGTAATATTGATGCCGCTGTCGAGCGAAAAAGTTTTTGTTTTGCACTATGGTCAATGTATTCACTCTTAAGACAGCGTTCCCACACAGTGGTAATTGCTCGTTTTGACTCCGTTAATTTTCGCTCCAGATGTTTTTTCATATTGAGATTCGATGTAAATAAAACTCCTAGATATTTATACTCTCGTACGATTTCGACTGCCTCGTCATTGAATGTCCACTTTTCATTTCTCGCATATCTTCCTCCACCTGCTTTGAATACCTTTGATTTTGATAAATTAACTTCGAGGTTCCAGCAGCTACAATAGTTTTTTAACCTGTTCATCATTAGCTGCAATCCATCAACCGTCTCAGCGAAGAAAACTATGTCGTCTGCATACATAAGTGCGGGTAAAACACTCCTCCAAACACTATTCCACCTCTGACCTCGTCCGTTATGTCGTTTATAAAAAGTATAAAGAGCAAAGCACTCAATATACAACCTTGTTTGAGGCCCATTTCTGTGTGAAACTCTTCAGAGATAGAAACTCCATACCAAACGTAAGCCGTGTTCTCTATGTACAAAGCTCTTAGAATATTTATTGTTTTACTTGAAAGTCCTATTTTGCAAAGCTTATAAAAAAGTGCTTCACGAGCTATAGAGTCGAAAGCAGCACGGAAGTCAACAAAGAACACATATAATTTTTTCTTTCTTCTGATGTAAGAATCGGCAATGTTGTAAAGTGAGAATATATGATCCGTTGTTGAATAGTTTTTCCTGAATCCGGCCTGAAACTCTGATAGGACGTTATTTCTTCTCACCCATTCAGTTAGTCTATTTTTTATTAGCCCAGCAAACAACTTGGCACTTGTGTTTAGGAAGGAGATTCCTCTATAATTAGATGTTTCATCATAGCTTCCTTTTTTAAATAGCGGGAAAATTATTGCTTTTCTGAAACATTCAGGAACTATCGCGTTTTCAAAAATTCGGTTGAATTCATTAGTAAGCAGCAGTAAAAATTCATCAGTTGTGTGTTTATAATGTTCGAATGGAATGCGATCATCTCCAGGTGACTTATTTACTTTAGTTTTTTCAATAACTTCTTTCACTTCATGTATCGTAAACGGAGCGTCTAAAAATTCATCTAAGATTGAAGGGGCTGCGTAATGTAACAATAGTGAAGTAATCGTCGCGTTAAGGAGGTTCTTGAAGTGATCCTTTAAAATGTGGGCTTGTAATCCTAGAGCAATGTTATTTATAGTTCCATTTAAGATTTTAACAGCTTCCAAAATTCGGCAGAACTACGAGTGCTATTAATTACCGATATTGTCTTTTGTTCGAAAGCAGATTTTTTTCGAAACAAATTTTTTTGTATTCAGTATTTGCTTTGGAGTATAGTTTTCTAAAAATAGGCAAATTTCTTGAACGGAAAAGCTTTAAAAAATTGAAAGATAGCTTCCTAGCTTTTAAGCATTCTGAGTCATACCACTTCTGCTTATAGCTGGCTTGACTTTTTGCTGGCTGTTTTTTGAATTTGATATTTTTATGGTTTGCGTCAGAACATTTATATCTATGTGTTCATTTGTTTCTTGAAGCTTTCTAAGTTCTTCTTTCATGTTTTCTTGATAGCTGCTCTTATTTTTTTCAATCCATTGCATTTCAGAATCAGATTTATTTGTTTTGCCCCGGCTGGTGTTTCTGTACGCGATGTTGTAAAGGTAACTTCTAGCATCATATGATCTGAAAATGTCTGCGCTGCTGCTCTGAAGTCTTTCCAACATTGTTCCACAATCCAGATTTAAAGCAATAGTCTATTAACGAGCCAGCTTGACCCCTTAGAAATGTTAGCTCTCCCTCTAAATCTCCTGTGGTACTGCCATTCAACACATGGCAATCGTATGCATTAGTTAGTTCTAAATATTTTTCGCCATTATGATCGCAGACTACATCTTTTGATGTTTGCATTAGTTAGTTCTAAATATTTTTCGCCATTATGATCGCAGACTACATCTTTTGATGTTTGACTGAGGTTGAAGACAGGCCAATGTGTTCAGAAGAAATTGTTTTGTGACAAGCCAATTCTGCCATTGAAGTCCCCGATAAGCAACAAATTGGTCGAATCAACTTCTTGCAGTATTTCATGTAGTTTTTCAAAGTCAGTCTGCCAATGACTACAATTTAAATAAATAGGAACTATGTGCATCGTATCATTTGCAATTTTGACGTCCATCAGGTAAAAATCAGTTGCCCTTTTAAAGCTTACATTAACATCACCTAGATTTCTTCGATAACCATAAAATACACCTACGCCCAGTAATACAAGACATAGTACAGTAGCAGTTCGATGTTGAACGGCATGAAGTCCTATAAATTGCAACAGCAATTGAAGGGTCCAGGGGAAAATGGCACAAGTCCACTTTTTCCAAAATTAAAATAATGATGACATCTATTAGCCCATTGTGTGTACTATAGCGACCGATTTACCTACCTCCTTTCAGCAAGGCTAAAATTTTGTCATAGAAATGTTTAGGTCCGACAAACACAAAAAAGCTTTTCTTACACTCCAGTGCACTCAATAAGTCCTTTATTTTTAGTGTTAAGGGTGGTTAAAAAAGGTGCTCATTCACCTCACTTCAGCAAGGCTCATCTTTTAATAATGTTTACCTGTTGTCATTTCGATCAACAACTACATCTAAGAGCTGCTGGAAAACTTCTACAAGAGTTCGCTGACGTTTTCGCTTCACAGGACGGGCAATATGGACGAACACAACTTGTATAGCATCAAATTGATACTGGAGATGCAAGGCCGATCCGTTAACCAGCAAAGCGCCTGCCTTTTGCCAAACAAGACGAAGTAAGCTATATATTACCGACGATTTGTGAAGGAATTTGCCGGAATCGCCAAAAGCTTGCACCAACTCACAGAAAAAGGAAAACAATTCAAGTGGTCAAGTGAGTGCGAGAATTGCTTTAAGGAACTTAAAGACGCTCCTGTGATGCTCCAGTGTTAACCTATCCAACTCGTGGAAAACAGTTTATAATCGATGCAGATGCAAGCAATGTCGGAATAGGAGTCGTTCCCTCCCAGGTTCATGACGGTCAAGAAAAAGTTGTAGCATACTTCAGCAAGGTGCTCTCAAAGACAGAGAGAAATTACTGCTTTGGTTTTGGCCACAAAACACTTTCATAAATACTTCTTTGGACAGAGGTTCATTTTACGGACGGACCATGGAGCGCTAAGATGGCTTTTAATATTAAAAATCCAGATGGTCAAGTAGCCAGATGGATCGAGAGACTTCAGATATATGACTATAAAATCCAACATCGAAAAAGAAAAATACACTCGAGTGCAGATGCTCTATCTCGTCGGCCATGTAACCAAGAATGCAAGCATTGCACTCGCCAGGAAGAAAAGGAATCTATTGCCATCGAACAAGAGTTGAACCCATTGGCGGCTGGAGTAACGAGGAAATCAGGAATGCTCAGCAAGAAGATTTGGACAATGACATTCTACGTGACATTCTTTAATGACATTCTACGTGAGATGCATGATGGATCTTCTGGGGGCCATTTGGGTATCAACAAGACCCTTGAGAAAATTCGAGAACGTTTGTACTGGCTGCATGCAAAACACAATGTGGAAAAATGGTTCAGAAAATGCGTCACTTGTGCAGCCACCAAGGGACCAGGCAGAAAACTACAGAGTAAGATGCAACAGTACAAAGTAGGAGCACCTTTTGAAAGAATTGCCATCGATATTGCAGGCCCATTTCCTGAGTCTGACAGTGGAAACCAATTCATTCTTGTTGTCATGGATTACTTCAGCAAGTGGCCTGAGGCGTTTGCCATTCCAAACCAAGAAGCTAAGACAGTTGTGGATCAGATTGTGTACAATTGGGTCAGCAGGTTCGGTGTTCCTATGGAGCTCCGTTCTGACCAAGGAAGGAACTTCGAATCCAAAATCTTTCCAGAGATCTGTTCGCTCCTTTTCATCAAGAAGACGAGAACAACACCACTTCATCCGCAGTCTGACGGAATGGTTGAACTTTTCAACAGGGCTCTCAAAGAACACCTTTCCAAAGTAGTAGGTGACTTCCAACGAGACTGGGACCAACACATTCCTCTATTTTTAATGGCATACCGAAATGCGGTGCACAACACAACTGGTCACACTCCATCAGAAATTGTAATCGGTACAAATATCCGGTTGCCTAGCGAAATTAAATTTGGATGTCCAACAGGCGAAATACGAAATGAAGAGGAATACGTTGATTGCCTAAAGGAAAAACTCACTGACATCCATGACAGGACAAGGACTAAAATAAAGCTAGCTAGTGACCGCATGAAAACACGCTATGATGCAAACACCACAACGAAACCTTTTCATGAGGGCGATCTAGTGTGGTTATAAATACGAGCGCACCATGCGGCAAGAAGTCAGTTTGAATTTGAAATTATTCAAATCTAAACAAACGATGTTTATTATTTGAAGCTGCCTCAGGAGAGTACTCACCGCTGTCAAATTTGGTTTTCATGTATAGAAAAACACGTGTAAAATTTTTACGGGAGGAGACGAAGGATTGGTATGCTATTACACTTTGCTACAAGAGGCTCGTCTCTATTTTGAAATTCTTTTTGAAAAATATTCGGTGAGGCTCACGCTATTAGACCGTGTTTAGACTGGGAAATTTGAGACCGGACTCTCAAGAGTTCGTAGGCGAGAGGGATGAGGGGTGAATACTCGTGAGGCAGCTTCAAATTATAAACATTGGAAGCTTGAGTATTGGTCCAATTCCAAATGTAAGTATTTTTTAATGGATTTTTTCAGGTAGTTTCAGCGGTATTTGGGAATACACAGCTTGTTGAATACAGTTTCTGTAGTAGTTCTTTACTCCAAGGAAGCGTCTCAGTTCTTCGATGGTCTCGGGTTTTGTATAATTGAGAATCGCATCGACTCGTTGGGCAGCTTCAAATTATAAACATCGGAAGATTGAGTACTGTTCCAATTCCAAATTCAAGTTTTTTCCCATTTTGTTCATTATCTGCTTGACTGCCGATGTGTTAACATCGCAGTATTTTCATAATCAAGCTGAACTCTCGTCAGTCCGGTCTCAAATTTTTTAATCTAAACAGGGTCAATTACCTAGTTTATATGCAGAGTCGAAAGATCGAGTTTTAGGTGAAACGAAATTCCAACACAGGTATTTCAGCAAACTAGTTGCAAGCTTGAGGAGTTGAGTTAAGTGCGAAAAAGTGGAAATGACAGGAGAATACTTGAGTTGCTTTGTAGGTATTAAGGCAAAAAGATTGTGCTTTCGAGAAAAAAAATATTTGTATTGCTCTTACAAGTTATGCGCATACTTTTCAACAACAAATATTCATTCGTTAATATGCATTTGATCCCATGCAAAAATAATTGTTTATTCAACATTTCAACCCAGGACCCATGTTCTGTAACTATCGCATCGATAAAATTTATCGAGAAACGTTAGAAATTGGAACGAAATTCATTTTATCGCTTCAATGGGGTTCTGTAACTTTGACAATCGATAATTTTATCGCTTGGACCATAATGGAATGAAATTACTGGAAAGTGCGATAAAACGGTGTTCTGTATGATCAAAAGTCGATAAAGTTTTCATTTCAAATGTCAAATTTTATCACCTACTACCGAGCAGGCGGAAAGAATTATTTCTGACCTTCGTCGTTCATGCGCCTCCACCAGAAGTAAATTCGCGAACATGATTTTTTAAGGGCTTTTATGTTTCTTAAATATTTTGTATGTTAATAACTTTAATGTATTCTGTAGAATTAATAACGCACACAAAATATGGTAAAACTTTTATATATTCTTTAGCGTTTTCATTTGGTAGTTCGGAATCGCTGTACAGAACTGTGCGATTCCGGACACCATTTGGTCCCAAATGACCGTAAACACAATCGTCCGGAGTAGTTCCGAACGATTCCGGACTACCAAATGAAAACGCTATAATAATGCACACAAAAGGATTGGTTGAGTTTGTTCTTCCGAGCTGTCTTTACAGTAGTTGTAATTATATTTTTGGCTACACTACATAACCTAAGCGGGTTACTTCCACACATACCGCATACGAAATGCATTCCAGCCACCCAGAACTAACACACTCAACTCATACAACTGAAACTGCATCTCATGAAAACTTTCTAGACAAATTATAAACTAAAAATTATTATAGTACCTATGTACCTATATGCTCGTAAATGACCATCAATCATCAACCCAACAAATAAAAATATGCTTCTTGTATCTACAGTGCACATGTGCGTAAGAATGCTAACCTTAGTCCATCAAAATCTTCGTCATACCAAAAAAAAATTCTTTCACCAAAATATGGTGTAACTGGGCGATCGTTTGTCCCAGTATCACTGCAGTACTATCAATAAACCCAAGATTGTCTTGTTTTGACAAAGGAACCTAAAGCAAAGAGTAGTGTCGGTTTATATATCGTGTCTTATTGGCAGCCCCAGCAAATTTATTTTTTTTATACATAGGTATATGTATTTTATTAGGTATCTGAATCCATTATTGGCATCCATCGTCAAAAAGTTTTAATGCACCACCCGTACACACTCGCAAGAGTTTATCCGATATTTCAAGTCTGGGCGTTGATCGCAGCAAAGCATCCTATCTATATCGTGTAGATTCTTCGTATTTTGTATGTATTTACAATTGTTCATATAAAAGATCCTCTGAAGAAACTCTTTTGCTGGCTGTTTGCACATGTCGTTCTTCAAACTTCGAACTCTCACAAGTAATCGGGCGATCGAATCGTAAAGCGCTAGGAACAGCACTCAATGATTATAAAAACGTACTATTCGATGGTCATTTTATGCCCGAAAATGGAATGCGTTAATTTTCTGATTTTACAGAGAATTTTTTAATGTCTATTGACAAACTCGATCTCATTAAAGCCATAAGTGATGCATTTATACATGCATCATGTATTGAACACAGTATTTTACTTGAAACTCGTGAACATTCCGAGGAAGCACTCAGCACCGAGGAAGCACTCAGCATTCGTACTGAATGCCTTAAGTTTATTGCCAGACATCTGGAATCTCTTGAGCAAGTTCATTGTCAACAATCTACGCACAATGATGATAGCCTCTGCAATGGTGATATCGGCAAGTTCATTCTATTTATTCCTGATTACAAGAAAATCGGTGAGAATTTTTCTATTGAACAAAATAATTGAATTTTAGCTTTATTCGCCTAATAAAATCAATTTTGTTTTTTCAATGATCATTGAAAACGATTTCCATCATTGAAATGACAAGTGATTTTATTAAGCGAATCAAACTTAAATTCAATTATTTTTTTTAATAGAAACATTCTTTAATTCATTACCTTTATTTTGATACCAATAAACACCGAAACTGTTAAATAATTTGTCTTAAAATTGGAAAACAAAATTTTCAATGATAGCTATAATTAGTCCCTAATACAATTTTTTTTCTATTTGATTTTGACATCTGACAGGAGATTTGACAGTTTAACTTATCGCCTTCCAATGTCAAGTCGAGTTGGAATGAGATTGAAAATTGAACTTATCGCATCGACTTACAGAAACCATATTTTTTCCAGATGCGATAAAGGAGGAATAGATAGTTTCATTTTTTAACGAGGCGAAAAGATATCGCTTGAGTTACAGAACATGGGTCCAGGTATTTCATTTAATTTTCGACTCAACACCACTGCTCGTGTGCGATTGAGTCGAATTCGATTTCGTTCCAACTCATCCCCGTTTACTAATGGGTAAACCTAAGTTCAAGCTCGCTTCAACAATGCATATAAACTAGGTAAATGGGACTGTCGAATTTGGTTAGACCATACATTCTTACAATTTTTTGCCGTTCATTTGCATTTTGCTGCTCACACGTATTCATGTACAGAAAAGCGCGTGTAAAATTTTGTTTTTACTCTCGTGAGGTAGCTTCAAAATATAAACATTGGAACTTTGAGTACTATTCCAATTCCAAATTTAAGTTTTTTCCCATTTTGTTCAATATCTACTTGAATGCCGATGTGTTAGTATCGCAGTATTATCATAATTAAGCTAAACGCAGAGTGATAGAATATGAATTCTTGGAAAAGGAATTATACAGAAGCATTAATAATAATTTATGGATGTTATTTTCTTTTATAAAAGGTAAAAAAATAACGAACAAGTGAAAAGAGAATGTAAAAAGAGTCACAGAAAATTTGGACCGAGGCCATAGATTAAATATACCTAGATGGTCAACCATAAGTGTTCGCTCTCTTTTGGCCTACAAACTGAATTTCTACTGAAAAGCCGCCGTTTCTTTATGGATTGGTTTTCCTGTGTATTTCAAAGCAGATCCAAAAATTGAGCAAAGGCACACGCTCAAGTTGAATAAATTTCAAAAAATTTTCCGTAGATGTCTATTAAGGTGAATATAAATTTCAAAAAACGAACTAAGGTACTTATTTCTCTATGAAAGTAACATTTCTTTCTTTCATAAGCAACACAATAGCTAATATTTCTTTTCCGTGTACTTTTTCATTCATGTGTTCTTGAAATATTTTTAAAAAGTCGAAAGATGAAAGCAAAATCAAACACCAGTGTGCGCGTACCCGAAACAACAGTGTTTTTATGTGCCATAAGGACCACCTAAATTTGTAGCTCATCTTACCTCGTTTTGGCGAAATATGGATAAATGGAAATTTGCAGATATTTTTTTACGGAACGCAAAACGTACTGCAAAACAAATGGACGAATGTGATAGAGATAAGCAGCAAGAACCTTCTACGGGAAATCTTCTAATGCGCACGGATTCTTCCTCCAGCATTGGACATGCCCTCAATGCATCAGATACAACACATTGTTCCCAAGTCCAAAACGGTCCCTTAATGGTAAGTGTAAGTGTTTTAGAAAATACTAAACAACTATTGGATGTGGAAGATGCAGTAGAAAATTTATCATGTCGAGTTAGTTATCTAACCATGATGGATCGACCAATAACAGTAAGTTCAGAAAACAATCCGCAAGATGTAAGTCGCATTGAATCCACTGAACATCAAAGAGCTCCCCAGCGAAACTACGAGCAGAGTTTAAGAAGGAAGCAGATGTTTCTATTTGTATTGCTGCTTCTTCAAGCGATGATGATAGTGATGCTCCAATCACAATATCTGATTCATCAGAAAGTGAAAAAGAGTACGAGGCGCATGTATCATCCTTAGCTGTGGCTCCAAAGCCATACCAAGACATGTGCACAGTTAAAGCAAATCAGATGACAGCTTTTCTGCGGGATATTCCCGGCACTATAACCTTGTGCGGTCAGCCATCAGACGAATAGGGGAAATAACATGTAGCATACGAAAATATGCACGTCCCGTAACTATTCGGGACTGGTGGAAGTGTGATCATAGCCTCTTCCTGGCGGCCGCTAGTAACAAGCCTTTTAAAAAAGCTAATATGATCAGGCTGGTTCCTTAGGTTGGCAACAGGTTAAGTCCCTGTTCCGTAAAGTTAAGAATTACGAACCCGACAACAAGCCTCGGAAACGGACTGATCTCAGGACGGCAACCCACGCAACAAAACGGCAAAACGATTTTAGAATTTTCTTATGGAACGTACGATCGCTCTATAGAGCTCGAGCTGCTCAGCAGCTAGCTGATGTCATGTCAAAATATAAAGCTGACATAACAGCACTTCAAGAAATCAGATGGACAGGGAATGGTGTTTTACGGAGGAAAGAATATGACGTATACTACAGCTGTCATAAAAAACACCATGTGCTCGGGGTAGGCTTCCTAATCAGCGAAAAAATGAAGTCTACCATCATCGGCTTTAACGCTATAAGCGAAGGCTATGCACGCTTCCCGTGCGAGGCAAATTTATCAACATCAGCCTCATAAACGTTAACGGACCTACGGAGGAGTCCTCAGACGAAGAAAAAGAGACGAAGAACAAGTCGAGAGGGCCCTCAATGCCTGTTCAAGGTATGACGTAAAAATCATCCTTGGGGATTCGAATGCAAAAATAGGTCGGGAGCCGGTATTCAGGCATTACGCAAGGCACCCATAGTTTGCATGAGAACACTAATGACAATGGACTTCGAGTCTTAGAATTGGCAGCATCGAAAAACATGGTCGTTGCGAGTACCAGGTTCCCACGAAAAGATATCTACAAAGCCACCTGGGTATCACCTGATGAAGTCACTCGTAACCAAATAGACCACGTATTGATAGACCGTCTCCACTACTCGAACTTGATGACTGTACGCACGTACCGAGTTACCAATATCGACTCGGATAACTATCTTGTTGGTATGGTCTTCCGAGAGCGGATTGCCTTGCGAAGACGTATTGCATCCGCCGATCAGGTGAGAATCAACACGGCAGCCCTGCGCAATGAAAATGCCAGTAACACCTTTGGAAATGCGTAAGGACTTGCCCTAAAAGAACTTGATTTAGGGAGAGTAAGTCCTGGAGCCAGTATGCTGGGCGTAGATGAGAAGTGGACACGCCTTAATACTGTCATTAGTACTGCCATCTCCATCTTAGGCAGCAGTCGTAGAAATCGGAACGACTGGTTTGATGATGAATGCAAGCTAGCCACTGAACATAAGAATGTTGCGTACCGAGCAATGCAACAATCTCATAGAACGCGGGCACGCAAAGAAGAATATAAAGAGCTCAGAAGAATAGAAAAACGGCTTCACAGACAGAAAAAATCAGCCTGGGAGAAGAACTTAATCTTTGAAATAGAAAAAAGCCGAGAGTGAGGTCCGCACCAGGCGCGGAAGTTCTACCAATCCGTCCGAAACATGAAGTAGTACACACCACGCTAAACATACTGCAAGGACGGAGAGGGAAATCTGATCACCGATCCACAAAGCATACTGGAGCGATGGGAAGTGTACTTTAATGAATTGCTAAATGGTCAACTCACTGCAGAAGTGGAGGCTCTACTGCTTCAAGACGAATACCCTATGTTGCCGTCACCACGCATAGAAGAGGTTGAGAAGACTATAGGCCTCAACGTGCAGAAACTATAGAGGTATCACATTGTTGAGTACCGCCTATAAGATACTTTGTTCTGTCCTACAAGACCGGATAACCCCATACGATAAAACCATCATCGGAAAATATCAGTGTGGTTTCATTCCAGGCAAATCAACAACTGATCAGATCTTTACCCTTAGGCAGGCGATGGAAAAATTTCTAGAATTTAACATCCCAACATACCACCTGTTTATAGACTTTAAGGCCACCTATGATGGACCAAATCGTCCGCCTTTTCATAAACTGGCAAAACCAATACCACCACAGAAAGCAGCGAAGTAGTCCGTGACGACCTTCAGGTTGCGGTGGTAGATGAGCTCTCCAAAAGCAGCAAAGCGTTGCAGGCAGCATGGAACTCTATCGAAGCTAAACTTTCTGAGATGGTTTCAACTACTCCCTAACAAATAGTGTAGGCCCCTACCCCAGCTTTGACTCTGATGAGGTACTCCGAGGCCACAGAGTGATCAAATGCGACGATGGGTTCTCTAGGGATTTTCTTGGCTCATGCATAGACAAAATATGCTGCAATTGGGAAGGTTTGAAGCTCAAACTTATCCCAGCCAGGGACATCCCTACTCAACCCAAAGCTCGCATTTGGCTACCGGTCATGAGCATTAAACCCAGTAGCGAAGAGCTTATAAGGGGTCTACAATGTCTAAACCCGCAAGTTCCGATGCATGACTGGACAGTCATTAAAGCTGAGGAACCAGTTAACAACACCGCCACATTCCTGATGGCAATAACTGAAGACAGCTTATCTGCCCTAGAAACTGCCAATTTTAGGCTCCGTTTCGGCATCAAGAGTGTAAAAGTAAAAGTTCTTCCCAACCTGGGCATGGATGTCGACCAAGTCAGAGACAAGGCCGACGTCACCAGCTAGCCGCTGGCCACCGAAGAAAACAGACCCTAAACCAACCATGTTAAAGGTCATACAGGTCAATGTGAAGCACTCGTAGTGTGCCTCAGACAACTTACGAGTTTTCCTTTGGGAGGAAAACATCGATATCGGCTTCATTCAAGAGCCGTGGGTGAACGGCCTCAACATCAAAGGCCTCCAAGACAACCTGTATGACCTTTTCTACAAACCCGATTATCAAAACCAAGGTAAGCCTCGAAGTTGTATCTTAGTTAAAAAACATATCAAAGCTTTTCTGTGTCCAAATTTTAGCTCTTCTGACTTGACAGTTGTCAACATGGAGAACGTGGACGCAATGAGTCTATATCTTGCATCCGCATATATGGCTCACGACAAACCGTCACCGCCAGACGAAATAGGACGCCTCCGCACTCGAATCCAAAAGAGGTAACTTGCTGCTTGGTTGCGACGCCAATGCCCGACATGAAGTCTGGGGCAGCTCGGTAACCAATGAACGAGGTGAGTCTCTTTTTGATTATATTATTGAAAACAATTTAACAATCTGTAACAGAGGTAATACCCCCACCTTTACTTTTCCTAGTTCTGAAAATTTTGAGGGATGGGAGGATGTACTTGACACTACATTCGCCTCTATTAACGTTAACTCTATGGTGGAAAACTGGAGGGTATCCCCGTTAAGGTCCTTTTCAGACCACAAATGGATCCTCATCAGTCTTAACTTTAATATTATAGAGCCACCACCCTATAGAAACCCAAAATGAATTGACTGGCAAAAATTCAGTCAAATTATTAAATCCAAATTAAACACAATTCCAAACGTTAATCCAAATTCTGTGGCCGAGCTTGAGAGAAAGGTTAAAACTTTCTCGTGCCCAATAAAATTTAGCAAAAACACCCTACCTCCATGGTGGAATGAAGATCTTTCAAATCTTAGAAGATTGACGAGAGATGTCTTCAATATATGTTATAAGCATAAGTATTTCAAACCGTATAAAGACTGTCTTAAATTATACAAGCGTACTCTAGCATCAGCCAAGCAACAAGCATCGAGAGAGTATTGTCATTCAATAGAAAATATCAGAGACTCAGCAAGATTGGGGAAGATTTTGTCCAAAGAATACTCAAACCCCTCCTTTCTTAAAAAGGAGGATGGTACGTAAACTGAGTCACCTGTTGAGTCCCTGGAGCTAATGATGGCAACACACTTTCCAGGTTGCACAGACAGTTATCCAACATCACATCGATCCCCTGAATTACAGTCAGTACATTTAGAGGAAATTACGTCCGTCATAACTAAAGAAAATATAGTTTGGGCTATAAAAAGTTTTTCTCCGTATAAATCTCCTGGCCTGGACGGCATACTCCCTATAATGCTACAAAAGCTCCAAGACGTAGTAGTTCCATGGCTGGAGTAAATCTTTAAAGGGTGTCTCTTGCTTTATCATGTTCCAGAGTCTTGGAAACAGGTTAGAGTTGTTTTTATCCCAAAGGTGGGAAGGCGGGGCCATGAATCGGCGAAAGATTTTCGCCCGATTAGTCTGACCTCTTTTGTGTTAAAGACCTTAGAACGCATCCTAGATAATCGCATTAGGGAAATTCTTACTATTTCCCCTCTATCAAAATCACAACATGCATACCTCAAAGGCAAGTCTACTGAGACAACTCTTCACGAGGTTGTGCGTACATTTGAAAATACATTACATTATAAAGAATATACTTTGGCAACTTTCTTAAACGTAGAAGGAGCCTTTAATAACGTCCGTTGATGCTTCTCTAAGAGAATGGATAGTATCCATGCTTAGTGACAGAGTAGTTCAAGCTAAGTTAGGTAATACACAATCGATTAAATACGTAAACAGAGGAACACCACAGGGAGGAGTTCTTTCTTCCTTACTATGGCTTCTTGTAATGAACAAAATCCTAGTGGAACTTGAGGAAGGGGGGTGAAGGTTGTGGCGTATGCCGACGATTTAGTTTTGCTGGCATCTGGTAAGTTCCTATCTGTGATTAGTGAAATCACTGATAGGTCCCTGCGTAAAGTAAACAGCTGGGCCATAAGCTGCGGTTTGGGGATTAATCAAAGCAAGACAGAACTGTTGCTATTTACAAACAAATATAAGATACCTACCTTCACTCTCCCTAGCCTCAACGGTCACACTCCGTTGGTCGGTCCAACAACCAATTTCCACACACTTAAGGAAATTCTTTGTTGGACCGACAGACCCTTCGGTCACTGCAATATAACCAAATTGCTACCCCCGGGCTTCGTTTCGACTAATACCGATTACCGCCTCCCTCTCTGAATCTCTGCAAAGGTTTCAACGTCGCATTCCCTACCCGAAAGGAGTGGGAGGATGGAGATATAACGAAAAATTACGACACAATCATTTTTATGGACGGTTCAAAGATGGAGTGCGGTGTTGGAGCAGGGGTCTTCTCTGAAACACTAAATTTATCTAAGTCACTTCGACTGCCAGACTACACTAGCGTTTTTCAAGCGGAACTGTTTGCAATCAAAGAAGCATGCAAGATACTTAAGCAAGATCCAAATCAAAACCGTAATACTGCTATATTTATAGATAGTCAGGCTGCCATCAAAGCCATTGATGCTGCCTCAATATCCTCTAAACTCGTTCAACAATGTCTAGATAAGATCGCAGACTTTAATGATAGCCTGAAGGACACTTTGATCTGGGTCCCAGGTCACAGTGGTTTTCAGGGAAATGAATGGGCTGATGAGCTTGCCAGGCAAGGATCGGCCCTTCACAGCTCACTTGCCGAAGCAGTTAGTTTTCCGCTGGGGGCTGTGAAGGGCATTTTCTTTTCTTATTATCTATCTGTATCCAATCGTAGATGGAATGGTCTAACTAACTGTGCCACCTCAAGAAAGATGTGGCCCAGCTATGACAAGTACCGCACAAATGAACTCTTATGTAGAACTCGATCAGACATAGCCAAGATCATTGCAGTTAGCACGGGTCACTGGCCAATAGGAGAGCATGCAGCAAAAATGGGCATTCCGCACAATACTCATTGCCGTAGCTGTGGAAACGAAAGGGAAAAGGAAACAGTGACCCCCTATCACTGCTGCTGCCCTGCCTTCGCAAATACAAGATGCCAATTCTTTGGTCAGTACTTTATTGACAACTTTAACGAACTTACTGTTGTGAGCATAAGTAACCTCATTGGCTTTTTGAATGCAACCAAATGGCTATAAACGTAACAAAACATATCAATACTTCACCTCTTCTATGTGTAGATAAGATGGATCAAGAGAAGCACATGATTTTTGCAGAAACCTTTTCTCTAGACGTGTAGGCGGGCTAAGCCTACTGCGGGCATCATGTTCCCTAGGTAGGAATGGCGGCTATTCAACTAGAATAAAACCCAATTAGCGCTTGGTGCGCCGTTTTGAAATTTGGTCCTACACTAAGCCATCCAGCACCCTGCCTGTCTAGGATTTTAGCGAAGACAGACATATCGGAGCTAACAGCCTGGCATAAAGCCTGGTGGGGGCAATGGGCCACTTCCCTTGAGTGAGGTATCCGAGGATCTCCTTGTCTTCCTATACGGAAGTTGGTAACTAAGAGGATCTACTCCCAACCAAAACAATTTTCAAACTTTACAACATAAATCAACGTACAAATATCCCACATTTTCCATGGGCCAAAAAACGGATCAAGAGAGCTACATGATTCCCGCAGGAACCACTTCTTTAGCCGTTTAGGCGGGTTGTGTCTACGGCGGACATCATGTCTTTCCCTAAACTGAATCGATCTCACGAGGAAACTGGTTCTACCCTAAGCCACCCAGCACTCTGCCTGTTTAGGTTTTTGGCGAAGACAGACATATCGGAGCTAACAGCCTGGCATAAAGCCTGGTGGGGGGTATGGGCCAGTTCCCTTGGCTGAGGTACCCGAGGATCTCTTTTTTCTCTATGGTAAATGGTAATAAAGGGATCACCTCCCAACACAATTCCAAACCTCAATACAATATCCCAACCTCCACATAATGATAAGTCTCATGAGTTTATGGTATCAAAACGGCGCACCAAGCGCTAATTGGGTTTTATTCTAGTTGAATAGCCGCCATTCCTACCTACCTATGATAGCATAGCCAGGGTAGAACTTTACAAAGCCATGAGACAATTCGGCATCCTAAATAAATTGACACTACTATGTAGATTGACCATGACCAACGTAACAAGCCAAGTAAAAATTGCCGGATTGCTATCCAGACCAATCAACATCTTTAATGGACTCCGACAAGGGGATGGTTTGGCCTGCCTCCTCTTCAACCTGGCATTGGAGAAAGCAATCCGTGACTCTGGCATGGCAACAAGACGGACCATCTTCAAAAGGTCCAGCCAGATACTGGCTTACGCAGACGACATCGACATCATCGGAAGAACCGAGCAAGCTGTACACGATTCCTTCATCCAGATCGAGCAGGCGACACAAAATTTGGGACTGCACATTAGTGAAGGTAAAACAAAGTACATGGTGGCGTCGAATGCGAGAGGAACAGTTGGTCAAACAATCAAGGTAGCGGAGCACCAATTTAAATACCTTGGGTCAATAGTAGCAGCCGATAACAATATAGAAGAAGAAATACGCGGGCGGCTTCTCAAATCCAACAGAGCCTACTACTGTCTGTCAAAGCTCTTCAAATCCAGAAATCTCACCATAACTTCAAAACTGCCGCTGTACAGGACCATGGGTCCTGCCAGTACTCACATATGAATCCGAGACTTGGGTGCTTAGCAAAAGGCACTCCGACCTCTTATCTGCGTTCGAGATAATAGTCTTGAGGAGAATTGTTGGCCGCATATGTGAGGAAGGGCGATTCCGGAGACGGTACAATCATGAATTGTACGCAATCTATCTTGAAGCAGATATCGTGAAAAAAATTAGGCTCGGTAGACTCCAGTGGGCAGAGCACCTAGCTCGCATGAGCGAAGAGGAACCTGCTCGGAAAGTTCTTTGTGGTACATTCTAATGCAGACGACAGCGTGGTAGACCATGCTTGCGCTAGAGAGATGGCGTAGACCAGGATGCCCGGAGCCTTGGGGTGCGCAACTGGACCGGGATTGGGGAGAGACTTGTTGAGGAGGCCAGGTCCGGACCCCCGGTGACGAGCCGATGATGATGATGATAACCTTGTAATGAGAATTGGAGATGAGTTACTCAATGATAGTGAACACAATAAGTCTTCTGAACTTATTCTAGATGACTCACTCACAATTGCCGAAACTTCTGAAGAAGAAGAAGAAAATTTTAGCCATGAAGAGCCAGAAGTAGAAACAGCCCACACGAACAGAAAGTGCTTTAAAGAGAAGTGAGTCCTTTTCTCAGTTTCGTTCGAAAAGATCTTCGGAGTCAAGTAGCAATGATACTCAAGTTAGGAAAAAAAGACACTCCAGACTTATTATGGTCGGCCAATTTTGGAACCACAGAGCAGCAAGACAGAAAGCTCAACGTATACACTTGAAATCAAAAATATTCAAAGTCATGTTTCAAGACTCACAAATGAAGCAAACGATCAAACACATACACATAGTGCATTAAAAATAACATTTGAAAATGATTTGCATTTAGCTTAACATCGACATTGGTCGGTAACAGAATCAATGAGGTAATTTTCATTCTTTGATTATTATTTTTTTTTAGAAATTCAATGTATACTTAAACTATGGACTTTGAAGGATGAAAAGAAACTTCACGAGCTTCTTGTCGAAATAGGATTGAAACTAACGCATGCCAAATGAATGTTCAATTCAATGGATCTCGCCAAGAATTTCATCAAATGGTCGAAAAACTCGCAGAGAAGTACGGCATACCTGACATTGTGTATGGATCTTTCACTCTCAGTTATGGTTATCATAATCGGTTTTCGGCAGCGGATTATGTCTATGGAATGGTAGCTATTTTTGAATCAGTCAAACATGACACACCTGGAAGATTGTTTTTTGGAAGCACTTGACGGTCTATCAAAAAATCACAAAACTATCCTCAATACTGGAATTGAAAATTCTAAGTTATTTCTTTCCGCTGTGTTACGTCAAGTGCAAAGCAGCTAAGAAGCCCATCAAGTCCATTCGGACTCCAGATTTATCACTCATTGTCAGTTGTCCAACTGACGCAGAACGTGGTCTTTGTTTTTTAGTTGGCATATAGATAAGAATAATAGTTACTTACTTTATATTTATGAGTACAATGCTCTTATACCTTATAGTTAAAGGGTGTATCATTAGAAGAAAATTTTGTACTACATGTAAATAGCTAGGAACATTTAATATAACATTATAATATCATTTATGTACATAGACATTGTTATCTTGGCATTTGAATACATATTATTAAAGTTATTTAAAATTAACATACATCATAATATAAGAGTGTTTTATTGCGAGTAACTGTTAGGTGATCGATTCACTAGTTGTATGATCCCTGGGCCATGAACCTTATCCGATTTCACTTACGTACAGAATTGTAAAATAGGGTTGAGGTGGTACTTCACAGCACAGAAAAAAATTTATACTTTCGAATTTTTCGTTTTTAAATGTGATTTTAAAATTTAATATTTTTCCAACATAGAAGTTTTTGTAAAACGAAATTGACAAAACAAAACTGAAGAAGTGTGGAAAGTTTCCCAACGCTCACCTGGAACATATCTTGTTCCAGGTGGCTGCTTTTCCGATAAACAATAATGGTAAGATATGTTTTTAAAGTTTTGAACAATATTTTACGTATTTAATTCGTTTGTATTAATAGAATAGAGAGATAAAATAAAATTAAAGATTGAAACAGAAAAGTTATTTCTTGAAACAGTTTTCATTTTATGTATGTTTAGTTGTGTGATTGTATGATGCAAGTGAAAAGACAGACATTTTATTCCTAAGCTACGGTATGCAGCGCCTGGATGAATCGACTCGTTGTCCTTTCGTTTTTTTTGATTCAGCACAGGGTATATTATGCTGTCTGTCATGTGGTGGTGGTGGGCATGGATACATGCGAATGTGTTAAAATTTTTGTTGTAAAAACTAGAACAAAAAGAATCAAAAATCTTGCCCTGTTTTTTTAAACTTTTCAAAAAAAGTTGAAAAGTCATGCACATACTTTGGGGTGATGTGAACATTTTTTGACTTACAACAAAATTGTTGATACTTCCTGGCTCTAAATTGTCGAGCATCTAGGTATATTTAATCTATGACCGAGGCTAAACCATCGGCTGATTTTTTGTCTCATTGTTTTTCTCTTTCGCACTCATTGTGTTCAAAAAGAGGCGAGCACACTTACACTGTGTTTAGACTGTGGAATTTGAGTCTGGCGTGGTGAGTACTCTCGTGATTACACAGGTCATCAATTGATGACGCCTCACTTGAAGCGGAAAAAAATTTTTACACGTGCGTTTCTATACGTGAATACGTGTGAACTGCAAAATGCAAAATTGTAAGAATGTATGGTCTAACCAAATTTGACAGTCCCATTTGTAATGCACGGGCACGCATACAGAGTTGAATCAGTTTTTAAAGTTGGAGGTAAAAGTGGGTGGAGCCTGCTGAGATGATGATCTATTTATTTATTCTATGGTCATGGACCGTGTTTAGACTTGGAAATTTGAGTCTGGCGTGGTGAGTACTCTCGTGCGTTGGCGTACTATATATGGACCTCCAGTCGGTTGAAATTTTAATACAAACAGCCAAAAAAAGTTTTTCCAACTAAAAACAGCCTAAAAACGCCACCAGTGTTAATAAATACGTGTACTAATTTCGCCATTAAAATTTAAATGAAAACGATATAGTATATTAATCTGTAAGTAACTCATGCATAGGGAGTGGATTTGTTTTGTAAAATAAAAGAAGTTTGATAACAATTTCCACCAAAATATTTCAATAGTAAATAATTAATTAAAAAAAAACATATCACTGCTACGCAGATTCCCCGCTAGTAGTTCATGCCGCCCCTAGTTATGTTGGAACACGCGTGAATTTGGCTACTGGCGGTCCATATGACCACCATATATTAGGAAATTTGGGACCGGACTCACGAAAGTTCGTAGGCGAGAGGGGTGAGGGGTGAGGTAGCTTCAAATTATAAACATCGAAAGCGTGACTACTGCTCCAATTCCAATTTCAAGATTTTTCACATTTTGTTCATTATCTGCTTGACTGCCGATGTGTCAACGTTGCGGTATTTTCATAATCAAGCTAAATGCAGAATGATAGAAAATTAATTTTCGGAAAAGGAAACAAAGAGAAGCATTAATAATAATTTATGGATGTTATCTTCTTTTATTTATGGATGTTATCTTCTTTTATTTATGGATGTTATCTTCTTTTATGTTCGGCACTAATCCTCGTATCAAACCCTCCAAGTGGGTGCCGGGCGGGCAATGATTACTACCGTTGTCTTGTGAGATGTCAAGGCTGGTGGTTAGCTAAGGTCAGGTTGCATCGCTGTAAAGTTACTTAACTTTTCAATAGTTTAACTATCAGAAATGCAAATTGACCATAGATACGAGGTTCCTGATTTTCAAGGTGGTGTGAGCGTACTTGTGTACAATCCGTGCTGAAGAAATGGAAGGCAGTTTATCTGAGGATGAACTGCTGGCTTCTAGCCAGGAGACGGGTTGTAGGTAGCGTCATTAGTACTGGTAGCTCCAGTGCTGTGGAGCTGCCTACACCGTCAGGTAGTTTAGGTGTACCAGACATAGTACGCCTGTGCTACCAAAACCAAATATAAATACCGAAAATTTTAGCGAAGCAAGCCAAAACGGAGTTAAAAAGAACTTCTGTCACAGCGAAGCCAGACATAGCGGAGCTAATGATAACCTCAGTGAGAGACACCTACACAGAAGGTTCAAGAAGGCTACCTATATTCTAAGCAATATTGTGAAGAAAGACGGTTGAAACCCTAAGTGAAAAGGATCTCTCTGATGAGACCGTATTTTCTAAAATTGTTCAGGACTACGATAGCTTTTTTAAAAAGCAAGCCATGAAACGCAATAGGTCTACGGACGATGCGTCGATTCAGGCCCCCCAAAAAAAAAAGCCTGGCATGCGTAATAAGACACTTTTGTCTGTTTAGAACTCTATCGAAGCTAAGCTCTCTGAGATGGTTTTTAGTTATTCCCTGTCGACGGATGAAGGTTCATACACTAGCTTTGACTCTGATGAGTTACTTAGAGGTCACAGGGTAATCAGGTGCGACGATGTGTTCTCGAGGGATTTCCTTAGCTCATGTATAGCAAAAATCAGCAATGATTGGGAAGGCGTCAAGCTCAAAGTTATCTCGGCTAAGGACATTCCTTTTCAACCCAAAGCTCGCATCTGGTTGCCAATTATGAGCCTAAAACCAAGTGGTGAGGTGCTCCTAAGAGGGCTACAACGTCTTAACCCGCACGTCCCTATGCATGACTGGTCTGTCATAAAAGCAGAAGAACCCGCAAACAACTCGGCAACTTTCCTGATGACAATCAGCGAGGACAGCAAAGCTGCTCTCGAAGTTGCCAAGTTCAGACTGCACTTTAGCATCAGGAATGCCAAAATTAAAGTTCTCCCGAGTTTGGGCATGGACGTCTACCAAGTTAGCGACAAGGCTGACGTCGCCAGCCAACCGCTGCTGGCCCCTGATGACAGCAGACCCTAAAGCAACCGTGCTAAAGGTCATACAGGTCAATCTAAAGCACTCGAAGTGTGCCTCAGACAACTAGAGAGTTTTCCTCAGGGTGGAAAATATCGACATCGGCATAATTCAAGAGCCGTGGGTGAATGGCCTCAATATCAAAGGCCTCCAAGACAACCGGTATGAACTATTTCTATAAACCCGATTATCAAAGCCAAGGTAAAGCTCGTAGTTGTATTTTAGTTAAAAAACATATCAAAGCTTTTCTGTGTCCAAATTTTAGCTCCTCAGATTTGAAATTTGTCAAAATAGAGAACACAGACGCAGCGAGTCTATAACTGGCTTCCGCTTTTATAGCGCATGACAAGCCGTCACCGCCTGACGAATTAAGAATACCCCAATCCGCACTCGAGTCCAAAAGAGGTAACTTGCTGCTTGGTTGCGATGCAACTTTTTAAAATGTAATGATCGTTGCTTTTAAAGTTCAATTAAATTCAGCAAGAAAACCTTACCAAAGTGGTGGAATGAAGATTTGTCTTATCTTAGGAAAATGACAAGAGATATCTTCAATATCTGCTACAAACATAGGTATTTTAAACGGTATAAAGACTGTCTTAAATTATACAAGCGATCACTTGCATCAGCTAAGCAGAATGCTTGAAGAGAGTACTGTCATTCTATAGAAAATATCAAGGACTCAGCTAGATTGGGTAAGATTTTATCCAAGGAGCACTCAAACCCCTCCTTTCTAAAAAAAGGAGGATGGTACGTGGACTGAGTCATCAGGAATGCCAAAATTAAAGTTCTCCCGAGTTTGGGCATGGACGTCTACCAAGTTAGCGACAAGGCTGACGTCGCCAGCCAACCGCTGCTGGCCCCTGATGACAGCAGACCCTAAAGCAACCGTGCTAAAGGTCATACAGGTCAATCTAAAGCACTCGAAGTGTGCCTCAGACAACTAGAGAGTTTTCCTCAGGGTGGAAAATATCGACATCGGCATAATTCAAGAGCCGTGGGTGAATGGCCTCAATATCAAAGGCCTCCAAGACAACCGGTATGAACTATTTCTATAAACCCGATTATCAAAGCCAAGGTAAAGCTCGTAGTTGTATTTTAGTTAAAAAACATATCAAAGCTTTTCTGTGTCCAAATTTTAGCTCCTCAGATTTGAAATTTGTCAAAATAGAGAACACAGACGCAGCGAGTCTATAACTGGCTTCCGCTTTTATAGCGCATGACAAGCCGTCACCGCCTGACGAATTAAGAATACCCCAATCCGCACTCGAGTCCAAAAGAGGTAACTTGCTGCTTGGTTGCGATGCAACTTTTTAAAATGTAATGATCGTTGCTTTTAAAGTTCAATTAAATTCAGCAAGAAAACCTTACCAAAGTGGTGTAATGAAGATTTGTCTTATCTTAGGAAAATGACAAGAGATATCTTCAATATCTGCTACAAACATAGGTATTTTAAACGGTATAAAGACTGTCTTAAATTATACAAGCGATCACTTGCATCAGCTAAGCAGAATGCTTGAAGAGAGTACTGTCATTCTATAGAAAATATCAAGGACTCAGCTAGATTGGGTAAGATTTTATCCAAGGAGCACTCAAACCCCTCCTTTCTAAAAAAAGGAGGATGGTACGTGGACTGAGTCACCTGCTGAGTCTTTGCAGCTGTTAATGACAACAAACTTTCCAGGTTGTAGTGACAGTAACCCAGAAACCTATCAATCTTCTGTAGTACAGTCGGTAAATTTAGAGGAAATTAAATCCGTTACAACAAAAGAAAATATAGCTTGGGCTATAAAAAGCTTTTCTCCGTATAAATCTCCTGGCCCGGACATCATACTTCCAGTAATGTTGCTAAAACTACAAGATATAGTAGTCCCTTGGATAATGAACGTATTTAAGGGATGCCTCTTACTTAATCATGTTCCCAATTCGTGGAAACAGGTCAGAGTTGTTTTCATCCCAAAGGTGGGTAGACGAGGCCACGAATCTGCAAAGGATTTTCTCCCTATTAGTCTGACTTCTTTTGTGCTCAAAACCCTAGAGCGCATCCTAGATAACCGCATTAGAGAAACTATAGTCTTCTCGCCTCTTTCTTAATTACAATACGCATACCTCAAGGGCAGGTCTACTGAGACAACTCTTCATGAGGTTGTGCGAACAGTTGAAAACACACTACATTACAAAGAGTATACATTGGCTACTTTCTTAGACGTAGAAGGAGCCTTCAATAACGTACTTACCGAATCTATCCTGCAATCCCTCATTGACTTTGGAATTGATGTTCCTTTAAGAGAATGGATAGTACCCATAGCAATAGAGTAATTTAATCAAAGTTAGGTTATATACAATCGATCAAATACGCAAACAGAGGTACACCACAGGGAGGTGTACTGTCTCCACTATTGTGGCTTCTGGTTATGAATAAAATTCTAGTAGAACTTGAGGGAGGAGGAGTGAAGGCGGTGGCGTACGCAGACGATTTAGTTTTGCTAGTATCGGGCAAATTCCTATCTGTGATTAGTGAAATCACTGATAGATCTTTGAGTAAGGTTTGCAACTGGGCCACAAGTTGCGGTTTGCGGATTAATCAAAACAAGACAGAACTGCTGCTTTTTACATACAAGTACAAGATACCCGCCTTCACTCTGCCTCGCCTCAATGGTCAAACTCTCTCACTCTCAAACCGGGCTAAATATCTAGGTGTAATCCTCGACCCTAAACTTAACTGGAAATTAAACATAGAAGAACGGGTCAAAAAAACCAGCATAGCTTTTTATGCCTGCAGTAAAACATTTGGAAAAAATGGGGTCTCTATTCGAAGATGGTTCTGTGGACGTACACCGCCCATACTAATTAGATCGATTGTCTTGTGGCCTGCTCTAAGCAAAGCCTATAATATCGATAAGCTCAAAAAAGTACTACTGATGCTTGAACGTGATTTTAAATATCCTTCCTCTCGATTTACATATACATTACTTAGTATCTTGCACTTCATATAGACTAGGGGAAATTGGGTGTTGGACCAAAAAACCTTTTGGCCACTGCAACAGCGCGAAATTACTGCCCATCAAGTTTTAATTCCACAACTTCCGATTACTGCATTCCCTCTCGTAATCTTTGCAAAGGCTTTAGCGTCGTTTTTCGTACCCGTAAGGAGTGGGAGGATGATGATATAATGAATAAGTATGACACTTTTATTTTTACTAATGGATGGAAGATGGAATATGGTGTCGGAGCTGGTGTTTTTTCGGAGACACTTAACGTGTGCAAGTCTTTTCGACTTCCAAGCTTCGCGAGCGTATTCCAGGCGGAGCTATTGGCAATCAGAGAAGCATGCAAGATATTGAAACTTGATCCAAATCAAAGCCCAAATACCGCCATATTTATAGATAGTCAGGCAGCAATCGAAGCTATTGATGCTGACACCGTATCCAATCTCGTGAAACAATGCTTAAACGAGCTCGCGAGCCTTAATGTTAACTTGAATATTAGTTTGGTCTGGGTACCAGGTCACAGTGGTGTTCATGGAACTTGGAAACAAGGGACTAACTCCTAAGTAACATATATACCCGAACCGTGAATAACATACCCGTTCACATCCTTCTCAGACTGACAAACAGATCAAAGAACCATGTGAACTCCCGTCGCAACCCGTATCAAAGCCGGGCAGGCAGCCTATGGTCGCTTCGTGAAGCACTTCGTTCTCTAAAATCGAACACCCTAGATGGGAGGCCGACATGCCCTCAACCATCCAGTACCATGTCCAGATAGGCACTAAGCGAAGCCAAACATAGTGGAGCTAACTGCCGGACTTACCAACTGCCTGGGACACGAACGGTCTTTCTCAGCTAGGAACCCAATGATCTCGTTCAGTCTTGGGCCGGATGTCATTAAAGGGACATACTCCCAATATCACACCCTAGTAAACACAATTACCCAACCTAAACCCATATACATAATAGGTCTCATGATTTGATGGCATCAAAACGGCGCACCTAGCGCTAATTGGGTTTATTCTAGTTTTTAGAATGAACAGCCATTCTTACCTACCTACCTACCTATCTTCTTTTAAAAAATGCAAAAAATTCGGTTCGTACAACTGTCTCACTTCACCCGCTAGAAATGAGGCGTCCTCAATTGAGGACCTGTGTAATCACGAGAGTACTCACCACGCCAGTCTCAAAATTCCAAGTCTAAACACGGTCTATGTAATACGTCAATGCTCTCGTGATTACACAGGTCTCCAATCATAGAATAATAAATAAATGGAACATCAACTCAGGAGGCTCCACCCACTTTTGCCTACAAACTTTCACTCTGCAGAGATTTAACTCTATGCGTGTCTGTGCATTTCAAATGGTACTGTCAAATGTGGCTAGACCATACATTATTACAATTTTGCATTTTGATGTTCACACGTATTCATGTATAGAAAAGCGCGTGTAAAACTTTTTTTCTACGGGTGGAGACGGAGGATTACAAGTAGATGACCTGTGTCCTCAATAGAGGACGCCACACTTCAATTGAAAAAAAAAAACGGGTGGAATTTTTGTGAAGTGAGACAGTTGTTCGACCCGAATTTTTTGCATTTTATAAAAGAAAACAACATCCATAAATTATAATTAATGATTCTGTTTGTTTTCTTTTCCAAGAATTTATATTCTATCACTCTGCATTTAGCTTAATTATGAAAATACTGCGATGTAAACACATCGGCAGTCAATCAGATAATGAACGAAATTGAAAAAAAAACTTGAATTTGGAATTGGAACAGTACTCACGCTTCCGATGTTCATGATTTGAAGCTGCCTCACGAAAGTACTCACACCTCATCCCCCACGCCTTCGAACTCGCTTATGTCCGGTCTCAAATTTCAAAGTCTAATCACGGTAAAGGGTGATTTTGATTTTGTGGTGCGAGCGAGTAAGAGATATATTGTTATTATGTAAAAGACAATATCTACAAATTCAATTTCAATCCGATACAAGCCTACACCGAATTAAATGCTGACTCAACTAGGGTTGAACTCTATATCTAACCATGGTATATTAAACTTTTTAATGTATATATTAGGGCGGGAGGAGACGTAGCCATATAAAAAAAAAGTGTCGCTCTTAAAGTATCAAATTAGTGCGTAAGTTCGGCCGGAATTTTTCATACACGTTTATTAATAATATTATATTTTTATATTTCCAAATTTTTTAGTAATTCGTTAAAATTCTTTAGCCTTTTAGCAGCGATTATCTCCATTTATAACAAAATCAATTTTTAAAAGGACCAACAATTTCATAAAATGGTATGTTTCTCTAAATATGTCTTCAAAAACGCTTTTCTAATTATCGTGTCGCATTTTTAGTTCTTACTCCGAAATTATTTTTTTTTGTTTTCATTTTCAAAAAGTAAAATTAAATTTGTTATGGTTTCATTAGCATGCCTTTTTAGACGCCTTGTATACATGAATCTGTTGTCCCTTTATAACCGATATTTTCCAAAAACTGAAGTACATAGGTAAATACATTATTTGTGTATGTACTTACAAAAACGTATTCTAAAAAAATTTATGTTTAATAATTACTGTATTTAAAAAAAATTATTTATATTTATATGCCCGAGCACAAAAAGAATGAGTTGCCTTATTTGGTAAACTATAAAATATGTAAAAATCTCAAGATGAGTGTGTTAAATTTTTGTATCTCAAAGTTTTGTTGTACGCCACCCCTCAATCCTCTAAATAAAATTAGTCATTTCTACGAAAACGAAAACTAAAGACAAAAAACGAATGGTGTATCTAGATTCTAGAGCCTATGAATATGTAGGTATATATTTTGTGTGCTGCGTATTCTTCGGTATTTCTCTGGGGGTGTGAACAGAACTAACACCACTCCATATATCTATAGACTGGTGTTGGTTGAAATAAATTGAGTAAGAAACTGTGTGTAATACTTAAGGAAATACTAAAAATAAATTATTAAATTCTATTTTTTTTTATAATAAAAGCGACATCCGGCGGATTATTATCGGTCAACGAGAGATTTTTTGGATGAGAAAAAAGAATTGGAATGGCTTTTCCCATTTCATTGAAACTTTGGTCTGGACAGATTTTCGTTTAATATAATTATAGGTATATCATATATTTATATAATGAAGAAGATAAAACACCCATGTGTGTGAGAAAATTTATACAAAAAAAATTTAGGCAATTTTTATATCAGATGAAGATTGTTTTGAACCGCATATTGGAACATTTTTGATTGAGTGTGCAAAACGAATTGAACTTATTAATAAAAAATAAACTGTTATTTAAGTCTATTTTAAAGTTTAACTAATCCATGGATTAAGCATTTTTCACCCTGCACCTAAAGTCAATTATGTACCTATTTACCGTTCCAGTTGGTTCCAGAACATTTGTAATCCATGGATTAATTTTCTCTAAAACGACACTTTAAATTACAGTTTATTTTATATTAATAAGGCAGTGTTTATTAAATAGGCAGTAGGTAGTAATTTTCCATGGTTTACAAATGTTCTGAAACCAACTGGAAAAGTAAATACTTACGAACCTAAAAATGTGTTATCAACAATTTTTTTAAGATGGCCAGGCGGTGATTATTCAACACTTAAAATAAGACTTAAGTAACAGTTATGGATTTCCGGTCATGAAATATTTGTTGCTTTCTTTTATTTTCTTTTTCTGTTTTCTTCCTTGCTTTTCCTTTAAAATCTTGTTTTTCTGAAACAGGTCACTATTCAATAACAAAAACATAAACAAAAATATTGAACACAGCTGGACAATGAGTGACCCACGAGGTAGGTATGTAGGTACATAGATGCAAATAAATTGTGTAGTATTGTAAAAAATTATAAAACAAGTACAACTTATATTTTAAGAACGAAAACAAATCAATTTGCGAAACCTGTTGAACGGGTGGAAACAAATCCAGATATAGCTAAGGGAATACTTTTGGAACATCAAAACAAAAACAAAAAGAATCCTATTTCCTTAACCATCATTTTTATCGAAAAATCAAATAATGCATTTTAAAAGGCATGTGCCTTACAGACACGTAGTTAAAATATTATTATTATTATAAGTCGATTGCTTATCATTTTATTAAATATTCGTAAAAGAATCACAAAAAACAATAATTTTACTACTTGATCGTTTAGCGTCTGTGTTATTCGAATTCGCTAAGTAGTTGGATTCGCTAATCATAATCATTGTATATAAATTTCTATAGTAGAACCATGGAGCAGCGCCATCTAAAGAAAGTTGTGAACCGCACATTTGGAGGTTCTTACATTTACTGCAACAACACAAAACAAATTAATAATACATAATGTATTGTATTGGCTCTAAAATCCATATTTCCTTGACAAGAGTCGTAAGCAAAACAAAAATCATAAATGTTTACGACTGTTATCAGGTTTACACAATAGACAACTAGTAAATGCACGAACCTAAAAATGTGTTATTTATAAGTTTCTTAAGATGGCCAGGCGGTGATTATTCAGCATGAAAATACTATAGAAATGTATATTCAATGTCATAATACGGCCCTAACAATATTAATTTGCTGGGCTAATGTAGCACTCAGTGTCAGTGTACTACTCGATCTGTTCGTTTTGCCGAAAATTGACGATTGTAGCTACATTGACACCCCTGTTATGTTTCTCAATTGATGGTTGATAAAAAATGAAATTTGATGTTTTATAAATCTACTAGCTGATCCGGCAGACGTTGTTCTGTATGTTCCTATTTTTGTGTTGATTTAGACAAGAAAATGTTATTTACACGAATTATTATTTTTATAAATATCTTTTACTTTTGGTTAATGTATTGGAGCGGTACGGTGTAAATGTTAATAAATTTTAAAAAAATCTGTAGGGTAATGCATTTCTTCTGCATCTAAGATCGTGCACGAATAAATTTTTTGGACTTAATCGACTTGCTCATTTGTAGCTTGTAGGTTTACCGAGAAACTAACTTTTACCGAACTCAGTGACTTTGTTGATATGTTCTTAATAATACGTATAATCCTTCTTAATTTATTCCAATCTGTTTATATTATAGAATGAAAGATTATAAGCTTGTTTTTACCGTTTTATGCATGAAATTGAGTATTGTCATTTTTAGAAGATAAAGAAGATATTTTGAGTAAGTCATTTGCTAATCGAATATTAGTTTTAAGTTTTAATTTTGTTATGTGCGGCCATTATGTTCTTTTTTATTGTACATTGTCAGCTTTGGCCATTTGTTACCTTTAATACAACTTGCAATTCGACGGAAATCTTAGGCCACAATTGCAATTTACCATTTCCAAAGTCCAGTATATTTATTTTTATTACAATAACTAAGCGATTTAAGAGGTATTACATATTAAAAGAGCAAAAATATAAAAAAAAACTCTAGACATTGCACTTCTTTGAAAGCAAAAACTAAACACCAAGGCACGCAATGCGTTCTATGGGTTCGGCCCTTAGCACATGTGTTTCTTGGTTGGAATCATCAAATTCTAAAAGATTTATTATAATTAGGCTGGCCCAGCGGTCGAAACTCGATCACAGGCATTTAAATTTTATTTTTAATTTACATTTTGGTTTGCATCTCAAGTCCTTTTAATTAACACTAGTCCATGTCCAGTCAATAAATAGTCTAAAAGCTAGCTACCGAAATACTTACGTCATTTGGATAACGTAAATATTTAGTCTTATTAGGTATCATCTCCCAACACGTGAGATAAATAATCCGGAAGGCTGCCAAGCCTCCAGTGAGTGGTTGGTGTGTACACCAAGAACCCTTAAAGGTGAAATTGTATGGAGTTAGTACAGGAAAATTTTGTCGTTGCAACTAATAATGGTATTTTGCATAGGGAAGAAATAAAAGCAGATTTCATTATGCAGATGGTTCTCGTTAGCTAGAAGGTGTAAGTTTCTAAACATAAAATATATTTTATTTTTTAGTAAATTGCCCCTCTCGGTTGAATGGGGGATATAGATCCCCCTCGCCATAAGTTTGCAGCAAAAAAAATGTCCCCATACAGGCTGCTTAAGGAGAACATACTATCGCCTTTTGGGATTTACTCTTACATATTACAAATTCACTTACTATTTATTCGACCATTCTATTCGTTATGTGCGCAATGCTCCTCTATTATAGACACACTTGCATCCAGCGCTATCAGTGTTGAAAAATAAAATTTATTGTGAACAAATTTACATAGAAACTAACGCTATTTTGTAAATAATAGAAGAATTTGTTGTGATTTTTTTTTTTTGACATTTTTGTTTGGACTGACTAAGAAAATCTGCTTTCTCTGTCTCTTTGCACATAGCGAATTTCAAGAGTTGATTTTCTTATAGGAATTCAATCGGTGGATCAAAAACTGCTGTTTTTGATCCATATAAATGCACAAAACCATACCCTAGAGACTTTATTTACCTTGAATATCCCTGGCAATGACGTAGCAGTTGTGTTTATCATTGATGATTAATGCATTATATTGGACGAATGCGCTATACAGAAAAACAACGCTTTGGGGGTGGCGTAGATTATATTGAACCATATGTCATCTTCATATCAAAATTCAACTTTTGGATTGAAACGAAAGAAATTGAACTTCAAAATTATTTATTTCTAAGATTTGTTTTGATGCACTTTAAAAAAAAATGATATCAAGGCGCTTGTGTGCTTTGCAATTTATTATCTTAAATAAGAAATTTATTATCGAAATATAGAACAAACAAAAACTGATTCTGCAAATCTGCGCAAAAACTCCTTTTATTTGGTGTATACATCAAACAGATCTGTTTAGTACTTACGGAGAAAAGTACTAGAAAGATTATTTTTCCTTATTTTTTTTTTTTTAATTTTTATTTTTTAGATAAGAACTCCCAGTTCAGTCGTGGATAATAGTCTAATACCATGTTCTCACCTACCTGACTTAGAAAAATGATTTATAAATCACGAAAGGCGTTTCCACCGAACTATTTCGTGTTTTAGTTTGACATCTATGTCAATCTTGCAAACTAAATATGTATGTAGTTCGTCCAGCTCATTCCATATCGTTCTTTTTACTTGTGATTATAGGTACTATAATGCAAGTTATGAATTCGTGCAAAAAAAAAGTTTTTATATAACAATCTAACATGACATTACGATGATAGCGAAGTCGAAAAATTCTGTTTGTGTGTCTGTCAGTCTGTCTGTTTGTCATTCGCACCTGCAGCCTAAACGGTTGGACCGATATCCCTCTCGGTATACAGGATTTTTAGGGTGACAAGCAGGGTTTTTTTTTAATTTTAGTTCTAGGCCTAAAACTAACGGTACCTGTCGTATAACGGTTATAAAAAAAATCGATTTTGATAAAATTTTTAAATAAACGAAACTAAGAGCCTATTAGATGACATGAACCATATTTCTTTAGGAACAGTTTTAACCGTACCTGCCATATAACGGTTTTTTTTTTAAATTTTGATTTTCTCGTTAATGACTGAGTGGATTTACAAAATTTTAATTCTAAGAAGTCCTAGATCGGCAAACAATAATGGCGTACTTATTTTTTTTAATGACGTTTCTTAAAGAAAATTAGATTAATTAAACAATTTTTTTTTGAAAATTGAATATTTTGAAAACAAATTCATGAATCTTTTTTGAAATTTATTTTTCGGATGAAAATTATTAATTAGATAAAATTGGCATTCTCTAAAATGTTCAACAAAATATTTTAAAAAAGTTGTTTAAAAAAAAATCGTTTTTTCGAAAAGTGGACTTACGATTTTGAAAAAAAAATTAAATATATGTATTGCAATATTTAATGATTACTGACATACCACGATTTTCTCTGAAAACTCTCGTTTGTTATAAAGTGATTTTCAAAGTTATTTGTTTTTATTATTTTATTTTTAATTATTTCTTATTCAATTATTTGAAAAAAATTAAGAAATAATTGCATATAAAATAATATCGTGGCAGGTTCTTTTAAGCTCTTGGTAACTTGACACAAGAACAAGTTTGTGCGACCCAGTCGTGCTTTTTATTTATAATTGTTTTTTTTTATTCGACATTCCTGTTAAGATTAATATAGCTTTTAATTATAAAAAGTTAATAAAAACTCAAGAAACTCACCGAGGACAATATTTTTTTCTTTTGGAAACAATTAATTTGTTTTGAATAAAGTGCTGTGTAAGAAGCAGATATGTTTGTTTTTTATAAAGATTTACTAAATCACGTAAATGTAAATCTTGAAAATGTATGGTAAATCACATAATTAGTTACATGATTTAGCTAAATCCAATTGATTTAGCTAAATCAATTGGATTCAGGTCCGTGGGAACATGGTATAAGAGCCCACAGTAAAATTTTGGGCCGCAAAGGTAACCGACAAAAAGTATGAGTCGATAGCAGGGGTGAAGTTCATGATAAAAACGCAAGTCTTGCAGTTCAAGATGGCGGCTTTCGTGAGTTATAGTAGCCTAAAAAATCATCTTTTTTTTTCAAAAAATGAGATAATTGCAAAAATGCTAGTCAAAGACGTCTGTCAGACGTTTTCAAAATTGACAAAAAATCGATTTTTGAAAAATTGGTATAACGGAAATATTGAGAATACCTCCCTGAGTACATATTAGTAGGTCCAAGACGATTTAAGTGTGGCCAACGGCCTTAGACGCTTTCGGAAACCTTAAAAAATCAGTTCTTGAAATAATTGGTATAACCGAAATTGGGTCTCACAAAATTAATGAGAATACAACCCCAAAGACAGATATGTGTGTCCAAGACGATTTGAGCACGGCCAACCCCCTGCCAGACCGATTTAATGAATTTTTCAAATACTTGATACGAATTGGGAATCGGTGTGAACTACTTTTGATCAGCGTTGAGAGTTCATGAAGGGAAGGCCAAAGTACAAAATCCCTCCCCACCCTGGAGAATTCGCGATCAGCCGGATGGACGACAATCGACAAAACCGCATCTTTTATTTAATAAAAAATAGTCGTAAATTTAACGTTTTTTTTTTTTTTTTTTGATTGGACATCTTTTAATTTGGTCATTTACTGATCTAAAATCTTCTGTAGGGTAAACGTGGATAACTGTTAACAGGGGCAAATGTAAACACGGCTCATATCAAACTCTAGTAAAGTCTTTTTTTTAACACACACAGTATCTGACAGAAGCATACATGTTCGATGACATACATGTAATCCATTGGTGTAAGTTGCAATATCAGTTGTCTCGAGTTTTTTCCGTGAAAGGTTCTGTTTCAAAGTGCTAAACAATTCGGAAGTGTTTAACAGAAAATATTTTTTTGTAAGTTTCTTATCTGTAAGTTCTACTTATAAAGTTATTAAATAAACTATGGCGAACCTTTTTATTAAAATTCAAAATATGATATACAAACTAAACGTTAGAAATTATAGGTTCTATGATGTTATAAAATAAATTGTATATGTTATAATTAACAGCTGTTTGTTAAAAAAATTCAATTTTAATGCATTAATTTTTAATTACTAATTAATTAATTAATTTTTTTGTCTCAATTTGAAAATAAAAAGAAAATTAACTAATTTTATTCAAAATTGTGCTGTACCAGAGACCAGAGCAGTTTTTTTGTTTCTAATTTTCAATGCCTTTATTAATTTTTAGTCACACTTTAATTGTGCCCATGCTTGCTTTTTCTGAACCACTAGACTGAAAAAAAAAATTTCCCCTTCTATTTCTTGCTACGGAGAAATCTAAAAATTTGTTTAGGAAAAAATGAAAAACAAGGAGCGCAGCATAGCATGTATAAAAGTTCTTAGCTGATTCTGGAATCGTACCAACCATCCGATTCGGTTCAGCAGATTAAGAAGGTATATTCCCATTTAGCATTTTCAACGTATACCTACATTTTGTAAATCCTATGAATTTTTTTTTTTTTTTTTTTTTTTGAATCAAATAAAAAACTGACTGCAGAAAGTAGCTCGGTTCAAAGCTGAGTCTGGAATGGTTTAGAAAATATGGTCTCATTTAGTATTTTCAACGTCTTCGTACCTAAATTATCCAAACCTTATGACATTTTTTTTTGTTCTGATATAAAACAAAAAAACTAAAAAAGGAGTCGGAAATCTTTTCAATCACCCCAATCAGTCTAGTGGTTCAGAAAATATTCCCCAATAAAGCGTTTTCATTCATGAGCAATTAGGTACTTTAACAGTAATACAAATTTTTTTTTTCCCTTTGCGGATTCGCTAATGGCTAATCTACGAAAGTGAGTATGACTCTCTCCGCAGCCTATTCTCGGATCCGCTGATAGTGCAAATTATTTTTAATTATTATACACGATTTAATTTTTCGTTGTTGAAACTCACTAAATTTCCTTATAAAACAAAGTTAAAAAAACGCGAAATTGAAATTAATGATAATTATTTAATGATTGTGGCCTTTATCAATTATATTTAAAATAAAATAAAAATAGAACTACTTTGTAAGATAACGGCTGTAACAATTTTAACCAAATTTCCCATGTCTAATAAGGACCTATCAAATTGTGAAAACCAAACTTTCAAGAAAATTCGTTTAACGGTACCTGCCATATAACGGTATTTTTAAATGTCGACTATCTCGATAACGGCTCGAGCGATTTAAATGAAATTCAGTACTGAAATAATTGTCCTAGCTATTTTAATTAACTTGGCATAAAATTATTTTTAAAAAAAATATTTTGACAAAATCGATTTTTTCGAAAACCGGTTGAATGATTTTTAAAAAAAATGTTTTGTTATCTCATATTGAGTAACAAAAATTTTCTGCATACAATGATTTTAGTTTGAATCTTTGTAAGATATGGATTTAGATCTTTTAAAGAATTTTATACGATTCTTTCGTATATTCCGTTTGTACTTTGAACCCTCAGGTAACTTGCCACAAGAGCAAGTTTGTGCGACCCAGTCGTGCCCTTGAATTAGATATGTATTCATCTCTTCCGCAAAAAAGACTGAAAAATGCCGTTTCTGTATAACTGAGTTAATATATTGTGATTTATTTAATGAATAGGTCAGGGACATTGTAATACCAAAAAAGTAATAGTTCATTCATGATTTCGATTTCGAGGGATAGATAATTATAATAGTAATAGTTCATTCAAGATTTCGAGGGATAGAATGTGTTTTTTTTATAAAATCAAAAACAAAAGTAGTGATTTGCTTTTCGGGATTTTTTAACTATAGGGATTTTAGTAGTCCGGATTTTGTCAGTGTGATTTTCAAAGTTGTGGTTTTGTCAGCCGAGCTTTGTCAGTTGGGATTGGATTGGACATATCAAGAAGGCGCTTGAAGAATCTTTTTTATAAAAAATACAAAGAATGTCCTGTTAAGTTTCACTATTTTCATATACTGGAATTTCTTACTGAAATGTGAGCAATAATTCAGTTGAAGTTTTGTACAAAGTAAAAAATAAGCAAATGCTATACAAATCAAAAAAGTAAAACTATAATAAGCTGTTTCCCTAAAAAGTATTCAATGAATTCATTGTTCCATTAGCTAAAACTTTTCATTGAGGGATTTTCGAAGTGTTAAAGGTGTAAGTTGAAACAAAAGAGCGGTCAGGTGAAAAATAAATGTCTGACAAAATACAAAATTGAAGTTAGTGAATACATTTTTAGAAAACTGACCCCCAGTATTATATTAAAAAATATTGGCATTTTTGAATCCTGTATAAATTTGTACTTTTTAAATGTTTTGGCATTTAATTATTTTGTAATGATTTTGTGTGTATATTTTTCTAGGCTTCCGGCGTAACAGTTTCGGATGTTTGTAAAACAACCTACGAAGAAATCAAAAAGGATAAGAAACATCGTTATGTTATTTTCTTCATTCGTGATGAAAAGCAAATCGACGTTGAAACAGTCGGAGATCGTAATGCTGAATACGATCAGTTTTTGGAAGATATTCAAAAATGCGGACCTGGGGAGTGCCGGTATTACACACATTTTTTTTAATTTAATTTTTTTAATGTGCAAAACTTTCTTTTTTTAGATATGGATTGTTTGATTTTGAATATATGCATCAATGTCAAGGTACATCAGAAAGTTCAAAGAAACAGAAATTATTTCTGATGTCGTGGTGCCCCGATACTGCGAAGGTTTAATAACATTTAAAATTGCTGAACATCAGTGTCTTAAGTTTAAATTTTATTTATAGGTTAAGAAGAAGATGTTGTATTCCAGTTCTTTTGATGCATTGAAAAAGTCGCTGGTTGGTGTACAAAAATATATTCAAGCTACTGATTTATCAGAAGCCTCCAGGGAAGCAGTTGAAGAAAAGTTGCGCGCCACTGACCGTCAATAAGCATAAACAATTGAACGTATTCATAAACATGCTTACTAATTTGTACTTGAATAAACAATAAACATAGCAACTCATTTGTAAAAAAGTGTTATACTAACTTAAGAAGATGTTGGGTAATTGAACGTCGTCGTCTCTTCAGAGGAGAAACGTCTGCGCCTAAGTAATCTAGAAACGAAAAAGGCAATAACAGTACACCATAGAATTTAGTTTTTTAGTTAATAGGGGTACTTATTTATAATATTGCAGTTCTATAAAACCACTGAGGCGATAGTAAAAGGAGCAGCAGGCTCATGGCTGGCAGTCACGAAGGTGTAAAGGATCGCGCAGACGATACGTTGGGTAGACGGGTGGGTGACTTACGATTTTAAATTGTTATTCGTGTAGACGATTAGGTACTCGCGGAGACGATGCCGATAGCTTGCAGAGTAGTTGATCACTAACTGTACTGCTGAACTACCATTCTGGACGAAGAAGCCATCCACAATCCTCAGGCCTTATTACGAGAGTCTATTTAACACAGAATTTAAGTCGAATAGAAAAATAATCGAATATCGGTATTGCGATAGTCTTGCTATCGATATTTTTCAATTCAATAGAAATTTAATTTCTACCGTAAGTTCCTGTTCGACTTTTAAGAAAATTAGAACAAAAGTAAGTACGTATTAGCAAATGTACACATTAGCCCAGTAAAATTATAATTTTACTTCGGAAAAACCTGGGGGCCGATTAGGGAATGCGAAGCGAATCATTTTTGGTGGCGAAAATCAGTAAGGTATTGCTGTTTTCGCTTTAGTCTCTTTCGTTTTATATTTTCGACAGTTTTTTTTTGCGGATTAGTGTTTTCACGGCGAATGTTTTTTGGTTAATGTTTTGTTGCATTAATATAAATAGAAATGTGAGTTTGATTAGTTAAATATATTTTTTAGATCTTAAAACTAGAGAGATAAACAATAAACTATTTCATAAACAATGTGTAGGTAACAAAAACAGCAACACACAACAGCATCAACAATGATAACATGAAAAAGCCAATAAAACTTATACTGAAGCTACTTTTCTCGTAAATAGTGGAGAAAATTAAACAAATATTCAACACACAACACAATACACATGTCTTTTTTAATAATATTTTGATTTTATTTCGAAGTAAGTAACGAAAAATTGCACCTAATCGCGGCCTCGATGATTTCAACTAAAAAAATATGCTGTAGCTTTCAAGTGAGTGGAACGATTGGAAGGATTCGCTTCATCTTACTAATATTATAAATGTGAATGTTTGGATGTATGTTTGTTACTCTACTCCATAACTCCTGAACGACTGAACGGATCTGAATGAAATTCGACACGGAGATCGCTTATAGTCTGGAATAGCACATAGGCTTCTTTTTATCTCGAAAAAATTACGGTCCCCGTGGGATAGATTTTTCTCCTTTTAACATAGCAAACGCTCGTGACAGTTTATGGGTATAAAAATGAAACAGGCTTAATTTTATAACTAAAAAATGCGCGGCTGAACACATCTAAATGAAATTTTGCACAGTTTTAAAAAGTTGGTGGTGATTCCCGCGATTGCTGAGCATCTCGAGCATTTAAACGACTTAAAGGCCCACACACGATCGGATATGTTGGGCGAGCATGTTCAAAGATGGAGTTGGCGACTGGCTTCGCCAGCATGTTGGAACGTTTATGGGTGCTGCCAACATTGTTGGCGGTTGGCGTGCTTCGCTCATGGCTTAGCTCGGCGATACCCTCCAACACGAGCCAAGTAGGCGAGTATATTGCTCCGTGTGTGGGAAAACATCAAGAATGAGAGCAAGAAAATTTAAATGATTTCTATTACGATTAGATTACCGCGGCGTTTGCTTTTTGACTGATGTTGGAAATCTGGTTGGAATTTATATGGAGAATCGAGAACAACCCAGGAACTGTAATTTAAGAAGACTGTTGACACAGGCGCCAGCCAGATGACTGGACGGAGCATGATTTATTATAAAAAATATAGTAAAAAGATATCTTAATATGGTATGCGAGAAAAAATACGTATTTTCTCAAAAAAAAAAAAAAATACGTAGTTTCTACAAACATTTTTTATATGAAAATCGATTAATCGACTTTCTATACCAAAATCTCAGAAGCTTTAATGTGTACCTTGACTTATTTTTAAATAAATAAGAGAGGAGCTATTGCCAAAAACTGTTTTTGGCCGCCATTTTTTTAAAATGTCGGCGGAGATACGAATTTTTCTTACGTGGCGAAGTGAAAATTCGGAAAGAGCACCCCAAAACCTATAAAATTATTTTTTATTTAAGACTTCTACAATTTTATGGAGTGATTGCGTTCAAGGGAATAAGAGAATACCACACTGTATTAAGTAAGTCGCCATTCACACCGCATAAATAGCAGAATAGAAAAAAGTGAAAATTGAAGTAAAATTCCCACCGATGAATAGCAGAATATGGTTGTTTGTTTACATTTTCGACTCCCCTCACTTTGTTTAGTTATTGGGTATAGCAGGTACCCGTGCGTTGCTACGGCCGGCGCGGCGCGTCGGAATAACCTCAAAGAAGTGGTGTTTTTACTCTCCCACATGCAGGAACCGTAAATTTTCCGGGATAAAAATACCTTTTGTTTTAATCCGGTGTCCAATCCATCTACCTACCATCCATTCACATGTGTCGTTGGGGTGTAAAAGCGGCACAAACAAATCTCTCAGTCATTTAACATTTCACATTAAGGCCTCTCCTGAGGGAACCGTGCATTTTTCCGAGATGAAAAATGAGTGCGATCTAGAAGAGTATTTCCTGTCGTTCCGCTTGAAGAGTATTTCCTGGAATTCTAGATATTATCAAAGCCCGAGCTTTATTACTGCTCTGGAAAACATTCGTTTTTTTCCGGGCATTTAAAGAAAAGAACTACAAACCAATAAAAGAAAATACAATTAACAATTAAACGTATAAGCCCACAAAAATATATGGTATTGTTAGGTTTTATCTAGGTTCGTTTTAATAAATAAAACTTATTTCCGTTCTAATACAACTCACTTTACGTCTTTTCACTTTTAAATCCACTTAATATTTCAAAACACTCTTTATTTCCTTTTTACTTTCTTTATTTAAAATTCAAACTTTATCGCTTTCAAATTACCGACTTGTGCACTACTGATTTCAAATTCAAACTGACTGTCGGTCCGCATCCGGTTCCTCTTTTATACAGAAATGCTTGGCTCATGTCGATGAGGATTATACAGCCACACTAGATCTCCCTCATGGAAAGGTTTTGTTGTGATGTTTGCATCATAGCGTGTTTTCATTCAGTCACTAGCTAGCTTTATTTTAGCCCTTGTCCTGTCATGGATGTCAGTCAGTTTTTCTTTTAGGCAATCCACGTATTCCTCTTCATTTCGTTTTTAGCGAACAGACCTCTTGAAAGATTTTGGATTCGAAGTTTCTTCATTGGTCAGAATGGAGCTCCATAGGAACACCGAACCTGCTGACTCAATTGTACACAATCTGATCCATAACTGTCTTCGCTTCTTGGTTTGGAATGGCAAACGCCTCAGGCCACTTGCTGAAGTAATCCATGACAACAAGAATGAAGCGGTTTCTACTGTTAGACTCAGGAAATGGGTCTTCAATATCGATGGCAATTCTTTCAAAAGGTGCTCCAACGTTGTACTGTTGCATCTTACTCTGTAGTTTTCTGCCTGGTCCATTGGTGGCTGCACAAATGACGCATTTTCTGCACCATTTTTCCACATCGTCTTTTGCATGCAGCCAGTTCAAACGTTCTCGAATTTTCTCCAGAGTTTTGTTGATACCCAAACGGCCTCCAGAAGATCCATCATGCATCTCACGTATAATGTCATTAACCTTTGTCCGGGGTACAACAAGCTGCATCACATAGGTTTTGCCATCTGAGGATTATCATCTTCGTTTGAGCAAACCTTCCTGCACATGAAGGGAATTCCATTGTGCCTAATACGCTTTGAGGGTAGGACTTCTATCAGAAATATCTCCCCATTCTGGTTTCTCTTCATGTTTTTTCCATGCCAGAATGGGTTCGATGTCCAAATTTCTTGCTGCGCATTCCTGATTTCCTCGTTAATCCAGCCGCCGATGGGTTCAACTTTTGTTCGCTGTATGGCAATAGATTCCTTTTCTTCCTGGCGAGTGCAATGCTTGCAGTCTTGGTTACATGGCCGACGAGATAGGGTATCTGCATTCGAGTGTAGTTTTCCTTTTCGATGTTGGATTTCATAGTCATATGTCTGAAGTCTCTCGATCCACCTAGCTACTTGACCTTCTGGATTTTTAAAATTCAAAAAAGCCATATTAGCGCTCCATGGTCCGTCCGTAAAAGCATTGTATATAAATTTCTATAGCACAATCATGGAGCAGCGCCATCTAAAGAAACTTGTCAACAGCACATTTGAAGGTTCTTACATTTGCTAAGTGTATATTCTGTTACCCTAACAATAATCGTCACCAAAACAAATTAACAATAATAAGTGTATTTTATTGGCTCTAAAATCCATATTTCCTTGAAAAGAGTCGTAAACAAAACAAAAATCATACATACTTACGACTGTTGTCAGGGTAACAAAATAGACAACTAGTAAATGCACGAACCTAAAAATGTGTTATTCACAAGTTTCTTAATAGCCTATTCACACTGACATCGAAATCTAGATTTCGAGCAAAGAGATTTCGTAATCTAGTTGAGCTGTTCACACCGCACATAAACTAGATTTTGTTTGACGTTTCTGTCAATTTCTTAAAAATTTTCAAATATTGAATTGTTGCGAAAAATTTTCAACTAGCCAAAAAATGAACGAAGAAAAATTCCAGTTAATTTTAATTCAAAATACGGATTTAATTAATAATCTTAATTATTTGATAAGTGCAGTCCGATACAAAAAAAAAAAGAAATCTCTTAATTTTGGAACTATTACAACTTCAAAAGGAAAGATCGATCATAATAAAGGCCGTAGAGAAACGTAACCGACCGCGATTGCTGTAGGCAAAGGTTACAATCCAGAAAGAGCGCAACCTGAACATACAACCCAAATATGCGACCAAAACATAACAGCAACGAGTATCCGAAATGCCATAAGCAGGCATTTACGTAAGTATATAACCTCACTCATATTTTATTAGATAAAACTCATTCACTTAAAACAAACAATAAGTAATTTTTATTTATTTAAATAACTGAGAACACCACTGTGAAATTCTTTGGCAGACTCAACGAATTCTTTTAACATTTGGTTGTTTTCTTTGTCTGACTCACTTATTTGTTTAATTAAACTTAACATCTTCCCGTCTATTGCATTTAAATCATCACTATAAGTTCTTTTCCTTTTTCTATTTTAATTTCTAGTGGATTTTTCAATTGGAGAAGCATCAGGAGAGGGAGGAGAATTTCCTGTCAGTAGACACTCGTCAAATGCCGAGGAGGAATTGGCTGTGATATCTTCAACAGCAACTGCAGGAGATGACACTGAAATACAGTATGAAAATTATGAGTTTTTGGATGAAGAATTATAAAATTACAATAATTATTAAAAAATTACATACATAGTATGTATTTATATATACAAAAAAAGTTGTTTTATTACCTGAAGGACGACTGTCTTCCACTATTGTCTCTGCATTATAGAGACGAAATTCACCGAGAATTGAATGAACTCGTGTATACAGAGCCCAATCAGATGGAGAACCTCCTGAGGGTCCAACCAGTTTTTTCTCTTTTCTGTAAGAGATTAATACAAAAAATTGAAGTAGGTAGGTATATGAATAATTTAATTGTGGCGAAAAACTTACTTGTATTTATTTGTCAAGTTATGTATTTTTACTCTGATTTCCTCAGGAGTGTACTGCACAGGTCGCCCTTCAAATGCCGCTGCCATTTCTTTTAGAATATGGCCGTTTTTTCGGCTTCCACAGAGTTCGTGAACTTTTTCACCCCACAACTCCACCAGGTATTCCTCATTATCCAGGCACCAAATCTTCTTTCTTTTTTTTTTGTTCCATTTTTTTCTGCCAGAAATCAATCAGAATTATAAATTTATTTATTTTATTTATAAAAATAAAATGAAAACTTACCAGACGCAACGGTAAACATTGGCAAACACAAAAGTTTTGTTTTGTTTTTTTTCTTACAGCAGCTGTCAAGTCTAGTCAGCATTTCGCTGAATATTTAAAAGGTGTGTTTGTTTTAAACAATTTTCATTTGCAACTAGATTTTGAGGAGATTTCGTCGTAATCTACTAGATTTTGAAATCTGCAAATGTATGGGAAATCTACTTGATTTTGAAGAGATTTTGAACTTTTTGCTCGAAATCTAGATTTCGTTTTCGGTGTGAATAGGCTATAAGATGGCCAGGCGGTGATTATTCAGCATGAAAATACTATAGAAATGTATATACAATAGGGAGTTTTACCATCTTGTCAAAGCTCACACTATGGTGAAGACAGATTGAAATATGTATCGCGCTTTTTTCAAACTGTCAAACTCAAGATCTTGGAGAAAACAATTTGGAAATAATTTTTAAATGCGGTATTCTTTTTTGTGTGAAATTTGTGATTTCCGTGGCTTAAAAATGTATTTTAATTAGCAAAACCAACAATTTTCACAATTTTCGCGCACAAATCTTTAAAATTCCCGCTTTTGTTTTCAATCAATTTTTCAACAATGATAAAAAAAAAATCAGCTGTTCACCATACTGCTGTTTTTGACAATTCTGTGAGAACGAGAAAGAGATATATCGTTGTTACCTAAAAAGCCCTATAGGGAGTTTTACCATCTTGTCAAAGCTCACACTATGATGAAGACAGATTGAAATATGTATCGCGCTTATTTCAAACTGTCAAACTCAAGATCTTGAAGAAAACAATTTGGAAATAATTTTTAAATGCGGTATTCTTTTTTGTGTGAAATTTGTGATTTCCGTGGCTTAAAAATTGATTTTAATTAGCAAAACCAACAATTTTCACAATTTTCGCGCACAAATCTTTAAAATTCCCGCTTTTGTTTTCAATCAATTTTTCAACAATGATAAAAAAAAATCAGCTGTTCATCATACTGCTGTTTTTGACAATTCTGTGAGAACAAGAAAGAGATATATCGTTGTTACCTAAAAAGCCATATTGTAAAAGGAACCTCTGTCCATAGATGTATTTATGAAAGTGTTTTGTGGCCAATCCCAAGGCAAGAAGTTCTCTTCTGGTTACGCAGTAATTTCTCTCTGTCTTTGAGAGCACCTTGCTGAAGTATGCTACAACTTTTTCTTGACATTCATGAACCTGGGAGAGAACGGCTCCTATTCCGACATTGCTTGCATCTGCATCGATTATAAACTATTTTCCAGGAGTTGGATAGGTTAACACTGGAGCGTCACACAAGCGTCTTTTAAGTTCCTCAAAGCTTTTCTCGAACTCATTTGACCACTTGAATTGTTTTCCTTTTTCTGTGAGTTGGTGCAAGCTTTTGGCGATTCCGGGAAAATCCTTCACAAATCGTCGGTAATATGTAGCTAGCCCAAGCAAACTTCTAAGTTGATGCTTGTCTTGTGGATTTGGCCAGTTCTTCACAGCTTCCACTTTCTCGGGATCAGTTCTTACCTCTTGAGACGAGATTATATGCCCCAAATATTTCACTTCAGTCTTGAACAGCGTACATTTTTCTGGATTGAGCTTCAGATGAGCATTTTGCAACCTCTGGAATACCTCTTTTAACTTTTCACAATGCTCGTCAAATGTTTTACCAAACACGATGACATCATCCAAATAGACTAGACAGGCTTTCCAAGTAAGGCCTTGTAGTACGCATTCCATTAAACGCTCAAATGTTGCAGGAGCGGTTCACAGGCCAAAAGGCATTACTTTGAACTGCCATAAACCGTTACCTGTCGAGAATGCAGTTTTCTGCCGATCTTTTGGGTGAATTTCAACCTGCTAGTACCCACTCTTCAGGTCCAATGTTGAAAATGATGAAATAAATAGGTGATTAATAAGGAATGCGCAGATTAGTTACCCAATAATTAAAAAGACATCCGAAGTGTTTGATGGTTTAGCAAAGAGAAAGTTTATTTGACATAAAGAAAAATGACATTTGATATGAACTTTGTTCTAAACTCATGTAAACAAATGATAGTGTTGAGAGGTGAACATTGTAGAGGTGTTCAATGATAATTGTAATGTAAAAATGGAACACTAAAATAATATCTTACAACAGCCTCACTAGTGTTTCAAAACAAAATTATATAAATCTAAAATTCAATAAAAACAAATTTAGAAATACAAAAATTATATAAAAAAAAATAATTCAAAGATATGAGATATGTATATAAACATTTATTTCATTAGTCCAAAATCTGGAATAAATTTATTTAGCTTAGCACAATTAACCGCCTTTGTCAATATGTCAGCAACCATTTCATTTGTTGTCTTGTACTGCAGATTCAATTTGATTTCACCTTCGATGTCTTGATACAAATGCTCTTGAATGAAATATTTTCGCACATCAATGTGTTTAGTGCGCGCATGATAGTTTCTATTCTTCGCTAAACTGATTGCCCCTTGGTTGTCGCAATACAAAAGAATCGTCTTCGATGCCTTCAAAAAAATTTCAGTCTCGAATCGTTTTAACCAAAGAGCTTCCTGAATGGCTGCGACCATCGACATGAACTCGGCTTCTGTAGAGGATAAAGCAATCGTTGGTTGACGACGAATTATCCAAGAAATCGCAGCGCCTTGTGTTAGAAAAACGTAGCCAGTTGTAGAACGTCGCTTTTCCAGGTCACCAGCCCAATCGGCATCACAGTAACCAGTTATTTCATCATTTTGCTTTGGATGAAACGTCAGAGTTTGAAATCAAGAGTACCCTTCAAATACCACAGCAACCTCTTAACCGCTGCCCAGTGTGCACGACCATAATTATTGTTATACCTACTTAATACACTCACAGCGTAGCAAATGTCTGGGGCGACTAATTTGTGCAGCATACATAATGCACCCGATCGCCTCTTGATAAGGAATTTTCGCCATTTCCCGTGCCTCAGCTTCTGTTTTTGGACACAACTCCTCAGACAATTTTTGGTTAGTATCCAATGGAGTGTTGACTGGATTACAATCATCCATGTTAAATCGCTTAGTAAAAGTTGATATATAGTGCCTTTGATCAATCGAAAGGGAACCATCCGGGTACCGAGTGATATTCATCCCAAGCAACGATTTCGCCTCGCCCAGGTCTTTCATTTTAAAGTGCGCTGACAGCTCATTTTTTAATTTGGTACACATTGTTGCGTTGCTCGAAAATATCATGATATCATCTACCCACACAGCCAGTATTATGGTATTTTGGTTTGAATGCTTGAAATAAATGCACTGATCTACCGACGAACGCCTGAATTCAAGTGATTTGACCAGCACTAAGTTTAATTTGTCGTTCCACACACGACTCGACTGCTTCAAACCGTACAACGCTCGCTTAAGACGACAAACTTTGGCCGTTTTATCGCTAAAACCTTCCGCCTGGCGCATATAAATCTCCTCTGTCAAATCACCTTGAAGAAAGGCTGTCACTGCGTCCATTTGGTGAATAAGCATATTATACTTAGCTGCCATGGCCAATAAAAAACGAATCGAGCAGTAGCGAGCAACAGGCGAATACGTCTCATCGTAATCAATGCCTTTTATTTGGCTGTAACCTTTGATAACAAGTCGAGCCTTGTATCGTTCGATAGACCCAGTTGCATTGCGCTTGACTTTGTAGACCCACTTACTATCAATTGCTTTTCGTCCAGCAGGCAGCTCACACAGCTCCCAAGTATTGTTGGCCACCAACGATTGATATTCAATCTTCATCGCTTCCTCCCATTCCTCTTTCTCGTTGCATTGCCTAGCCTCCAGATATGACTTTGGTTCACAGACGTCTTTTGTAGCTGCTGCTAGCATCGCATATAAACTCAGAGCATGGCGAGCTTTGGCAGTTTGGCTCTCACTCTCATTGATTGTCACAGGGCATGGAACCACTGATGCCTCACTGGCAGCAACGTCAAAATCAACAAAATCAGTCTCAGTGACGGAAGTGTATGACGAATTCCCGCTCTCCATCAACGACTCACTGAATTCGTTGTTTGTGGATTCATTTTCATCTGTGGTATCGCTGACTTCTACAATTGTGACATTTTGCGGATCTATGTATACGACGGAATCATCCGCGGCTGCATTGTTTGTGAACAAATTTGACGAGTTTGCCCCACTGAAATCGTCATCACATGCCTCACTCAAATCATCATTTGAGTCACTATCTTCACTTGAATCACTCTCATAAATATCGCTTACACGAGCTTCATCCTCGGTAGGTGCTTTTGGGAGAAAAACAGAACGATTAGAATTAAATTTTAATGGAGTTACCTGTTTTTCACTCGATTCAATGAAAGAAACTTCTCTGCTAACGATAACTTTTCTCGCCTTAATGTCATACAGCCTATAAGCTTTGCTTTGCTCGCTGTATCCAACCAAAACACACTCAACTGCTTTCGGTGCTAACTTGTTGCGTTGAACTTTTGGTATGTGAACCAAGGCCTTGCATCCAAATACCCGTAGCATTGATAAGTCTGGCTTTCGTTTGGTCCATCTCTCCTCTGGTGTTTCGTGTATCATACACGACATGGAATACGATTGATCAAATAAGTTGATGTTGCTGCTGCTTCGGCCCAATAACTGTCACTCAAGTTACTATCAAACAGCATACAACGAACTTTCTCCAGTATAGTTCGGTTCATTCGCTCAGCGACACCGTTTTGCTCCGGTGTATGTGGCACTGTTCGCTGATGTAGGATTCCATGGCTTGCGGTGAACGCATCGAATAATTTATTACAATATTCGGTGCCATTGTCTGTGCGAAGGGTTTTTATTTTGCATCCTTGTTGGTTTTCAACTAAATTAGCAAAATTTTTAAAAATGTTAAATACCTCATTTTTATTTGTCATCGGGTACAAGAACACCTTGCGGCTGTAGTCGTCAATAAATGTGACGAAGTATTTTGCTCCCCCAAAAGAGCGCATGGGCATAAATGCTACATCGATGTGCACTACTTCCAGAACACTTGTTGCGCGGTTGTCACTTGGCTTGAAAGGTGCACGTGTTTGCTTCCCTTTAACACATATTTCGCACTTATTGCCATTATTGCTCTCCGAAAAGTCTACCCCAGTCACTGCCGCTTTGATCTTAGTTAGATTTGCATCACAAGTATGGCCTAATCGACGATGCCATATAAGATTGTCGGATGCTAGCATCGCAGTTGCTGATTGATTTATTGAACAGTTAAGTTTATAGAGATCATTAACAAGAGGTGCAGTTGCTATCAATGAATTCTTCGAATCATATATTCTGCAACTTTCCTTATCGAAGATCATAGTGTTTCCATGTTTAGCCATCTGACTCACAGACATTAGATTTGCAAAGATGTTTGGAATATGCAATACATCTTTCACCGTAACATTAACATTGTTGTCTTGAAGTGCACTTGATCCAATGGACATTCTTATATCACCAGCACGCTCCACGGCTAGTTGAGAGTTATTTCCAACAATTATTTTATTTTTTATAGGTTCACGCACATCTATCAAATCGACGTCACTCATCGTCATATGCGCGGATGCCCCGGAATCGACATACCATTCTTGTGACGATCTTGATTGAGCCATGAACGAACATAATAGTAACCGCTCGTCTTTGTTCTTTCTATTTGGGCACTTGTTGGCAAAATGGCCCTCTTTATCGCACACATAACACGTCACAGACTTGTAGGACTTTAATTTTGATTGCTGTCTTTTCTTTTGATTGACGAAGCGCTTTTTGGTATACAATGCGGTCTCTGCGTTATGCGTGTTATCGAAAGAGACTTCTTGAAGAAGACGAAATCTGTTGATAGCTTCGTCTGGCAATCCTGCTAGCATAAGCGCTGCCACCACTTCATCACCGATTTCCAAGCCAGCTTTTTTCACTTTCGTAGACATCAGGACCATTTTGTGAACATAATCTTCCATAGATGGACAGTCTAATCGCTGCAGTCCTACTTACTGCTTGAGTAAATCCACCTTACGACCAATGCCTGTATCTTCGAAGGTAGAAGAAATTGAGTCCCATGCTTGCTTTGCTGTTGTACACTTTTCCGTGTACGTATAAAGAGACGACGAAAGCAGTAAGTTCAACATCTGAATCGCCATGAAGTTTTTATCTACATCCGTCTCTGTTCCATCAAAGCACTTCCAGTGACCTTTTGTTGCAAGATAGGCTTTTGCCTCCACCTTCTACTCATCAAAGTTCTTCCGGCCTTTCAAATTCTGTGGTTTACCCATTGCTGTTTTTGTTAGGTATTTTAACCTCCAAGACGCCTACCACGTCTACTCAAAATTTGCAACCATTAAACCAAAAAAAAAACAAAAAACTCGCTCGAAATGAAAATGATGACTTTTTAACAATTATTAATTTTTTGCAAAAGGCCGGCCATGACATGATGAAATAAATAGGTGGTTAATAAGGAATGCGCAGATTAGTTACCCAATAATTAAAAAGACATCCGAAGTGTTTGATGGTTTAGCAAAGAGAAAGTTTATTTGACATAAAGAAAAATGACATTTGATAAGAACTTTGTTCTAAACTCATGTAAACAAATGATAGTGTTGAGAGGTGAACATTGTAGAGGTGTTCAATGATAATTGTAATGTAAAAATGGAACACTAAAATAATATTTTACAACAGAAAACCATTGAGCTCCAGCCATCGCATCCAGGGTATCGCTTTTCCTAGGCAGGGGATAACTGTCCTTCTTGGTGACATCGTTAAACCTTCGGTAGTCCACACAGAATCGAGTACTTCCGTCCTTCTTTTTGACTAATACGACTGGTGATGCCCAAGGACTTTTTGAATTCTCGATTAAACCATCTGTCTGCATTGTCGATATCATTTTAGTAACTTCGTCTTGTTTGGCTAAAGGAATGCGCCTTGCTGGTTGACGCGATCGGCCTTGCATCACCAGTATTGATTCGATGCTGTACAAGTTGTGTTCGTCCATATTGCACATTTTTCTCTTCAAGGCAATGACTTTATCTGGATTCACTGATTTTTGTGGATGTTCTTCGGTTATCTTTGTTATTGCCGCTACAAGGTCACATTTACCGACAACTTCTCCTTTTCTGAGCTTGATCTGATATGGTTTGATGTTTAGTATTCGTATGGGCACCATGTTATTTTGGGGTGCCACCAGCGTCTTTCCCACGATGTAATTTCGGGAGCAATGCTCAGAGTCTGGTTCCACCATGAGGTATCGATGGCTTCCAGAATCATCTTTGATGTTTGTCCAAACAAAGACTTCTGACGAAGGAGGTAGGCACATATCTTCTTTGATGATTGCTCTTATCGATGATGAGTTTTGATTATTGCCATAAGCCATTGGAATCTCTATATTTCGCTTTTAAAAACTTGGTTACCAATGTCGAGAATTATTTCATGCTTTTTCATAAAGTCGATTTCAATAATGCACTCATCGCATATATCTGCCACTAGAAATGGATGTTTAAACTCTAGTTCTGCCAAGCGGATCCGAAGACGGACTTCTCCGTACACTCTTGCTGCTTCTCCTGTTGCAGTCTTCAGACAATAGCTGTTGGTGTTGTTTAGCCATGCCATCTTGACCAAGTCTCTTCGTACAATGGAAGCGGTGGCACCGGTGTCGATGGTAACCACGTATGTTAATAGCTGCTTCCACAGCTAGACTTTTATTGTTTCGTTTCGTTAAGCCATAGATACCAGAAACCAGCTTCTGCCCCTCGAAGTTGGTTCTTACTCGTTTCCCTGCTGGGAAACTTGACGAGGTGGGGCGTTGGTCTTGTTTGTAGTCTCATCTGATGTATTATTTCTGCTTCCGCAATGTTGACAAGCGCTTTTTCACGGTGGCATTCGGCACTGGCGATGGAAATGTCCGGTCTTGTTGCAATTCCAACATCGGATTTGTCCATCTCGACGATTGTTCTGGAATGCCATTATTTGGCAAAAGCATTCTTCTATAGCAACTTCTCTTACCCGATGTACTCCTAGTGAAGCCTGTTCAACTGCTTTCATAGTCAAGGCGAAAGCTAATGCTTCTGGATGTGTTCTCTTTCCAGCTGTTCGTACTGCTCTCTGGAGCTTAATGTCAGAAAAGACACGAACAAAGGCTTCCGCGGCGAATTGGTTTATGATTTCTTCACCCGCAGTTGGATATGCCAAGTGAGCTAGTCGTTCGATGTCTACTTGAAGAATTTCACCCCGTTTCTGAACTCTGGTGTTTAGTTGAACTCTAAAGACTTCTTGCATATGGCCATCTCCAAAGCGTTTTTCAACGGCTTGTGAAAGTGCACTAAAGTTGCCATGCATCTCTGCTGGTATTGTTTGCAGTAACTCAGCAGCAGGTCCTCTAAGAGCCAGTGTAAGTGCAACAAACTTGTCTTCATTGTCCCAGCCGTTTGTCATTGCTGCTTATTTCAGTTTTCTTACCTTGTCCAATTCTTTGGCAATATTTTCAAATTTTTCCTCGAATTTTCCTTCTACATTCGTGATTTGAAAATCAGCACAAACTATGATCTGAAATTTTCGTGGCGCAAAAATTTCCGTTCTGCGAAAATTCGTTGCCCCACGTTGGGCGCCATTATGTAACGGGCGGTTGGGATGGGTCCCCCGCTACATAAGGAAAATTAAAATAAATAAAATAGAGACGAGAGAAAGAGGTATATATTTGATCGAATCAGCGCAGTATTATACAGATCGCAAAACAGACGAACGAAGCTCGATCTAGATTGATTCTCAACAGTTGCAACTCAAACCACAAAAAAAAATAAATCTTGACTTCTCCATTCCATCATATTAACTCCTATGTAACGAGATATTTCAACTTTGGATCCTGACATAAAAAAATATGAGCTTCATCCGATGAGAAAGGGAAAGAGTGTAAACGTTCTTTCATATCAAAGGTCACTAACCTCCAATAGAATCATTCCACCTTTCCTTCCTCACATCAAGGAAACCTGACGTATGAAGGTGAGGTATACGTCCTTCTATCACACCTAGGATCATCAAACTTATATTAGCAAAGTAAGAATGATGAAATCATGTATTTACCTTTTTGATTCGGGATCTGTTTGTCTAAAGCTTGTATTAGACGACGTGTAAAACGTACATAATTATGTACCTCTGACGTCAATTTGACGTCATACTCTTTGTTCAATGTTTACATATTGTCTAATAGACATTATTGTGTAACTTCTACACATAAAATTTATTATGTCAACAATATGTAGAGTCCATTTTGCAAAAATATTTGTGCATTTTAACAAAATGAATTCGGATGCATTTACGTTTGAACGATTTGAAATAACAAAACAACATTTCAACGCAAGAAGAAATCATTCCGCCGGTTAAAAAAAAATCTACAGCAGGAAAGAGAAAAATCCTACACGAGTGGAAAGACGAGGAGACGCAAGCCCTTATAGCAGCCGTAGAAGCACGCCCTGCTTTGTGGAATGCTGGATCTCCGGAATATAAACTTTCAAGGCTAGATAGCTGGCGTGAAGTTTTGAATCAACTTAATATAGAAGGAATTGACATCAACGAAGTCAAAACCAAATGGTTGGCCCTTCGAACAACGTTTAAAAGCAATTTATCGAAACTACGCCAAAAAAAATCCGGACAAGGCATCAAATTTGCAATTGTCTATTGTCCTAACAAGTGCAGTAGCTGCCCTTCAAAAGACGGATCCCAATTCTACGCTCTGTGATCATCTTTTGGCTGAATTGCGGAGTTTACCGGCGGGTAGAGCACTCAATTTGCTTAGACTCGTGATGCAATTGATATTTACGTTCACAGACGAATCTGAGCACCAAGACCATGATGCAACAGATACTTGAAAAAAATGTACAATTACAATAAAATAAAAAAATACATATATAGTGTTTATATTGCCACTCGACTTCTCCTTCTTCGACGAAGTACGAAGTGAATTCTTTTTGAATTTGTTTTGCGTTGTCTGCGCACTGTCTTTGTCCTTCAAGAGGATAAAAGGTTGATGTAGATTTGTTGTCATGACGCCAATCACCTTGGTTTATAAGATTGCCCTCTGCATCAAATTGGTCAAGTGATGAATTCGGACCGTAGGTGGACTTGTTTGTTGTCAGCAAGTAATGCAGAACACAACACGCAAGAGTGATTTTTTTTGTTTTTTCGGCATCCAGATGTATTGGTTTCCGCAAAACTCTAAAACGCGCTGACATTATTCCAAATGCGTTTTCAATTATGCGGCGGGCACGACTCAGTCGGTAATTAAATACGCGATTTACTAAAGTTAATCCACTTTGAGCATAAGGCTTCATTACGTTTGGGCTCATTGCGAATGCGTCGTCTGCAACAAGCACGTATGGGACGTTCATTTCTCGCCCAGGCAATGGCTTTGGAGGTGGCAAACAAAGCTGATTGGTAGCTAATGCTTGGCTGAATGTACGGTTGAAGACACCTCCATCCGAGTATCGTCCGTTGCGACCAACATCTACATAAATCAGCTTGTAGTTTGCATCCGCAACTGCCATTAGCACTATGCTGTGAGTACCTTTTAAAATAAATCGTATTTATTTTTTAATTAACTCCTTTAAGAAGGTATTATTACCTTTATAATTATAAAACACGCTACCAGCGTTCGGAGGGGCGATCATGACAATATGTTTTCCGTCCAATGCTCCTATGCAATTGGGGAACTGCCACTGCGCATTAAAATTTTGCTCTACAGCCTTCCACTGCTCCTGTGTTTCTGGTACCTATGAAATTAAAGTTAAAATATTCAAAACAATTTAGTAGAATATATAAATAAATATAGACACATACTTTTAAATATTCGCAGACCAAAGATTTATAAATAGCATCCAACACTTCCGGGACAATGGTCGAGATGGTAGACTGAGGAATCCGAAATGTGTTTTGCAACGACTGAAAACTGTCTCCTGTGGCCAAGTATCGCAGGGTTAGCACAAGCCGGTCGGATGCAGATATGCTTTGCCTCATATTTGTGTCCGCTTTTCTTATAGATGGTCCAACCAAAAGAAGCAAGTTGTCAAACTGTTCCGCAGTCATCCGCAGGAAATTCCTGTAGAGCTGTGGCTCATCGCTTTGCAATTCCAGCAACAATTTTTGACAAAATCCTTCACTTTCACCAAGCCGAACCCATTTTTTGTCCACATACGATATTTTCGCGCACTACTTTCTGTTTTTTTCTTTTCCTCTTCCTCTAAATACTTTGTTAACAAACAAACAGCGGCCCACTTTCTTTTCGACATATTAATATTGAAAAACAGTAAACTACAAACGTCAGCGCGATATTTTTATTCTATATGAAATGGCTTCTCGTTTTTTTTGACATACAATCTTTAAAAAAAGATGGCGGATATTTTACTCTACATACAACATGGCCGATATAAGCATATGAGGATTGACACATCGTGTAATCTACATAAAAATATATAGCAAATGTAAAGTACGTATATGTTACTAAAATTATGTAAGGGTAAAAGAAATATATTTATTGTGTAGATTTCTTACATAATAGACATATCGTTTAATACACATATAATGTGGTTGGAAACTTTGAAACCAATATGCAATGAATATGTTGTACCTTTCGTTGACGTCACGCGTACATAATTATGTACGATTTACACGTCGTCTAATACAAGCTTAAGAGTCTGTGATGAAACTGAAAGAGATATTAACTCCTCTACCTATATGTAGTAAGTAGGCATCACTATCCAGACAATCAGCTTCCCACAAGAAAATACAAAAAAAAAAGGATCCTACACCTGCTAACCTCGACTTTTAGTACCTATTGCTAGGCCCATTCAAGCCGGGACTATCAGGGTGACTACCGCTCTACTGCCGCTTCAAGTCTGCAAAAACTTGCCTTGGCCAGCTCATCGGTTCAAGGAAGTAGGTCATGCTGCAGGAGTCAATAGCCGGTGCTACAATTAGTTGACCTGGAGTCTAGAAGACGGTTGACTCAGAAATAATTCAGATGCTAGTGCTAAAAAGCAAAAAGGGCCAGAGAAAGTAGTTTGAAGAAAAGTCGATAAAAAAAAAGAAGATAAAAAAAAAATTATTAAAATAGAGTGAATGTGAAAGTGGTGTAAACTGGACATGGTGATGATAGTCCATTCGGAATTCTAAACCCAAGACCCAGCCTTGTTCCTTCATATCCGAACACGATTCCAGGAACCCTGTTGTAGTTGGGAGAAACTGGTGGTTTTGTCTCCCCCTATTATTCTACCTACCCGACCAAAAGCGATAAAAGAAAAGGCTAGTTTTCTCCTATCACTTCCCTATCGATAAACCTTTGATGAGAATTTGATATAGGTACATCCCTCAAAAAGAAAGATACATGTGGTTATATTATCTATTCATAAAGACAGGTGTCCATAATTACTCATGATTGTTCTTACTCGTGGTTATGTTGTTGTTGTACTACCGGAACAAAGAATGACCCCGGTTACCATGAGGATGATCCCAGCCACGACTCCATCTCCATAAGATCCTCACATCTCCATCCTACTCTGTAAATTTTCAGACATGAAAGAAAATATTCCCAGAAGATTACCAAATAATCTGATGTTCAAAAAGTAGAAAACTCAATTTGACTCAATAAAGAAAAGCATAAGATTTCAAAATCCATATACTAAACAATTTTATTATATAACTTAAGCTTGTATTAGACGATGTGTAAATCGTACATAATTATGTACGCGTGACGTCAACGAAAGGTACAACATATTCATTGCATATTGGTTTCAAAGCGCAAATGTTTCCAACCACATTATATGTGTATTAAACGATATGTCTATTATGTAAGAAATCTACACAATAAATAAGTTTCTTTTACCCTTAACATAATTTTAGTAACATATACGTACATAACATATGCTATATATTTTTATGTAGATTACACGATGTGTCAATCCTCATATTCTTATATCGGCCATGTTGTATGTAGAGTAAAAATCCGCCATCTTTTTTTAAAGATTGTATGTCAAAAAAAACGAGAAGCCATTTCATATAGAAAACATTTCAGAGAAGTCGCGATTGATACAAAAACACAATTGGAATTAATTTATTAACACCTCACACTGCTTTAAAAAAATGAATTGAAATTTATTAACACGGCACACTGCTTTGAAAAAAAAAATTCAATTCGACTTTGAATCAAAGCAACAATGAATTTTTTGAAATTTTCTTCTGCGTTATGTCACGTTATGTCAACTTCAGATTTCAGTCGTTGACATAATTTTTATTGTGACATATTTGTGTATCAGAAGAATTGTATGTTAAAAGTTGTATGTAGTATGCTATTACACGGTATGTTAAAATGCACAAATATTTTTGCAAAATGGACTCTACATATTGTTGACATAATAAATTTTATATGTAGAAGTTACACAATAATGTCTATTAGACAATATGTAAACATTGAATAAAGAGTAAGACGTCAAATTGACGTCAGAGGTACATAATTATGTATGTTTTACACGTCGTCTAATACAAGCTTTAATTTTAGCTCGAGTGATTATTAAACAAAGATTAAGAAAAGAATCCAAACAGATTATTTCTGTAATCATCAAAAAAAAGGTAATTATGAGAAAAATCAGACTCTTGGCGTCGAGTTACCACAAGTCCCATTCCCCAAAACAAAAGAAAATATAATTTTGACACAAAGTCCAAAAAGTTGAAAACTTTGGTTTTTTAAAAGCAATCAAAAAATATCAATACATAAATTCAATATAATTTCAATATAATTGCAATATAGTAAAAATGCTAAAAAAAATTCTAAAAAGGTTCGTAGTTGGAGAAAGTGCACTCTACCCAAGACGTAACAGATGAACAGGAATAATAATTACAGGTAATTGTTTGAATCAGTTTACAAAAAAAAAATATAAAAAATTTTCTTTGTTTCAGGTAGTAAACACAAGTGTTGACAAAATTGGTCAAATACTCGTATCTAGTTATCTTTTTATTACGTAGGCAGATAATGTAATGTAGGTATTCTCACTGTAGATATATTATAGTTGGCTAAATTATCCTTCTGTAATAGTCGTGCAGTACAATAGAACTTGAATCAAAATTTTAAACGATGTGGTGAAATTCTTCTTAATAATGGGTATACAAACATATAAGTTACAAGACTGATCTTGGATTATATCTTTGTCCTTTTCATATGGATTAGGACTAGTAGGTAATCCGAAATCACTTTTGTACTCAACCGAAACAATTATATTGTTATTTCTAACTTTGCTTTCTTTTCAGCAAAAACAAACGGACTGATGTGTGAAATCTACATATCTAAATGTTTGTAAGCAACTGAAAGTTAAGTACAAATACCTTTACGCACAATTGCACAGATTTCACTATGATCACAAAATTCATTAATTTTTAGATAAGGATCGTTTTATAAACTTCACCTTATTATTTGATATGGAAGAATTCACAAAACTGTATTATAGCAAATAAACAAACTGATAAAAAAAATAAATATTTACTTTTCCGAAAAGTATTATGTTTTCTAAGTATCCTTTAATAATAAAAAAAAATATTCATGACCGAGTGAAGATTTATCGCAATCGTAAGTATCTGGTAAGTATATTCCTTTACTTTTATCTTACGGACCGAATCGTACTTTTGTAAAGACGAAGTTCTCTTTGTAAAGAAAAGTGATTACTTCCACTGGTAGGTATTGTTGACTATATGTAGTTAACTTCAGAAAAATTTAAGAATTTTATCATTGAGAGACTGTTTTCAAATGTTAATACGATATTTACGATTTAATTTCATCAATATGTTACTTTATGGCGATAAATTGTATTTATATTTACTTTACTTGATTTAATTTGTACGACATTATATAGACATAACGAAAAATTTGCATTTTGTGCAATATTAAATAGTTTAAAAATCGTATGTGGCAATATGTTTTTTATAATTTTAGTTGTATTATAGGACATAAATTCTTATTGCGTTTATACCTATAGGTATTCATATATATATAAAATTTTTAAGGATAATTGAAGCTTTAAAATTGGTTGGCACTTGAGTAATTTATATAGGGATGATAAACATTTTTGTTCCCTTTTTCTTTCTTTTATTATTTTTAAGAATCAGACATAATTCAATATAGAAAAAAGCATATTAATCATAAAAAAAAGTACCATACCTCAATTCCTTATATAAATGAATAAATATTTTGTTGACTGTACTTAAATTTGCTGCTTCATATTATGTGTTGCTCCTTAAGTTGCGCTTTTGTTGCGTGACGCCGTTATATAACTGGGTCCCTCGATGTAATTCACAGCTAGCCGCATAGCTGTGTATTCAATTCCAAAGGAAAGATGTTACTGTACTATTTGAAGTGATTAAAAATCCTTCTTATTGGAATATGATGTATTTTCTTTATACTTGGTTACTGATGTAGCTTTTTCATGATTTTTGTATACGTATACATTAAAAAACCAGACAGACAGTTCATTGGGGTGCTCTTTAGGTATCTTGGGTGACTGGACGTGACTGGGGTACTTCTGGTCGCCAATAGGTATGTACCTCTTTTCACTCCAAGTCACCAAGCATTTGTTGTCACACCCTTTTGCGAAGGCTGCCTGTATGTGTGGAAACAAAGTGTATATTAGTACCATGTATTTTCAATAATTTTAGCTAGATTTCTACAAAAATATATTTATTCTTCAAAGCCATTAAATACTATCAAATTTTTAAGCCTTTCTAATACTGTCTTTTTGCTGCGGAAAATTGAAACTACAAGATCTAACTGTTTTGACTGTTTAATATTGAAATTCCACCATGTGGTGTACGTGATTTTGGTACACGTTCTACCTTAGTTGGATACAATTTTTGTACTCGTGTTTTTAAGTTTTTTCTTTTCTTCTTTTCACTCAACAAAATTATAATTATGTGCAATAATTTACCTGGCTATTTGCAGATGCTGCCGTGTTAATTAGGGGTATCAATTTGGATTCCTCTAGAAGAGATTGTTTTAGCTGTTGCTCCTTTTTTCCCCACCGCCTCGTGGTACTTTTACCACGTACGTCTTCTTTTGTGGCAATTTTTAGGAAGGGTAGTTTTCTGGGAAATCGCCAATTCTTTCCGGAATCACTGTGCACTTTTCGTTGTTGGTTTTTGCTTTCTTTTAACACTAACTTGTCGCTGCACATTTAACTAAAATTTTCATAAATTTTTATCTTCTATTAATTTTACTATAAAATTTTTTCGCGTAAAAACTTCTAAATACTAATATTTGTATTGGATTGTATTTATTGGATTGTTTGTAATAGATAGATTGCGTTGGAATAATTTTTATGAACTTTTTCTTACCTCCAAATATGGTTTTTATGCTTTTTTTATTTTTTTTTTCACTGATTGATTGTCTTTGGGTTTTTCGAGTTTTCTTTTATAACTTTAATTTTACCACTTCTTAATAATTTGATCTTCTTGTCACTGGGGTTAAAACGCAAAAGACTTGTTGGAATTTAATTTACTTTAAAGATACATCGGTTTTGTCGATTGTTCTTTTCTTTTTTCCAATTTGACTTCGATATTTTCATTTATAATGTGACGTCTTCGATTTCTATGAACTTGGTCATAGTGGTCGATTTCAGAACTACCCTTGATATATTACTGAGGTTCACTTCGCTCGTGTGTTTCTGAACGATTTCGTTGTATGCATCGCATGAGGTGCCTACAATTTATGTCAAACCCTTCTTTTATTTTCCCGATAATTATTATTTATCAATATATGTAATTGATCTAAATAAGACTAAAGGGCCAACCATAATAGTCGTAAGCAAACGAAAGCTAATGTCATAGTTCTACGTCAAGTTTCCTTAAGTGCCGCCATTACCTTCAGTCGACCATAATGGTCGAACGCACACGCAAGCCAATTTCACATGTATTTGGCTGGCTGTCAGATTTACGTACGTAAACTGCGCTCTGGAGCGCTCTTTACGTACGGAGGCAAAAGTGAACGAAAACTTGCCGAAACTGAGCAAACCGACATTATGTGCGCACTATACAAATTCCTTGTTCTCGCTTATTTCGTACGGAACCGTACGTACTAATTCTACTATTATGGTTCTGCCTTAATTCGTGTGAAACTTCTAATCTAAGGTGAGTAATCTTTACCTAATTTTTACTTTTATTGACCTATTTTTTTTTCTTTCAGGAGTATGTGAGGTGAGTTTGTGGTGTGGTGATTTTGGTAAGTATTTTAAACTGCGAATATATTCTTTGTGTGTGGTAAGTATATGAAATAGGAGTAATCGGATAACTAGTTTTTTTGTAAGTTTGAGCAACAAGTAAGATTTTTTTATAAATTCTATTTTTATGTTGTCATTGTCTATGCTACGTGTAAAATTTCTATTTATTTATAATATCTTTCTACTACTCTACTAACAGTACTACGTTTCATGCATAAAAGTTTAACCTTTTACATGTAGGTTATTCATTTCCTGATCCGTGGTTCATCTTATTATTGTATATATATTGTTTGTTTGTTTACTTGCAACTTTCTGTCTAACTTGAAATTTTCTTGAATCGTATTAGAATATCATTTTTTCCCTTTTCTGTTTATGCCTTTAAGGTATAATTCGGTTTTCGGTTACGAGTTCCTCGTGTAATTTACCTATTAGAATTGTACAAGCTGATTATTTACTGATTAATGTACTTTTCTTTACTACTTTGCATACGACTACTTTTTTCTACTTTAATGATTAAAATCGAATAGACGTGTTGATAATCTCGTCCGGCTGAATTTTAATTTTCTCAACTAATCCGTCATAAAATCAAGTTAAAATAGAAATCTGTAATTTTGTTCCATTGCGCGACACTTTTTTGTTTTTTGTCATTGGTCTCATCGGCTTATTGATTTAATTGCTTAATATTTGTTAAATAAAATTTTTCATATGAGTTTGATGGCGGCAAAAACGCGATCCGCAAACAAAGAGAAGCAGTCAACGCCTACATCAAGATCAGGAGGAGGAATACGCGGCGTAAACATGCAACCCGCACACACACCTAAGTCAAATACACCTGTCGGAAAAGAAGGCAACAGATGCAACGCTTCAGTTTCTTCTAAACCCGTTCCTGATGTCCCACTTTTTGATTTGGAAGAAAGATTTTCTTTGCTTACCCAAAAAATTACTAACCAAATCACTATGGAAATAAATATTTTGCGTGATGATATTATAAAACGAATATCACTTATTAAAGACCGTTTAACCACACACACACGCGACGTTGAGGCTGCTCTTAAAAAGTTAGAAGTACGACAAAAGAAAGCAGAGATTAAGATTAAAGAGACAGAGGAATTTCTTCAAGCTTTGCCATCTATTGAGACACAAACTGTAAAGACACGTGAACTTGAAGGAGAAATGTTCGAACTGGAAAGAAGATGAGAGATTGGAGCCGACGCGATTATTTTTGGGGTGCCGGAGATGCAAAACGAAAATTTAAAGACCACGTTCCATCACATTTGTCATATAATTGACTGCTTTCCGCCTACACTAAAAGCAATTTTTCGTTGTCACCAGCCTCGCCGAGGTAACGAACCGACTAATAGGGATAAGCCCATTATAGTAAAGTTTAACTCTCCCCACGAAAGAAACACTGTTCTTCAATCAGTTGCTCTTTTTTGCAAGAATGAAAGGCAATTATGTCTCAATGACGTCGATATTAGAGCAGAGCATAATAAAAACATATATATGTATGGAAGTATGACCAGCAAAAACCGCTCACTCAGCTGTTTTCCGTTTTTACACATCTTGGATCCGTTTATGTTAGGAAAAGTGCAAACGCAAGGGGAATTCTGGTGGAGAACGAGAGAATGCTGAATATTTTAGCCACGAGCAGTCATGAAGAAGAAGACAAATAGCAACAACATCAATAACAACAATGATTATCTCTATCAGCAATCAACAAGTATTTATGACAAACTTCTTTTGTTTTGATTATGTTATTCATGAATTTTTTCATTGTTTCGCTTTTTTCTATTGCAATTTTTTTGTTTGTGTAATGATTTTGCTTGATTTCCTTTCCTTTACCTGTCCTTGTGTACAAATTCTAAAGCTTTGGAAAGTAGAAAAGTCGCTGACTATCGTCATGTACTTTTGTGAGTCACTTGGTTCTCCAATACACCAAAATACTATCCAAAATGGAATTAAATGACAGCGGAGTGACCTCCATGGGCAATAGTGATGATGTAGTTTTGCGATCTATGATAAGGGTGTTTTGTAGTCGTAGGCAAGGGCTTAAAATCTGTCATCTTAATTCGCAAAGCTTGCTACCTAAAATAGATGAGTTTAGAGAAATATTTGTTAATTCCAAAGTTGATGCGATCTGTGTGTCGGAAACTTGGTTCTTGTCAAATGTAAATGATGCTGTTTATGCTTTAAATGGTTATAAAATTTTTCGATCGGATAGGAAAAATCGCACTGGTGGAGGTGTAGCTATTTATATACGAGAAGGTCTCAATTGTAAGCTCAAATGTCTTTCAGCCATTGGATGTCCTATTGAATATCTTTTTGTAGACATAGGGTTAGGAGTTGATTTTGTTCGTTTAGGTACCGTTTATAGACCAAATAGAAATGTCGATTTAACACCTATATATTCATTAATGGATGAATTTTCAACCACTGCAGTGACTTTAACAGCAATATCCTCGTTGAAAGTCAACTCAGCGAAAATATGGAAGCGTTTGACTTACATTTAGTAAATACCCAAACGCCTACTCACTTCACTAGCACCTCAAGTACCCTTCTAGATTTGTTTTTTGTAAATAATATTGACAAAGTACTCTTTTATGACCAAATTCCTGTTCCCGCTTTTTCAAATATCCAAATCTATAAAAGCTGCCCTCTTGGGCTCATAGAAAACTGTGCCAATGATCTGAACGATGATCTCCAAAGAATTATGAGGTGGTCGGTAAACAATGGTCTCTCGCTCAATCCGAAAAAATGTAAATGTCTTGTTATCTCGAAAAAGAAGCTAGATCTGTCTTATTTTCCCTCAATTATGCTTGGTCCTTCAAAAATTGAATTCGTGGATAATTCAACCGAACTTTGACATGGAATGACCATATTAATGAGGTTGTGGGTAAAACATATGGGGTTCTTCGAACTTTATGGACAGCCCAAAAGTTTACACCACCAAAGACAAGATTGGTTCTTGCTAAGACCTTGGTTATACCAGTTCTCGTGTATGGTTGTGAAATATTTTATAACTGTGATACTGAAAGCAAAAGAAAACTTCAAGTAGCATTCAATAGTACTCTGCGCTATATATACAATCTGAGGAGATTCGACCATATTTCACATTTGGAAAAAAATTTATTAGGCATGTCATTTTTCAATTATATAAAGTTTCGTACCATGTGTTTGTTATTTTCAATTTTAAAAACCATGCAGCCGTCATATCTTTTTGATAAAATCCGGTTTTCGATATCCAACAGATCTGCTTGTTTGATTTTACCACGTTTCACCTGCCTTACATCCGAGAGACAATTCTTTATCTCAGCTATCCGCCTTTGGAATACACTTCCGCGCAACTTGAGAGAACTTAGTGACAAGCAACAATTTAGTGACGAGTTAAGACTGTACCTTATTGACCAAAGCAACTAGCTAACTTCCCAAATCCGCTCCCATTTACCCTTATCAAGCAACTTCAACCTTTAACTTTTTTCATGCTAGGAATAACGTAATGTTCATGTGATTAATTTGTTTTATATGTTTTATTTTTCTTTTCTTTTCTTTTGTTATCTTTTAATTATATTTTGTTAAGCTTTGTAATTTAAATTATTTTTTAATTTTCACAAATTTATAAGTGTACTCTTACTGTGAATTGGAATATCGATAATAAATAAATACTAAATACTAAATACTAAATACTAATCTGTCGGCAATATAATATTTTTAGAGTTAACTTGAAATTGCATATTATTTATACTACTTTACTCATTTTTCCACTATTTACCTAACTTAAATAATTTGATGGCTTTGAGAAAAAATATACCTTTGTACTAACTTTTTGATGATGTCGAAAAAACTGTCTGCATCACGTCATTTCTTCTCCTTGTAACGGGCAGATGGGATGGTTTCCGCCGCTACATAAAAGAAAATATATAAAAGATCATATAGAGAGAAGTGGATAAAGATACTTATTGAATAGGAGATGCATTAAACTATCGTACGATCGTATAACCCGCAAAACAGACGAACTAAATTCGAACTTGACTGAATTCAATAGTTGTTAACCAAACCTAAAAGAAAGTATCCTTTAACCCCCTCTTGACCTCAATTAACTTTTACGCAACGAGAGAATACCCCAATCTAGGATCCAAACATAAAATTTAGATTTCCTCGATATTTGAAAGAGAAAGAGTAAAAATGTTCTTTCGTATCAAAGGTCACTAACCTCCAATAGAATCATTTCACCTCTTCTTCCTAACATCAAAGAAACCCAACGTATGTAGATAGAATATACGTTATTCGTATCACACCTAGGAACATCTAACTCATATTGATATTATAAGAAAGACCAAACCTTGTTTTTATGGTGATCTTTTTTTACTCGGAACTCGTTCGTCTAAGAGTACGTGACGTAATTTGAAGAGATGTTGACTCCCCCACCTATAAATAATTAGCAGGTATCACTGTCTAGACTATCAGCCCCTCATTAAAGATTACAAAAGAAAAAGGATCCTACACCTGTCAATCCCGACTTCTAGTACCTATCGCTAGGCACGTCCAAGCCGAAACCAACAGGGTGACTACTGTTCAACTGCCGCTGCAGGTCTGCTAAATTTCGCTTTGGCCAGCTCAACGGTCCAAGGAAGTGGGTCATGCTGCAGGAACAACTAGTCGGTGCTACAATTATTAGACCTGGAGTCTAGGTGACGGATGACTCTAACTAAGTTTTCAGAGCCTAAGCTAAGGAGCAAAAGGGCCATCAGGAGTGTACTTTAGAAGAAGTAATCGAAATTGAATAAAAATAGTTGAAAGAAAAATAGTGAAATTGACATATACAGGACTTGGTGATATTAGTCCTTTCGGATTACCTAACCCATAACCCATCCTTATGTTCCTATTCATCCGAATATTTTGTTAAGGAACCCTTATTAAAGTGGGAGAAATAGCTGTTGTAATTTCCCCCTATTCGCCTACCTACCCGACCTAAAAGTAATGAAAAGACCTAAACCTCTCCAAACTTCCCAAATGACGTATCTACTGGCGATAAATTGTTATAGATACATCCCGCTAAAGAAAAGAAAGTGACATATGTTCCCTCTTAATTGTCCATAAGAAAAATAAATGACTCTAACGAATCATGGTGATCGATGACGTATTGATTTGTTGTTGTTTATGTTGGGGAAAAGCAGGTAACTCAACCCATGGTGAAGGATATTCCATCCACGACCCCTTTTCCTTAAGGAATTAACGTTCCATCAGGATTTGTGCTATAGAAAGAACTAGAAAAACTTCCCTAAGATTGTTGTCCAATCTCATGATATAAATGAAAAATGTCATATAGAAACAAGGTAAAGAAAAGTTGATTTAATTCAACAACTTAACATATTTTATTGAAATAAACTTAATGTCTAACAAAATCTCATTATTTTTCATACAAGTGATATCTTTACTTTAAAGAATGTATTCTTATTATTTTTCAAAGAAAAGCTCAAATTCATAAATAACTCTATCTTATATTTACTACAATAATAATAAACTTTATTTTTCACTAGTGTGAAAGAAAACTTTAAAGTTATACTAAACTCAAATAAATTTAGATTTGCTTAATCTCATAATCAACATAAGTTCAAGAATCTCAAACTGCTTTTAAACAAATAACCTAGAAAATTTCTGGTTTAGAGAACCTCTACTGGATTATTTACAAGTAGAGATTGTCGCAAAATTGGGATTAACCAAAAGATTGTAATCGAGCGCGCAAAAAAAATTGTTGCCTTGTTCAGGCCGTTTACGGTCTGAGGTAAGAAGATTACTCTTCCCCTCTGTCTGCGATAACGAAGAATATTTCGGTCAATATTCTTTCCGACGGACTCTAAAACGAAAAACAAACGATATCAAATGAATCACCTTTCTGTTAAATTTATATAGTGGCTCTTAACTCTGCTATCGATGCTGTTCGACGCCAGTTAAGGAAGACGAGAATAGTGCCTTAAATTTAAAAGAATTGGATTCTTAACCGACTGATTATTGAATCAGTTTCAAACATTAACGCGAAAAAGTCTACAAACATAAGTTTATCGAAACAATTCTCAAACAAAAGTTGCAAAGAAATTCCAAACGAAGGATGTTTCTTTGTTTATTCAAAAAGATAGAATTCGGACGTTAAACGTCACGTTAGCAAAAAATGTCCCACACCCAAAACAAAAGAAATATAAAATTGTATTTTCAAAGTTTTCAAAGTCGGAAACTTTGATTATATCAAAATGTTATAAATCAATATGATAAAAAAAAAGCAATATAATAGTAAATCAATATAATATTAAATGTGATCAATATAATTTTTAAGTATATAAATGGGAAAATAAAATATAGGTACGAAGTCGGAGAAAGTGCACTCTATCAGACAGGGACCTAAAGATAATGGACTGTTATTAAAGGTAAGTATTACCTATGGTTTCAAAAAAATGTAAAAAAATTATTTTTCTTTGTTTTAGGTCACAGACCAATCGTAGACACTGAATTATTGTTACCGACGAATACAAAGTAGGTATTATGCTTTCTAATTACAAAAATAACAAAACAAAACGCGATATAGTGAAATGTAATTTATGTTTATAGTGAATGTTTTACCATATAAATATTAAAACTGACCTTGAACTATATCTTTGTTCTTTTCATATGGATCAGAACCCGTAGGTAATTCAAAATCACTTTTATACTTAATCAAACCGATTTTATTAAAAAAATTACTTAAGCTTTCTTTTCAGCATCAAAACTAAACGGATGTGTGAAATTTATCTAAGCACTCAGTAAGCAACATGAAAGTTAAGTCCAATGACCTTTACTTCATACTTGCACAAATTTCACTAATTAATAAAATTTTGTTCTCAGCTGAAGGCTTTTCAAAATGTTTCACTTCCACTATAATGTACACAAAATATTTCACTTGACTGTATGTATCAAAAACGAAATTTTATAACACGAAGTAAATTTAATTCATAAATCGAAATTTTTCTTTATAGGTACTATACCGATACGCGAATGAAGTTCGGATGGATATTCAATCAACCGGTGAATATTTTTTTTTTAATTTATGGTGAAGATTGAATCACGTATTTATTACGCCGAGGTTCTCTTTACCAATAAAAACTTTTTACAAATGGTAATATAAGATATTTTTCAACAAAAAGTTAAATTATCATTTCTATGTGGCCAATCTTTTTTCTTTGCCACTATATCTTAATTTCATTACAACAAATTATTTTTATTAAACGTTGAAAGTAATTTATAAATTGTTTTAGGTCAGTTACAGTTTTAAAGACATTCACGAAATGTCTAAACTGGTAACTTTTAAGGTTACTTATCACAAGATGATTTTTCTATTATTATATCGTCAGTTTATACTAACGTTAAGTTTTTTTTTTTATACATAGGTAATTTCCTATGAATGAATCATAAAGATGCAAAATTAAATTTTTATTTCGTACAAAGGTATAAGCAATAAGTTTCTAAATCGAGGTTTTTATACTTTAAGTGGTTTGCAAATTTTTCTCTTTTATTTTTTTATCAAGAGCACTTTTCAGATTTATATAGACAGATGTATAGGTAGGTAATATTATATATGTTTATTTAAAAATTTACCATACCTCAATTCTCGATAATTATTTTTGATACTTAATGGTGTGTTACTTCTCCATATCCACTTTTACCGCTACTGGTGAATCATTCCAACTGTATTCCTATACGATTCCCCGACGAATTTCATAGTTAGCCGCTTAACTACAGGATCCCTCGTTGAATTCGATTTGATTTCGATGATGTTTTCTGCTGTTGTGATGATTTTAGCATCTTCTTATTGGAATTGGATGCATTTACGATAAATATTGCTCATTGACAACAAATATAGTTATCAACTATAGTCATCCACTATAGTAATGCACTAAAGCTATCCACTGAAGCCAGGCAGGCTGTTCAATAGGGTGTTCTTGGGATCCTTGGGTGACTGGACTTGATTGAGGTACCTTTGGTCGTCCTGTGTAGGTACTTTTTTCCAATCCAGGTCACCAAGGATATGTCGTCCACCCTTTGTAAAGGCTGCCTACATGTGGGAAAACGAAATGGTTATTAGAAATGGTATTTTACACTGCTTAAACTAGTAAATACAATGAATATAATTAATTCTCAAAGCCATCAAATTATATAGTTTCATCTTAGTATTTTTACCCTTGTATTCTAACTACCTAGAATTGGAACTGAATGAACTACCTGGTCAGACGGTCTGAGATGCAAAATTTCTTGTTTGGCGTACGTGACGCATGTACAGGTTGTATGTACGTTGTATGCAATTTTTTGTACTGCGTTTTTTTTTTCCAGTTTTTTTCTTTTTTTTTTTTTTTTTTTTTTTTTTTGCAACACAAATAAAATTATAAAGAAATGGTTTTACCTGGCTAATTTGTACGAATTGGTGTTATTAATTGGTGACGATTTGATTCCTACAGAAATGCTTGTCTTTGCTGATGCTCCTTGTTCACTACCTCGTGGTATTCGTACCAAGTACTCCTTTTTTGTGTGGCAATTTTTGGGCGCGTAGGACTCGAGAAAATCGCCAATTATTCTCGGAATCACTAGGCTTTATTTTTCGGGTTTTTTGCACTTTTTAATCGCTTTATACTGTCCTTGCACATGGACTAAAATTTTCATAAGAACATTTTTTTTTTGCTTTTAAAAATTTTTCACTGATTTGAAATGTGGTTGAAAGGAACTAATATGTTGCAAAAGGTTTCTAAACTATCAAATTATGAACGAAAAATGGTTTATTCTTACCTTATTGTTAGAAATTTTATAAATTTTTGATGAAAAAAAAAATTATTTTGCCGCACTGAATTTTTCAAGACTTTATATCTTTTCTTACTTTTTGAGTTCGCACTATGTAATACTTTTTTATAGTTCTGCTTTACTTGACGGTCACGAAGGAAAAGACTTAAAGATTTTTTTGGAATTCTAAATTACTTACTTTTCGATTTTCTTAAACTTTTTATTCTTTTTTCTTTCGTATTGGAACTTTTTGATATTTACTCTCGATTTTGACGTTTCGTTTTCGCGAACTTGGAAGTGGTTATCGATTTTGCACAGCTGATGATCTACTACTGATGATCACTTCACTTGTATGTATCTGGATGTTTTCATGTGTGTGTCGCGTGAGTCGTTTACATTTCTTATGAACCCTTCTTACTGTTTCTACTAACAAATATTATTTCTCTTTTTGTTTTATTGATCTAAATAGAATTTATTCACTTGAATATTCTGATGTTAAGGTGAGTAAACTTTATTGAATTTCTATTTTTAATATACTTGACTTAATTTTTTTTCTTTTTCAGGTATAGGTGGAGTAATTTCTAATGAGGTAAGTTTAGTCAGTATTTCGGACTACTGGAAATGTACTTTATTTGTGGTAAGTGTATTAATTAGAAATAATTGAATAACAAAATTTTAGTGAATATTAGTATAAAAATGATTTTTATGACTTTTATTGATTCTAATTACAGGTTCGTGTCAACTGTATTTTGCTTATATTTTCTAAGTATATGTGATGTTTTCTATCGTTTTAATAAATTTTCTGCGCGAATTCTAAACTATTTACCTACGCGATAATACTGATATTAAAACCTGGGTTCACACTATCGTTAAATATTTTTAACTAGCTTATCTGATTGTACCCTTTCGTTTCATTTTGATTTTTCTTGACTGGACTAGAAATATTATTTTTTCTGTTTCGTTCTATTGAAAACTTATTACCTTCGAGTTAAATATTCTAATATTTAGCTAACTTATGGTTATTCTCACTACTTTTCTGCGCTAGATAATTTTGTGGCTTTGAGAAAAAATTTATACCATTGTACCAGTTTCTTGCGTGACGTCGCAACCATTGACTGTGTCATGCCATTTTTTCTCCTAGAACACTGCCTTGTGCCAGCTGCCATTTTCTCTGCCTTGTATCCGTGTTCGTGTCGTAGTGGTAGTGAGTATTTTTATCACGCGCCTTTTTCTTTGAGTTAGCGCTAAAAATTTTTTGTACGTACTCACTCTTTCATTTTATTACAACAGTGCCTGCAAAACTTTTTTTGTATTTATACTGTCAGCGTATTTCCCAATAGATGTATATTTTATAGGTGTATGGTATTAAAATTGATTTAATTTCGCATCAGTTGTGAAATGTGGTATAGGGTATGGTTGGTTAAATTCGGTACTGTTATTAAACATTTTTACCAAGTACCATATCTGATGACAAAAAAAAATTTTTGTTGGTCGCTATTGCGATTGCTATTGATTAGGAATACTTTATTAATTTTTAAATAATGCTGTCGTGATGGGTTGGTAGATTTTCCTACAAAGCATCTTCGTTGTATGTAGTATCACTTCATACAACGATGATGAAAAGAAAACTGCCATTATTTAATAAAAAAAAATGTTTGAAATGTAGTAAGTTATTTTGCATTTTATATACCCACGACCCGACTGTGTCTCATGAACAGCTGAGTTAGCTGGTTATGATAGACTCTCATAGACTGAACATGAATTTACTTTCGTAGGTCTTTGGTATGTACTACCATCTCGAAGTTTTTCTCATCTCTAACTTTATACAAGTTGTTACCAACGACTTTAATCACTTGGGCTTTTAAAAATTTAGGGCTTAATTTTGCGTTGATATGTTTAGCTGCATTGCTTAGCGTAAAATTACGGCGGAAAACTTTGTCTCCTACTTTATACGTGACTACTTTACTTCTCAAATTGTACGTATGCTCATAGCTTTCGTGAGCTTGGTTCAAAGCTGTCTTTAAATACGCATGGAGAATACCCCTTTTTGCTGCTTTCGGCAACCAATTAATTTCGGATTGGTTTAATCCATTTAATTTGCGCAACAATTTGTAATCGGAGCCATGCTCAATCATTTGTTGGCCAAATAAAGCTTCATACGGTGATATACCAAGAACACTATGCACTGAAGTTCGTAATGCATTGCTAATTTCGGCTAAGTGCACGTCCCAATTGGTTTGATTAGGGTTTATATATGCCCGTATGGCGCTTAAGATTGATCTGTTTACTCTTTCGCTCGCGTTAGCTTGAGGTGCGTACGAAGCGGTTTTTATGTGTGTTATATCAAAATTGTTCAAACATGTTCCGAAGTCCTTACTCACAAACTGAGATCCATTGTCGGACAGAAGCGTCTCCGGGACTCCGAACATCAAAAATATTTCTTCAGTGAGAAATTTAATCAACTCGTTGGAATTAGCTTTCTTCAACGGTTTAATCAAAACGAATTTAGTCAGTTGGTCAAGTGCTATGACAATGAAGGTGTTACCTCGTTTGGATCTAGGATAAGGTCCTAGAAAATCCACGTACAAATGCTGGAATGGGCGTTCAACCGTGAAAGCTTTTCCCATTTCCGTACGTAACGTATTATTCGGTGCCTTTGTCATTTTACAAATATCACAATTATTTATATACGTCTTCACTTGACTACTCATTGCTGGCCAATAAAATTGCTGTCGGAGGCGATATAAAGTTTTAGTAATCCCCCCATGCGATGATCTCGGTGGGCAATGAGCTTGCTCTACCAATGTTCCAGTCAGCTGCGACGGAACCCAAAGCTTCCAAGTTGAATCTTCTTGAAGAGGATTCCCTGTGGCGTGCTTTACTCTTTTATATATGAAGTTATCGGATACTTGAAGATCAGGTAACCGCTCAGTATTTTTCTTGATATGTGAAATAAGTTGGGTGTACTCATCAGACTCGAAAGCCTGATTTTTCAAATCGATATGTAACACGTTAAGTGAATCTGAAGTGATAGTTTCTGGCGTGGGTTTCTCTATTTCCATGGCATCTACTTCATAGACCCTTGACAAAGCGTCAGGCACATGGTGTTGAGAACCACGTCTATGAATCACTTCGAAGTCAAAACTTTGAAGCTTGAGGCTCCATCGAGCTAACCTTCCCATTGGATCCTTCAAGTTCATCAGCCACCGTAGACTAGCATGGTCGGTTATTACTACAAATTTATATCCCTCGACATAAGGTCTAAATTTATAAATTCCTTGGACAGCAGCCAAGCATTCTCGTTCCGTGACCGTATAGTTTCTTTGGGCTGAATTTAATTTTTGTGAATAAAAGTATATGGGTTTTTCGTTGCCTTCTTCGTCCAACTGACAAAGAACACACCCTATCCCTGTGGATGAGGCGTCACAACAAATGACAAACTGTTTGCTAAAATCTGGGTTAATCAAAACTGGTGCAGAAGTCAACGCTTTCTTTGTTGCTTCTAAGGCTGCAATAGCTTCGGGACCGAATTCAAATTTTTGTTTCTTTTTCAAAGTGTCTGAAATTGGAGCAGTGAGAGTGGAAAAATTTTCAATAAAACGTCTGTACCAGCCAGCCATTCCTAAAAATCGACGAACTTGTCGCAAGGTGGTTGGTACAGGGAACTCTGCTATCGCTGACACTTTGTTCGGATCAGCTTTTAGACATCCTTGACCTACAATATACCCTAGGTATTGCAATTCTCTAAAACAGAATTTCGACTTTTCAACGTTTATTGTTAATCCAGCATCTGATAAATGCTTTGCTACTTTAGTGAGTGTCGAAATATGATCGTTAAAATCTTTCGAGATGACCAAAAGGTCATCTAAGTAAATGAACACTTGTTCTCGTAACTCACGAGGAATTACTTTATCCATCAAGCTCGTCAAGCTTTGCGCAGCGTTCGAAAGTCCGAACGGCATCACTTTAAATTGATACAGAGGCCTCCCTGGCACTGTAAACGCTGTCTTCTCCCGTGATTCTTTCTCCAGGGGCACTTGCCAGTAAGCATCTTTCAAATCCACGCTAGAAATATAACGTGTTTCGGAAAGGCGTGCTAGCAATCCTTCAATATGCGCAATTGGATTCGCATTTTTCTTAGTTACGGCGTTAACTTTTCGGAAATCAAGGCAAAGTCTATTTTTTCCCGGTTTTCTCACCAGTACAACTGGTGAGGACCATGTACTCTTGCTTTCCTCGATAACACCTAACGAGATCATGCGATCCAATTCCGTGTACACAAGGCTTTGTACTGCTGGCGATATGGGATAGTGACGTTGTTTTATGGGCTCTGCGTCTCCCGTATCTATGGAATGCTCCATCAAATGAGTCCGTCCGAGACCTCGAACGGCGAATGACCGAAATTGCTTAATAGTGTTTTGTAATATAAAAGATTCCTCTACAGATAAGAGACATTCCGGTTTGTTGGCTTGACCGGTTGTTGTCTCGGTAACAGTATCTATTGAAGATATAATCTGCGGAGCTAATTTAAATGTCTTCCAAAAATCGATGCCTAGATACAAATCTTGGGCTAAAGATGGTACTACATACAAGTCGATCGGAAGAACTAGATCTTTGTACGTAATATTTGTAGTAACCACCCCAGCTATGCGCTGTTTTGTTCCATCAGCTGTGGATACACTAGAATCAAATTTTTTGTATGGAATATTAGCATCTTCAAGATGTTTAGCGGCACCGTTACCGAGGCAACTAATGCTCGCTCCGGAGTCGAGTAAACCAAGCCATTTATGTTTAAATAGTTCTACTTTTAAGTAGGTACGTGGATCGTCTTTCAGACACGCCACTTCGGCTATGTTTACTGCTCTATGTAGCTTACGTTTTCGAACAAATCTATTTCTTAATTTCTGGACTTTTTTATTGTGAATTGGGTACGTATATATGCGTTTGCGTGCTTCTGCATATTCGAGTTGCCTCTGATGAAGAGATTTTAGAGGTCTTAAAATCGGAATTCGAGTAATTTTAGGATTAATATTTTTGATGTTTTGAGTTTCGGAATTTTTCAAGATGGTAATTTTATTTTCAGTTACGGACAAAGGTTTTACATCGGACTTCCCGAGTGTCCCGTCATTGTCAGCTCCCTCTCGGATGATCGCTGACTCAACGGTTGGTTTCCCTTACATTTCAAACAATTTGGGGATAACACATCCGGTTGACCGCATCTATAACAAAATATTTTGTTCTGAGGTTCAGTACAATCTAAAAAGATATGACCATTTTTGTGGCAATTCCAACAAATGGCTTTTTCAAAACTAATCTTATTATTGGGGTTACGATTTCTTTGAAATGCTTCTAAAGCTAGTGACATATCTTCTGTAATTGGTTCAGTTTGAATTTCTATCTCGCTTACTTGCTTACGTATTGGATTATTGAAAATAGGCGGCATCCTCGGTCTTATTGGTTCATGTTGAGTCATATACCGTTCCATCTCTCGACACGTGTATACCAGATCAGCTAATCTTGTGGTTCTGAAAGTCAGTAAAAGTTCACCCATTCGGCGTTTAACATTTTGCTTTATTATTTCAGACAGCTCTTCGTTCGGTCGAGGGTTTTTCATTTTCGAATTCAACTTCAATATGGCATCATAGAACGTATCAAAATTTTCACCAGGTGCTTGCTTCCTTTCGGCCATCTGTCTTGAGATCTCCGAGTCCGTTTCCAAACTTCCATAGTGGTCGATTAGTGCTAGCTTCAATGCTATCCACGAAGTTCGCGGATTATTTTTAAGATACATCCAATACCACGCTTCGGCTGGACCACTCACGAAATGGTGAAAGTTGGAAACGATCTCGTCCCAAGATGCGCCGTAACTATCCTTGACTTTATCTAACCTGAATAAAAATTCGTCCACCGTCATATTTTTCGAAGTGAATGAAATTCCCCACTTCTGATAATGTGGTGAACGATAGATCGATGCAGCTGGTGAGGGCATCGGCACTCGCGCGTCTCTGTTTGCGGAGGTGTTGCTGAATTGCATTTGGTTTACTTGTTCATAAAAGTTCGGTTCGACATTTCGGTTAATCTCTCTTTGACTCGTTGTAGCTGTTCGATCAGGCCATAACCTTGGGAAATCAGGTACGTTGGATCTGGGATTAGCATTTAGATCTCTTTGCGTATCGTAACTTCTCGGATTTGGTGTGGGCAGGTCACATAAAGGTATAGTTGGAGCTGTTGGTTGTCTTGCGTTATTGAATTGAGTCAATACATTTTGCATTGCCTCGTTCATTTTCTCCAGCATTAAGGCTTGACTCTGTGCCAAAGAATCTTGTAATGCTTTTCGATCTTCAGTTCGATTCAGTCCAACTGCAGCTAAAGCCACTTCCTTTATGTATGCCTCGTACTCCTCGTCACGTCTTATAGGTGTTCTTTCCTCAAATGGTTGCCTGTAAGGTGTTTGTTGTAATAAAACGTTTGCCACAATCTGTGCTCTTTCAGTTCCATTTCTATCCACGTTCGATGGTCCTGCTTCTTCTACTTGACTGTCGTCAACGATTTCTCCCGGCTCCATCGTCATGTTGTGGAAAATGTCCTGATTTTTCCTGAACCTGGTATTATGTGGTTCAGGTGTAGCTATTCTTTTATCTTTTGGTGACTCGTGACCTGGTGGTTTGCTATTTTTACCTTCCGATTGATGTCCTTTTTTTCTTCCCATGTTGGGTGAATTATTTGAACGTTTGAAAATTTCCTTGATATTCGCAAGGTTATACGATTGGTGTGTTGAAATGTCTCCAAAGATATTGTATATGAGATTTTAACAAAAAAAAAATTAAAGTTTTCTACTAAACCTACCTACAATAAATCTTACTAACTATCCTACTATACTTACTAACTATCCTACTATACTTACTAACTATCCTTAACCTAATCTTTTCTGTGGGTAATACCCCTAAATTCACAAAATTAGATTAAAAGAATCTTTTAATCTTAACTAAAAAAATGTATGCTAAATTAACTTGATTCTTAATTTCAAACAAAAAATAATCAAATTACTAAATGTATCTCTAAATGTATCTCTAAAAGTATCTCTAAATGTATCTCCAAAAAAAAGTTGTCACCAGACAAATCTTAATATCTAAATGTTGCTACCAGCATAAATGAATATAACTAAATAAATGAAAAATCTAAATAAATGTTTGCTACCAGCATATATATAACTAAATGTTTGTGCTACCAGCATGAATATATCTAAAAGTTTGTGCTACCAGCATGAATAAATCTAAAAGTTTGTGCTACCAGCATGAATAAATCTAAATGTGCTACCAGCATGAATATATCTAAAAGTTTGTGCTACCAGCATGAATAAATCTAAAAGTTTGTGCTACCAGCATGAATAAATCTAAAAGTTTGTGCTACCAGCATGAATAAATCTTTACCAAAAAAATTATTTAAAAATTTCTATAAATTTTTAATCAATCTTAAAGTTTCTTAATTTTGTTTTTCTATTTGCATTGTAGGATCGGAGTCGTGACTGGAATTCCTCTCAACTCCTGAGCAACCTCCCCAACAACAACAAAACTATATGAAAATCAATAGTTTGGGATCACATGTATTTCTACTACTTCCAAACAAATCTAACTTTTCTTACTCTTTCTTTTTACTATTTTATCTCCCTGTCGCTACTGACCTATGGAAACAATCTCCCTTAGCGGACAACAGACCAGAACCATTATGTAAAAATTAATTGTTAGAAAAAAAAATTTTGTACTCCTTGAGTGTAACAGATGTTGAATATAAAAAGTAAATTTTGTGTTGATATCTCTTTTCCTTATATTTTCGCCGTTTGGCTTTCGCAAACAGACATAAATAGGAACAAAGTCGACCACTTACCGGCCGAAGAACAAACATAGAAAAAGGAAAAGACCTCATAAAGAAAATGAAATGATTCTCCGTAGAAGCTACAGCTACTAGATAAATATACATCCAGCACGGACATCTAACTTTGAAAAATCGCAAAATTACTAAATGACTGTTTCTAATGAGAGTGGAAAGGAAATTGTGCAGGTTGTCGCTGCTGACGTAATTAGGAAATATTTCTACCAATCACCGGTCGACACTTAAGTCAATTACCTTCCGATGTTAAGTCTCAAAAAAAACTATCTACTCAAAAAACTAAACTTTCTAAAAAAATTTTGAAAAAATTTATGACACTAAAAGATTATTATACTCAATTTCAAGTTTTCTTCAAAAATGTTGAAAACAAACTCCTTCGAGCCCCACGTTGGGCGCCATTATGTAACGGGCAGATGGGATGGTTTCCGCCGCTACATAAAAGAAAATATATAAAAGATCATATAGAGAGAAGTGGATAAAGATACTTATTGAATAGGAGATGCATTAAACTATCGTACGATCGTATAACCCGCAAAACAGACGAACTAAATTCGAACTTGACTGAATTCAATAGTTGTTAACCAAACCTAAAAGAAAGTATCCTTTAACCCCCTCTTGACCTCAATTAACTTTTACGCAACGAGAGAATACCCCAATCTAGGATCCAAACATAAAATTTAGATTTCCTCGATATTTGAAAGAGAAAGAGTAAAAATGTTCTTTCGTATCAAAGGTCACTAACCTCCAATAGAATCATTTCACCTCTTCTTCCTAACATCAAAGAAACCCAACGTATGTAGATAGAATATACGTTATTCGTATCACACCTAGGAACATCTAACTCATATTGATATTATAAGAAAGACCAAACCTTGTTTTTATGGTGACCTTTTTTTACTCGGAACTCGTTCGTCTAAGAGTACGTGACGTAATTTGAAGAGATGTTGACTCCCCCACCTATAAATAATTAGCAGGTATCACTGTCTAGACTATCAGCCCCTCATTAAAGATTACAAAAGAAAAAGGATCCTACACCTGTCAATCCCGACTTCTAGTACCTATCGCTAGGCACGTCCAAGCCGAAACCAACAGGGTGACTACTGTTCAACTGCCGCTGCAGGTCTGCTAAATTTCGCTTTGGCCAGCTCAACGGTCCAAGGAAGTGGGTCATGCTGCAGGAACAACTAGTCGGTGCTACAATTATTAGACCTGGAGTCTAGGTGACGGATGACTCTAATTAAGTTTTCAGAGCCTAAGCTAAGGAGCAAAAGGGCCATCAGGAGTGTACTTTAGAAGAAGTAATCGAAATTGAATAAAAATAGTTGAAAGAAAAATAGTGAAATTGACATATACAGGACTTGGTGATATTAGTCCTTTCGGATTACCTAACCCATAACCCATCCTTATGTTCCTATTCATCCGAATATTTTGTTAAGGAACCCTTATTAAAGTGGGAGAAATAGCTGTTGTAATTTCCCCCTATTCGCCTACCTACCCGACCTAAAAGTAATGAAAAGACCTAAACCTCTCCAAACTTCCCAAATGACGTATCTACTGGCGATAAATTGTTATAGATACATCCCGCTAAAGAAAAGAAAGTGACATATGTTCCCTCTTAATTGTCCATAAGAAAAATAAATGACTCTAACGAATCATGGTGATCGATGACGTATTGATTTGTTGTTGTTGATGTTGGGGAAAAGCAGGTAACTCAACCCATGGTGAACGATATTCCATCCACGACCCCTTTTCCTTAAGGAATTAACGTTCCATCAGGATTTGTGCTATAGAAAGAACTAGAAAAACTTCCCTAAGATTGTTGTCCAATCTCATGATATAAATGAAAAATGTCATATAGAAACAAGGTAAAGAAAAGTTGATTTAATTCAACAACTTAACATATTTTATTGAAATAAACTTAATGTCTAACAAAATCTCATTATTTTTCATACAAGTGATATCTTTACTTTAAAGAATGTATTCTTATTATTTTTCAAAGAAAAGCTCAAATTCATAAATAACTCTATCTTATATTTACTACAATAATAATAAACTTTATTTTTCACTAGTGTGAAAGAAAACTTTAAAGTTATACTAAACTCAAATAAATTTAGATTTGCTTAATCTCATAATCAACATAAGTTCAAGAATCTCAAACTGCTTTTAAACAAATAACCTAGAAAATTTCTGGTTTAGAGAACCTCTACTGGATTATTTACAAGTAGAGATTGTCGCAAAATTGGGATTAACCAAAAGATTGTAATCGAGCGCGCAAAAAAAATTGTTGCCTTGTTCAGGCCGTTTACGGTCTGAGGTAAGAAGATTACTCTTCCCCTCTGTCTGCGATAACGAAGAATATTTCGGTCAATATTCTTTCCGACGGACTCTAAAACGAAAAACAAACGATATCAAATGAATCACCTTTCTGTTAAATTTATATAGTGGCTCTTAACTCTGCTATCGATGCTGTTCGACGCCAGTTAAGGAAGACGAGAATAGTGCCTTAAATTTAAAAGAATTGGATTCTTAACCGACTGATTATTGAATCAGTTTCAAACATTAACGCGAAAAAGTCTACAAACATAAGTTTATCGAAACAATTCTCAAACAAAAGTTGCAAAGAAATTCCAAACGAAGGATGTTTCTTTGTTTATTCAAAAAGATAGAATTCGGACGTTAAACGTCACGTTAGCAAAAAATGTCCCACACCCAAAACAAAAGAAATATAAAATTGTATTTTCAAAGTTTTCAAAGTCGGAAACTTTGATTATATCAAAATGTTATAAATCAATATGATAAAAAAAAAGCAATATAATAGTAAATCAATATAATATTAAATGTGATCAATATAATTTTTAAGTATATAAATGGGAAAATAAAATATAGGTACGAAGTCGGAGAAAGTGCACTCTATCAGACAGGGACCTAAAGATAATGGACTGTTATTAAAGGTAAGTATTACCTATGGTTTCAAAAAAATGTAAAAAAATAATTTTTCTTTGTTTTAGGTCACAGACCAATCGTAGACACTGAATTATTGTTACCGACGAATACAAAGTAGGTATTATGCTTTATAATTACAAAAATAACAAAACAAAACGCGATATAGTGAAATGTAATTTATGTTTATAGTGAATGTTTTACCATATAAATATTAAAACTGACCTTGAACTATATCTTTGTTCTTTTCATATGGATCAGAACCCGTAGGTAATTCAAAATCACTTTTATACTTAATCAAACCGATTTTATTAAAAAAATTACTTAAGCTTTCTTTTCAGCATCAAAACTAAACGGATGTGTGAAATTTATCTAAGCTCTCAGTAAGCAACATGAAAGTTAAGTCCAATGACCTTTACTTCATACTTGCACAAATTTCACTAATTAATAAAATTTTGTTCTCAGCTGAAGGCTTTTCAAAATGTTTCACTTCCACTATAATGTACACAAAATATTTCACTTGACTGTATGTATCAAAAACGAAATTTTATAACACGAAGTAAATTTAATTCATAAATCGAAATTTTTCTTTATAGGTACTATACCGATACGCGAATGAAGTTCGGATGGATATTCAATCAACCGGTGAATATTTTTTTTTTAATTTATGGTGAAGATTGAATCACGTATTTATTACGCCGAGGTTCTCTTTACCAATAAAAACTTTTTACAAATGGTAATAAAAGATATTTTTCAACAAAAAGTTAAATTATCATTTCTATGTGGCCAATCTTTTTTCTTTGCCACTATATCTTAATTTCATTACAACAAATTATTTTTATTAAACGTTGAAAGTAATTTATAAATTGTTTTAGGTCAGTTACAGTTTTAAAGACATTCACGAAATGTCTAAACTGGTAACTTTTAAGGTTACTTATCACAAGATGATTTTTCTATTATTATATCGTCAGTTTATACTAACGTTAAGTTTTTTTTTTTTATACATAGGTAATTTCCTATGAATGAATCATAAAGATGCAAAATTAAATTTTTATTTCGTACAAAGGTATAAGCAATAAGTTTCTAAATCGAGGTTTTTATACTTTAAGTGGTTTGCAAATTTTTCTCTTTTATTTTTTTATCAAGAGCACTTTTCAGATTTATATAGACAGATGTATAGGTAGGTAATATTATATATGTTTATTTAAAAATTTACCATACCTCAATTCTCGATAATTATTTTTGATACTTAATGGTGTGTTACTTCTCCATATCCACTTTTACCGCTACTGGTGAATCATTCCAACTGTATTCCTATACGATTCCCCGACGAATTTCATAGTTAGCCGCTTAACTACAGGATCCCTCGTTGAATTCGATTTGATTTCGATGATGTTTTCTGCTGTTGTGATGATTTTAGCATCTTCTTATTGGAATTGGATGCATTTACGATAAATATTGCTCATTGACATCAAATATAGTTATCAACTATAGTCATCCACTATAGTAATGCACTAAAGCTATCCACTGAAGCCAGGCAGGCTGTTCAATAGGGTGTTCTTGGGATCCTTGGGTGACTGGACTTGATTGAGGTACCTTTGGTCGTCCTGTGTAGGTACTTTTTTCCAATCCAGGTCACCAAGGATATGTCGTCCACCCTTTGTAAAGGCTGCCTACATGTGGGAAAACGAAATGGTTATTAGAAATGGTATTTTACACTGCTTAAACTAGTAAATACAATGAATATAATTAATTCTCAAAGCCATCAAATTATATAGTTTCATCTTAGTATTTTTACCCTTGTATTCTAACTACCTAGAATTGGAACTGAATGAACTACCTGGTCAGACGGTCTGAGATGCAAAATTTCTTGTTTGGCGTACGTGACGCATGTACAGGTTGTATGTACGTTGTATGCAATTTTTTGTACTGCGTTTTTTTTTTTTCCAGTTTTTTTCTTTTTTTTTTTTTTTTTTTTTTTTTTTTTTTGCAACACAAATAAAATTATAAAGAAATGGTTTTACCTGGCTAATTTGTACGAATTGGTGTTATTAATTGGTGACGATTTGATTCCTACAGAAATGCTTGTCTTTGCTGATGCTCCTTGTTCACTACCTCGTGGTATTCGTACCAAGTACTCCTTTTTTGTGTGGCAATTTTTGGGCGCGTAGGACTCGAGAAAATCGCCAATTATTCTCGGAATCACTAGGCTTTATTTTTCGGGTTTTTTGCACTTTTTAATCGCTTTATACTGTCCTTGCACATGGACTAAAATTTTCATAAGAACATTTTTTTTTTGCTTTTAAAAATTTTTCACTGATTTGAAATGTGGTTGAAAGGAACTAATATGTTGCAAAAGGTTTCTAAACTATCAAATTATGAACGAAAAATGGTTTATTCTTACCTTATTGTTAGAAATTTTATAAATTTTTGATAAAAAAAAAAATTATTTTGCCGCACTGAATTTTTCAAGACTTTATATCTTTTCTTACTTTTTGAGTTCGCACTATGTAATACTTTTTTATAGTTCTGCTTTACTTGACGGTCACGAAGGAAAAGACTTAAAGATTTTTTTGGAATTCTAAATTACTTACTTTTCGATTTTCTTAAACTTTTTATTCTTTTTTCTTTCGTATTGGAACTTTTTGATATTTACTCTCGATTTTGACGTTTCGTTTTCGCGAACTTGGAAGTGGTTATCGATTTTGCACAGCTGATGATCTACTACTGATGATCACTTCACTTGTATGTATCTGGATGTTTTCATGTGTGTGTCGCGTGAGTCGTTTACATTTCTTATGAACCCTTCTTACTGTTTCTACTAACAAATATTATTTCTCTTTTTGTTTTATTGATCTAAATAGAATTTATTCACTTGAATATTCTGATGTTAAGGTGAGTAAACTTTATTGAATTTCTATTTTTAATATACTTGACTTAATTTTTTTTCTTTTTCAGGTATAGGTGGAGTAATTTCTAATGAGGTAAGTTTAGTCAGTATTTCGGACTACTGGAAATGTACTTTATTTGTGGTAAGTGTATTAATTAGAAATAATTGAATAACAAAATTTTAGTGAATATTAGTATAAAAATGATTTTTATGACTTTTATTGATTCTAATTACAGGTTCGTGTCAACTGTATTTTGCTTATATTTTCTAAGTATATGTGATGTTTTCTATCGTTTTAATAAATTTTCTGCGCGAATTCTAAACTATTTACCTACGCGATAATACTGATATTAAAACCTGGGTTCACACTATCGTTAAATATTTTTAACTAGCTTATCTGATTGTACCCTTTCGTTTCATTTTGATTTTTCTTGACTGGACTAGAAATATTATTTTTTCTGTTTCGTTCTATTGAAAACTTATTACCTTCGAGTTAAATATTCTAATATTTAGCTAACTTATGGTTATTCTCACTACTTTTCTGCGCTAGATAATTTTGTGGCTTTGAGAAAAAATTTATACCATTGTACCAGTTTCTTGCGTGACGTCGCAACCATTGACTGTGTCATGCCATTTTTTCTCCTAGAACACTGCCTTGTGCCAGCTGCCATTTTCTCTGCCTTGTATCCGTGTTCGTGTCGTAGTGGTAGTGAGTATTTTTATCACGCGCCTTTTTCTTTGAGTTAGCGCTCAAAATTTTTTGTACGTACTCACTCTTTCATTTTATTACAACAGTGCCTGCAAAACTTTTTTTGTATTTATACTGTCAGCGTACATTTAGTATGTCTATTTCCCAATAGATGTATATTTTATAGGTGTATGGTATTAAAATTGATTTAATTTCGCATCAGTTGTGAAATGTGGTATAGGGTATGGTTGGTTAAATTCGGTACTGTTATTAAACATTTTTACCAAGTACCATATCTGATGACAAAAAAAAATTTTTGTTGGTCGCTATTGCGATTGCTATTGATTAGGAATACTTTATTAATTTTTAAATGATGCTGTCGTGATGGGTTGGTAGATTTTCCTACATCCTTTAGCACCGCACTGTGCCATCCACCATTTTCTGTACTTCGTGTACGTGTTCGGTGTGATAGTGGTAGTGCGTAATTTTATCACGCGCCTTTTTTCATTCCTTCGCGCCTAATTTTTGTGCATACCTGTACCACTCATTTATGTATCAGTGCGCTCAAATCACAATTTGTATTTTCATGAGTATTTTTAGTGTCTCTATCTCCCAATAGATGTTTGTTTTCTTGATGGATTGTATTATAGTTGAGTTTGTTTTGACTCAGCTATGCATTGTTGTGTAGGGTATTATTAGTTAATTCTGGTAATGTTATTGTAAATTTTTGAATGTACTCTACATATTAATGATGTGACAATTTTTTGTTAGTCGATATTTCGACTGGTAATAAAGATTAATGAATTAATGAATAAGATACCTCTGTCGTGGTGGAAAGGTAGATTTTCCTACATTCTTTGAACCTCTCAAATGTTGTATCAACACTTAGAAGTTGTTTTTCTACTCCTTCAACACGTTGGTCAACAGCAAGAAACTTATCCTCTAATACAGTAAGCTTTGTTTCGAGAAAGTTCTTCTGTTTTTCGAAAAGTTCTTTTTATTCATTGCGTTGTTCTTCGAAGAGTTCTTTTTGCTCGTTTCTTTGATCATCGAAACGTTCGAGAAGTTTCGTTTGTTCATTCTTTTGTTCTTTTCTTTGATCTTCGAAAAGTTTCGTTTGTTCGTTTCTTAGATCTTCGAAACGTTCGAGAAGTTTCGTTTGTTCATTCTTTTGTTCTTTTCTTTGATCTTCGAAAAGTTTCGTTTGTTCGTTTCTTTGATCTTGGAAACGTTCGAGAAGTTTCGTTTGTTCATTCTTTTGTTCTTCTCTTTGAACTTCGAAACGTTCGAGAAGAAGAGCCAACATATTGGACAAGTCTGTGTTGGTACTTACTTGTTCTTCTTCCATTTCGATTTCAAAGACAGAAGTGTATGGATTTTCGCCGTGTCGTCTCAGGGTTCTTGTAGACGAATAATGAGGTCATTTTTCGTTCCAGCAGTAGGAAGACCCCGTTTGTTTAGTTCTGCTTTTAGTTCAACAGCGTTTAAATCTTTCAGATGCTTATACCCATTTTTACACAATCACTTTTCACTAAAGTTTTCTGACACCAATGTTATGTTTTATTTAGGTTCGTTTTATTAATTTTAATTCCACTTTTATTTCCTTTTTACTTTCTTTATTTTAAATTCAAACTTTATCACTTTCAAATTACCGACTTGTACACGACTGATTTCAAATTCAAACTGACTGTCGGTCCGCATCCGCTTCCTCTTTTATACAGAAATGCTTGGCTTATGAAAGGTTCTTGAACTTGCTAGAACAATATCGAGTAGGCATTTTAGTACAATATAGAGTAGGCAATGTAGTAGATGTAGAGATTTAGTAGATGTACCGAACAGGTAGATGGCGTGTAGGAAAAGCAATCTTACCTTCCTCGACAGTAGGCAACGTAAACTCTTTGTGGTCAGTGCATTCATTGCCATTCTTAAACCTGACCAATTTAAAAAAAAATTTATTTACACTTCTTTTAAATCCATATTATTGATGATTATTGTGAATGAGATGAAATTCTCTTAGCGCGAACGAAATATCTAGAAGTTAGTTCGGACTCGCACCACTCATTAATACTTATCACTACCCCTAACGACATGCAAAAGTTGGAAATAAAATGAACATGCTCCTTTATAAAACAAAAATTATTACTCGCACAGTTGGCGCAATGTTAGCGGATAAGAGGCAATGGAGGCATGTATAATTGTAGAAGCATGCAGCAACATAGGAGTAGATAAAGACAACACTAGTGACGAAATTCAACGAAATTATGTACTATAATAGTGATGGTCCTATGAGAAAAAGTACTACGTAATGATGCGCAGAACGAGTCGTACCCCGGAGTTCATGGTAAAATTTATATATGTATTGAAGCCTTATATTTTCTCATAAAGTATAGTAATTAACATGTTAAAATAGAAAGAAAGATTAAAACTAGAATTATTTCTAAAAATAACTAAAAATTCATTATTTTTCATTAAAAAGTGTAGTCAACTAGTAGTCTAGGGTTAAGAGTATATTGAGATTTAATGGTATTAGCTATTATGGAAATAATTAAGAGTTAAAAGCGAAGAATGACATAGTGGAAATAACTATACAAACAATAGGTAGTAAAGAGTTAGACGTTCATTACATTTAGACTGAAAGAGAAAAAGAGTCAAAAATAGTGTCATAGGTAGAAAAAAATAGTCACGGCAAAAATAGAGTGTTGATAAGTAAGAGATATCAACGGAAAACAAAAGAGTATCTAGCCACCAATGTTATCCACTCTAACCAAAAGGTCAAAGTAAAATTTTAAGAGTTAAGAAAAATTACATCAAACTAGTCAAAAGAGTACCAGTTAGTGAGCAAAAGTCGGAAATACTGATCACTCAACGGTACGATTCAATGAAAAGTTGTAACTAGCCAATAAAATAATTTTTCCAATCAACTTAGCACTTGCTGAGATTCGAATTTAATTTTTGATAACCTTTTAGTTAAACCCTTTAAGATAAAATGACATTTATCTTTTTTAGAATGTGAAAACTTTTATGGTTGACATACGTATTTACTTACCTTAGTACTAATTCTATTTCCAAATAGTTACTTTCTGCTAATAGCGAAATTTCCCGCTGAAATGAAGTTATGATACTTACCCGTGGTTCAACGCCAAATCCCAATGAGACTCACACCTGGAAAAAAAAGGAGAAAATGTCATTATAAATTTCTAGTAAAAGAAAAACTCATTACTTACCTTAGAAACGCAATTGGTTACGATAATCTCTAGTAAAATTACTTACCTTTGAGTAAAAATATAAAATGAGGCAGAATTAGAAATATTCTACTAGTTCAGGAGTAGATTTGTTGCAGTACTAGATTAGCCGGAAGAAACGTAAACTTAACTACGGCCAAGTTCGTTTAGTAATTTTAACCAGAATAAAGTGAAGAAATTATCAAAGAAAGAATAATACCACAAGTTCAGTGAAAATCATACGAAAATTTTAAAAAAAAAATAGTCTTTTTGATCTTTTTTGGTACGAAACCAGGTTACCAATATAGAAACCATCGTCGTTCAGGACAGGGACGCAGCCCAGTCCAGAGGTGTGATCTCCTCCAAATCGTACAAGGGGTATTCTCGGTTCAACGTGTCATACATCTCACTAATCCTACCAGGGCTTTTTCCAAAGAAATTCCAATTGGAAGAAGAAGCAAACAAAAAGATTCAGACGGTGGATTGGATTGGTCTCTCTTTTGTTGTACAGCGTAGGTTTCTGGGTTTCAGTTTCGTTTAGTATTTTGAGCTTAAGTCTCCTGGTTTTCATTTTTGGGATGAATTCTTCCACTACATATCATGTCACCACTAGGACGGAATTTTGAAATCATAACTTTTTGATTTTGAAGTTTCGGTTCCTGTTGCCACGACAGGATGTGTGATGGGAGAAAGATTTTTGCAGGGGTTGATTTAATACATGGTTTCTTTATGTGCGAGACAATTGTTCGAATATATCTCTTAAGTTTTTCGCAAGTATTAGTGCCATATTTATTGCTCATTTCATTATAGAACTTAGTAGGGATTTTCCGAATTGGATGTCCGTACTGGATGTTATTTTTGTCCAGTAGCCGTAGCTTCTATTAATAAATATTCCTGACTTTTATGAAGTCTTTTCTTTTTACCGTTTGTTCTTTCGACCGGTGAATGGTCGACTTGTATCCTGTTCACATCAGCTGCGAAAGCCAAATGGCTAAAATACAATAGAAGAAAAATCAACACCAACAAATACTTTCATATAACATCATTAACACTCGAAAGAGTATTTTAGTAACTTTTCCGTCAATTCACTTTTGCGAATTTTTCCGGTCTGTTGTCCGCTAAGGGAATTATTTTTCAATAGGTCAGTAGCGACAGAAGGATACTACAAGTAGAAGGGGAGAAGAGGAAAAGGTTGCAATCATTTAGAAGACAATGAAAATTCTAGTGGTCTATATTTTTTTGTTGTTGTTGTTGGGGAGATTACTCAGAAGATGTGAAGAACTCCAGTCACGACTCCGAACCTGAAAGAAAAATAGAGAACAAAAAAATATTTAGATATTATATTTTTGAAATTTTTGAGATAAAAATTTTTTCAGATAAAAATTTTTTTTTTTAGTTTTTATTAAGTTTTGCTGGTAGCACCTTTATTTAGTTTAGTCACACATGCTGGTAGCACTTTTTAGATTTACATGCTAGTAGCACATTTAGTTTTTTGATTTAGTTTGCTGGTAGCACATTTAGTTTTTTGATTCAGTTTGCTGGTAGCACCTTTTTTTTAATTAAGTTTTGCTGGTAGCACATTTTTGATTTAGTTTGCTGGTAGCACCCTTTAGTTAAGTTTGAGTTTTTCAAATAAATTTTTGGAAAAATCTAGTTTAGAAATTTTTTGATATAGTTTATATTTTTAGAGTTCATTTATTAATTAGTTTGGAACTTATTTTTATAGATACATATTCATTTAGCCAAACAAAAAAATTTTTTTTTGGTAGATTTTTGGTGAAAAGTTTAGTTTAGATTTGGTTATATTTTTTTTTAAGTTCAAGGGGTTTACCCATAAAAGATTAGTAGGTTAAGGTTAGTTAGTAAGTTATCGTAGTGTTAGTTAAGTTTTTATAGTAGGTAGCAGATAAGAATAGATAGGTATATGTAGTTTTTACATAATAAGTTATCTGAACAAATATTGTACTTCAATTCAACAAATACTTATTTTATTTTGACAATTAATACTGAGCAAATTACGAAATATTCTGTCCTAATGGGAAAGAAAAAGGGTTTTAACGTCCGACGGAAAAGGAGGTCGAAGGCAATCCGACCCCGAATCTCCAAAAGCTCACAGAGTAGCCACTCCCGAACCACATAACACCAGGTTCCGTAAGCATCAAGACTTGTTTCACAACATGACGATGGAGGCCGGTGAAGCAATGGATGAGAGTCAGTTGAAAGGAACAACTCAATAGGATTCAATTCAGTAACACTTCCGCTAATAGAGATGCGAGAATACCTATGACATCACCTGCTGCTTCCATCTACAGATCACCTCATTACCAAAAATGGGGGATCTCATTCAATTCAAAAAACATGACAGTTGATGAGTTTTTGTTCCGTTTGGACAAAGTTAAAGATAGTTATCGTGCTTCGTGGGATGAGATTGTCTCCAATTTTCATCACTTCGTTAGTGGACCAGCAGAGGCCAGGTATTGGATTTACTTGAAAAACAATCCTCAAACATCACTAGAATCTTTACCTATAACTAATAAAAAAATTACTATCTTAAGAAATTCAGAACCCCCAAACATTACTAATACTCTTCCCAAAGATACCCAATTGCCTCGGTAACGGTGCTGCTAAGTACATTGAAGATGCTAATATTCCATATGAAAAATTCAATTCTAGTATATTTACTGCTGATGGTGCAAAACAGCGTATAGCTGGAGTGGTTACTACGAACATTAAGTACAAAGATCTAGTTCTTCCGATCGAACTGTACATAGTACCATCCCTAGCACAAGACTTATATTTAGGCATAGATTTTTGGAAGTTATTTAAAATAGCTCCACTTGTGATATCTTCATTAGACACGGTTACCGAGACAACAATCGGTCAGGCAATTAAGCCGGAATATCTCCTATCCGTAGAGGAATCAACTATTCTTCAAAACACTATTAAGCTATTTCCGTCATTCGCCGTTCGAGGTCTCGGACGGATTCATTTGATGGAACATTCGATAGATACGGGTGACGCAGAGCCTATTAAGCAACGTCATTATCCCATATCGCCAGCAGTACAAAGCCTTGTGTACACGGAGTTGGATCGCATGATCTCGTTAGGTGTTATCGAGGAAAGTCAGAGTGGATGGTCTTCACCAGTCGTACTGGTGAGAAAACCGGGAAAAAACAGACTATGCCTCGACTTCCGAAAATTTAACGCTATAACTAAGAAAAAGGCGAATCCAATTGCGCACATAGAAGGTTTGCTAGCACGCCTTTCCGAAACACGTTACATCTCTAGCGTGGATTTGAAAGATGCTTACTGGCAAGTGCCCCTGGAGAAAAAATCACGGGAGAAGACCGCTTTTACAGTTCCTGGCAGATCCTTGTATCAGTTCAAAGTAATGCCGTTCGGACTTTAGAACGCTGCGCAAAGTTTGACGTGCCTTATTATGGACAAGGTTATTCCTCGCGAGTTGAGAGACCAGGTGTTCATTTACCTGGATGACTTGCTAGTCATTTCCAAGGATTTCAACGAGCACATTTCTATTTTGTCTAGAGTAGCGAAGCATTTAACAGATGCCGGCTAAACTATCAATGTTGAAAAATCAAAATTTTGTTTCAAGGAATTACAATACCTAGGGTATATTGTTGGACAAGGTTGCTTGAAAACCGACCCAAATAAAGTGTCTGCGATAGTGGAGTTTCCTGTACCAACCACAATCCGACAAGTCCGTCGTTTTCAAGGAATGGCCGGCTGGTACACGAGATTCATAGAAAACTTCTCCACACTAACAGCCCCAATATCTGACACTCTGAGAAAGAAAAATAAATTCGAATTTGGTCCAGAAGCAATATCAGCCTTAGAAAATGTTAAGAAAGCGTTAACGTCAGCTCCAGTGCTAATCAATCCTGACTTTAACAAACAATTTGTAATCTGTTGTGATGCCTCATCCACGGGGATAGGGTGCGTTTTATGTCAGTTAGATGAGGAGGGTAACGAAAAACCGATTTACTTTTACTCACAAAAACTGAATTCTGCACAGCAAAACTACACCGTAACTGAGAGAGAACAAAACCACATACTTAGAGGCGCTTAGAAAAATGTTGAAGCTCCAAATGCGTTTGAAAAACAAACAAACATAACATCTCGACCTGTGTCGTCAGTGGTCATAAGCGGTGGAATGCGTTGTGCATACGGCTTCGAAGACTGAGTAAATCTGAAAGCGTGGGTTCGAATCTCATGATGTGCATGTGAAAAAGTTTTTCATAATAAAATTGGATTAAAGCTCAAAACCACTAAAAAGGAGACTGATAAAAGGAATTGGCAATCCTTGAAATAGCTATATCTCCAGCCAAAGATAGAAAAAAACGAATGATAATATTCGTAAACGAGTAAATAAAAATTCGTTTAAAATTGGTGGTAGCGCCTTTAAGTTGTTGTTGTTGTTCAAACACATTCAATGAAAATTAAGAGAATGGTCAGTAATAAAAACTGACATTCTATAGTACAAATAGTACAATATAACAACAATAATAACTTAAATAGTATGGTCGTACCAATCTTCCAACCTCTCCCCCTTTGATATGTGCTACAAATTGTAGTCTATCAAATAAGGTTAGGAGAAAATGGGGGCGGAACAAAACAACATACTTAGAGGCGCTTAGAAAAATGTTGAAGCTCCAAATGCGTTTGAAAAAACAAACAAACATAACATCTCGACCTGTGTCGTCAGTGGTCATAAGCGGTGGAATGCGTTGTGCGTACATCCCTCTGATGAAAATTCAGCGTCTGCCCCCCTACCTCATTCTAATATAAACTCATCGACCTACATCCAGATCGATGTGTTATTGTTGTTGTTGTCGTTGTTTGTTGTCATTGTTGTTACGGCTGAAAAATATCAACCCCTGGTTTCGGTTCTACAACCACAGCCATGACTCCTTATCTCCGTTATCTTAAACCTTCATGTTGAACTATAATGAAGTACAGAAAGAAAAATCAACTTCCCAGTATCTGAGACCATCAGAAGTTAAATGAAAGAAAGATTATGTTTTATTTTCTTAAACTAATATAATTTTTTTATTTACTTCAATCTTAAAAATACTAAAGAATCTTTTAATACTGAAAAGAAACACTCGCTCTTAGCGCTGACATAAACTAACTGAAAAATCTGATCAATACAGAAATAAGTTACTATCTGAAAATTTAAAAATAGGTACTCAACTGATAAGAGACTATAAACTCTAAATAAAGTATTAAGACAAAAATTCAAAACTATGAGATTAATGAAATTTTATAAGAATGTGGCAAAAAAAAATGTAAATATCGAAAAAATGGCAATCAAAGAAAAATGTATATACCAAAAGAGAAATATTGCTAACCAAGATATTTCGTTGAATAATGTATGTATGTGAATTGGAAAGAAGTTCAATTCTTTCTCTTATAACGCTTGAAAGTAGAATTAGACTTTATTCAAGTCTTTAAATTTTTGAGGATGGAAATTAATTATTTCCCCTCTCTACGCGAAAAAAAAAATATTTCGATAAATATTTTTAAAGAAGTGACGAAAAAAAATAAAAAAAATTTAAATCGATATCAAATTTGAGTAATTGAACATCTGATCTTTTGTAACTTTATATTGACCGCTTAACTCTGCATACGCTCGAAGTTATGCCAGTCAAGGTAGATTTACGAGGACCTTAGGTACAAAAGACTTCGTTCTAAACCGTTCGGTATACACACAGTGTACACAAATTTACCGCGACTTTAGAAATTTATTAAAGTTAATATTGACTGAAAATCTTTAACATGGATTTGAAGAGAAAATTCTCTTTTTTTGAAATAATTTTTCAAATGATATCTCCAAAGTGAGAATAATAATGATAGAATGATGAACTTGGTAATTCGGATCACAAAACACAAATAAATACAAAAATGGAACAATGTCCATATAATGCTGCAAAAGTAAAAGTTATTAAAAATCAAGTTATTCAATATAATTATCAAAATATAGTAATATATGTATAAATTATTTAATAAAAATAAGAAAAGTACGACGATGAGAGAAGGTGCACCCTATCACGCGACGACCAGACAAGACAAGATGTTTTAAAGGTAAGTATTTGCAAAAAAAAAAAATTTTGTATGATTGATAACTGTTAATCTTTTTTTTAATTGTTTTCATTGAAATATTTGTGAATTCTCCACCTGCACCCCCACAGAACAATATTTACTATCCAAAAAGTAGTTGTGAATAAATATTTTAACATTTTATAAGATACTATATAACACTGTTTAATTTCACACTCAAGTTTTTATTTATTTTGATCAATTTTTGACATCTATTCAACGACGTGAAGTTAGATGCGCTTTGAATTATTTTATCTGGCAACAATTTCATGAAACTAGAAAAAAAATAGTCTTTTTGATCTTTTTTGGTACGAAACCAGGTTACCAATATAGAAACCATCGTCGTTCAGGACAGGGACGCAGCCCAGTCCAGAGGTGTGATCTCCTCCAAATCGTACAAGGGGTATTCTCGGTTCAACGTGTCATACATCTCACTAATCCTACCAGGGCTTTTTCCAAAGAAATTCCAATTGGAAGAAGAAGCAAACAAAAAGATTCAGACGGTGGATTGGATTGGTCTCTCTTTTGTTGTACAGCGTAGGTTTCTGGGTTTCAGTTTCGTTTAGTATTTTGAGCTTAAGTCTCCTGGTTTTCATTTTTGGGATGAATTCTTCCACTACATATCATGTCACCACTAGGACGGAATTTTGAAATCATAACTTTTTGATTTTGAAGTTTCGGTTCCTGTTGCCACGACAGGATGTGTGATGGGAGAAAGATTTTTGCAGGGGTTGATTTAATACATGGTTTCTTTATGTGCGAGACAATTGTTCGAATATATCTCTTAAGTTTTTCGCAAGTATTAGTGCCATATTTATTGCTCATTTCATTATAGAACTTAGTAGGGATTTTCCGAATTGGATGTCCGTACTGGATGTTATTTTTGTCCAGTAGCCGTAGCTTCTATTAATAAATATTCCTGACTTTTATGAAGTCTTTTCTTTTTACCGTTTGTTCTTTCGACCGGTGAATGGTCGACTTGTATCCTGTTCACATCAGCTGCGAAAGCCAAATGGCTAAAATACAATAGAAGAAAAATCAACACCAACAAATACTTTCATATAACATCATTAACACTCGAAAGAGTATTTTAGTAACTTTTCCGTCAATTCACTTTTGCGAATTTTTCCGGTCTGTTGTCCGCTAAGGGAATTATTTTTCAATAGGTCAGTAGCGACAGAAGGATACTACAAGTAGAAGGGGAGAAGAGGAAAAGGTTGCAATCATTTAGAAGACAATGAAAATTCTAGTGGTCTATATTTTTTTGTTGTTGTTGTTGGGGAGATTACTCAGAAGATGTGAAGAACTCCAGTCACGACTCCGAACCTGAAAGAAAAATAGAGAACAAAAAAATATTTAGATATTATATTTTTGAAATTTTTGAGATAAAAATTTTTTCAGATAAAAATTTTTTTTTTTAGTTTTTATTAAGTTTTGCTGGTAGCACCTTTATTTAGTTTAGTCACACATGCTGGTAGCACTTTTTAGATTTACATGCTAGTAGCACATTTAGTTTTTTGATTTAGTTTGCTGGTAGCACATTTAGTTTTTTGATTCAGTTTGCTGGTAGCACCTTTTTTTTAATTAAGTTTTGCTGGTAGCACATTTTTGATTTAGTTTGCTGGTAGCACCCTTTAGTTAAGTTTGAGTTTTTCAAATAAATTTTTGGAAAAATCTAGTTTAGAAATTTTTTGATATAGTTTATATTTTTAGAGTTCATTTATTAATTAGTTTGGAACTTATTTTTATAGATACATATTCATTTAGCCAAACAAAAAAATTTTTTTTTGGTAGATTTTTGGTGAAAAGTTTAGTTTAGATTTGGTTATATTTTTTTTTAAGTTCAAGGGGTTTACCCATAAAAGATTAGTAGGTTAAGGTTAGTTAGTAAGTTATCGTAGTGTTAGTTAAGTTTTTATAGTAGGTAGCAGATAAGAATAGATAGGTATATGTAGTTTTTACATAATAAGTTATCTGAACAAATATTGTACTTCAATTCAACAAATACTTATTTTATTTTGACAATTAATACTGAGCAAATTACGAAATATTCTGTCCTAATGGGAAAGAAAAAGGGTTTTAACGTCCGACGGAAAAGGAGGTCGAAGGCAATCCGACCCCGAATCTCCAAAAGCTCACAGAGTAGCCACTCCCGAACCACATAACACCAGGTTCCGTAAGCATCAAGACTTGTTTCACAACATGACGATGGAGGCCGGTGAAGCAATGGATGAGAGTCAGTTGAAAGGAACAACTCAATAGGATTCAATTCAGTAACACTTCCGCTAATAGAGATGCGAGAATACCTATGACATCACCTGCTGCTTCCATCTACAGATCACCTCATTACCAAAAATGGGGGATCTCATTCAATTCAAAAAACATGACAGTTGATGAGTTTTTGTTCCGTTTGGACAAAGTTAAAGATAGTTATCGTGCTTCGTGGGATGAGATTGTCTCCAATTTTCATCACTTCGTTAGTGGACCAGCAGAGGCCAGGTATTGGATTTACTTGAAAAACAATCCTCAAACATCACTAGAATCTTTACCTATAACTAATAAAAAAATTACTATCTTAAGAAATTCAGAACCCCCAAACATTACTAATACTCTTCCCAAAGATACCCAATTGCCTCGGTAACGGTGCTGCTAAGTACATTGAAGATGCTAATATTCCATATGAAAAATTCAATTCTAGTATATTTACTGCTGATGGTGCAAAACAGCGTATAGCTGGAGTGGTTACTACGAACATTAAGTACAAAGATCTAGTTCTTCCGATCGAACTGTACATAGTACCATCCCTAGCACAAGACTTATATTTAGGCATAGATTTTTGGAAGTTATTTAAAATAGCTCCACTTGTGATATCTTCATTAGACACGGTTACCGAGACAACAATCGGTCAGGCAATTAAGCCGGAATATCTCCTATCCGTAGAGGAATCAACTATTCTTCAAAACACTATTAAGCTATTTCCGTCATTCGCCGTTCGAGGTCTCGGACGGATTCATTTGATGGAACATTCGATAGATACGGGTGACGCAGAGCCTATTAAGCAACGTCATTATCCCATATCGCCAGCAGTACAAAGCCTTGTGTACACGGAGTTGGATCGCATGATCTCGTTAGGTGTTATCGAGGAAAGTCAGAGTGGATGGTCTTCACCAGTCGTACTGGTGAGAAAACCGGGAAAAAACAGACTATGCCTCGACTTCCGAAAATTTAACGCTATAACTAAGAAAAAGGCGAATCCAATTGCGCACATAGAAGGTTTGCTAGCACGCCTTTCCGAAACACGTTACATCTCTAGCGTGGATTTGAAAGATGCTTACTGGCAAGTGCCCCTGGAGAAAAAATCACGGGAGAAGACCGCTTTTACAGTTCCTGGCAGATCCTTGTATCAGTTCAAAGTAATGCCGTTCGGACTTTAGAACGCTGCGCAAAGTTTGACGTGCCTTATTATGGACAAGGTTATTCCTCGCGAGTTGAGAGACCAGGTGTTCATTTACCTGGATGACTTGCTAGTCATTTCCAAGGATTTCAACGAGCACATTTCTATTTTGTCTAGAGTAGCGAAGCATTTAACAGATGCCGGCTAAACTATCAATGTTGAAAAATCAAAATTTTGTTTCAAGGAATTACAATACCTAGGGTATATTGTTGGACAAGGTTGCTTGAAAACCGACCCAAATAAAGTGTCTGCGATAGTGGAGTTTCCTGTACCAACCACAATCCGACAAGTCCGTCGTTTTCAAGGAATGGCCGGCTGGTACACGAGATTCATAGAAAACTTCTCCACACTAACAGCCCCAATATCTGACACTCTGAGAAAGAAAAATAAATTCGAATTTGGTCCAGAAGCAATATCAGCCTTAGAAAATGTTAAGAAAGCGTTAACGTCAGCTCCAGTGCTAATCAATCCTGACTTTAACAAACAATTTGTAATCTGTTGTGATGCCTCATCCACGGGGATAGGGTGCGTTTTATGTCAGTTAGATGAGGAGGGTAACGAAAAACCGATTTACTTTTACTCACAAAAACTGAATTCTGCACAGCAAAACTACACCGTAACTGAGAGAGAACAAAACCACATACTTAGAGGCGCTTAGAAAAATGTTGAAGCTCCAAATGCGTTTGAAAAACAAACAAACATAACATCTCGACCTGTGTCGTCAGTGGTCATAAGCGGTGGAATGCGTTGTGCATACGGCTTCGAAGACTGAGTAAATCTGAAAGCGTGGGTTCGAATCTCATGATGTGCATGTGAAAAAGTTTTTCATAATAAAATTGGATTAAAGCTCAAAACCACTAAAAAGGAGACTGATAAAAGGAATTGGCAATCCTTGAAATAGCTATATCTCCAGCCAAAGATAGAAAAAAACGAATGATAATATTCGTAAACGAGTAAATAAAAATTCGTTTAAAATTGGTGGTAGCGCCTTTAAGTTGTTGTTGTTGTTCAAACACATTCAATGAAAATTAAGAGAATGGTCAGTAATAAAAACTGACATTCTATAGTACAAATAGTACAATATAACAACAATAATAACTTAAATAGTATGGTCGTACCAATCTTCCAACCTCTCCCCCTTTGATATGTGCTACAAATTGTAGTCTATCAAATAAGGTTAGGAGAAAATGGGGGCGGAACAAAACAACATACTTAGAGGCGCTTAGAAAAATGTTGAAGCTCCAAATGCGTTTGAAAAAACAAACAAACATAACATCTCGACCTGTGTCGTCAGTGGTCATAAGCGGTGGAATGCGTTGTGCGTACATCCCTCTGATGAAAATTCAGCGTCTGCCCCCCTACCTCATTCTAATATAAACTCATCGACCTACATCCAGATCGATGTGTTATTGTTGTTGTTGTCGTTGTTTGTTGTCATTGTTGTTACGGCTGAAAAATATCAACCCCTGGTTTCGGTTCTACAACCACAGCCATGACTCCTTATCTCCGTTATCTTAAACCTTCATGTTGAACTATAATGAAGTACAGAAAGAAAAATCAACTTCCCAGTATCTGAGACCATCAGAAGTTAAATGAAAGAAAGATTATGTTTTATTTTCTTAAACTAATATAATTTTTTTATTTACTTCAATCTTAAAAATACTAAAGAATCTTTTAATACTGAAAAGAAACACTCGCTCTTAGCGCTGACATAAACTAACTGAAAAATCTGATCAATACAGAAATAAGTTACTATCTGAAAATTTAAAAATAGGTACTCAACTGATAAGAGACTATAAACTCTAAATAAAGTATTAAGACAAAAATTCAAAACTATGAGATTAATGAAATTTTATAAGAATGTGGCAAAAAAAAATGTAAATATCGAAAAAATGGCAATCAAAGAAAAATGTATATACCAAAAGAGAAATATTGCTAACCAAGATATTTCGTTGAATAATGTATGTATGTGAATTGGAAAGAAGTTCAATTCTTTCTCTTATAACGCTTGAAAGTAGAATTAGACTTTATTCAAGTCTTTAAATTTTTGAGGATGGAAATTAATTATTTCCCCTCTCTACGCGAAAAAAAAAATATTTCGATAAATATTTTTAAAGAAGTGACGAAAAAAAATAAAAAAAATTTAAATCGATATCAAATTTGAGTAATTGAACATCTGATCTTTTGTAACTTTATATTGACCGCTTAACTCTGCATACGCTCGAAGTTATGCCAGTCAAGGTAGATTTACGAGGACCTTAGGTACAAAAGACTTCGTTCTAAACCGTTCGGTATACACACAGTGTACACAAATTTACCGCGACTTTAGAAATTTATTAAAGTTAATATTGACTGAAAATCTTTAACATGGATTTGAAGAGAAAATTCTCTTTTTTTGAAATAATTTTTCAAATGATATCTCCAAAGTGAGAATAATAATGATAGAATGATGAACTTGGTAATTCGGATCACAAAACACAAATAAATACAAAAATGGAACAATGTCCATATAATGCTGCAAAAGTAAAAGTTATTAAAAATCAAGTTATTCAATATAATTATCAAAATATAGTAATATATGTATAAATTATTTAATAAAAATAAGAAAAGTACGACGATGAGAGAAGGTGCACCCTATCACGCGACGACCAGACAAGACAAGATGTTTTAAAGGTAAGTATTTGCAAAAAAAAAAATTTTGTATGATTGATAACTGTTAATCTTTTTTTTAATTGTTTTCATTGAAATATTTGTGAATTCTCCACCTGCACCCCCACAGAACAATATTTACTATCCAAAAAGTAGTTGTGAATAAATATTTTAACATTTTATAAGATACTATATAACACTGTTTAATTTCACACTCAAGTTTTTATTTATTTTGATCAATTTTTGACATCTATTCAACGACGTGAAGTTAGATGCGCTTTGAAAAAAATAGTACTTCTCTGTTTTATCTGGCAACAATTTCATGAAACTATTCTCGTTACTTGTAATCGATTTATGTTGCGGCTTTCGTTTTCTTGACTATCGTTTTTTTGCCGTTCGTTTCGAAATACGTAATACGGGCCCAGGACTTCGTAAAAAAAAATTATAGATGAATCTCAACGATCAGCAATCATGCACGACACGATACCAAAGATCTTGTTGAGCTCAGAGCTACATATATATGTGGTTTTTATTGTACCTTAGTATTACACAGAAATAATCATTCCCACTTTTATTAACGTAGGTACACATACATACGTATTGTGTCCTTTTTTTGTAACTTGAGTCACATTCTAAGTGGAACGTGATTTACTTGGAAAGCTATACTCCTTTACAGCAAAGGACAGGTATATTATTTATAAAAAAAATGCAAAATTGGAATCCTAGGATTCTGTTATTTTTGTAAAATATACTACAAACAATGAAATTTACGTTAAATCAAAAATGATCTTAACTAAGTTAAGTGATATTTACTCTGAAAATTCTTTTCAAAACAAAAATAGATAAAAATGTAGGTATACGTTTTCGTAGGTATAGGATAAATAGTGTTAAAGGTATTTTCTCTCTTTTCGATTTCTTTTTTTTTTATATACGGGTTTAACTTACTATTACAGGGCTTAAGCAATAGATAATTTATAGGATATAAGAAATTTATTGCCGAAATAAATAAGTCAAAAATAAAGAAATTGTAAAACTCATACCTTCGTATTAGATAAATGTGATAATTATAAAAAGTTGAAAATGATACTTATGTTGAAAGTTCTTATTAGATGATGAAGATCTTCTGTTTGCTCACGAAGCAAGATGATGTTATAGAGATGAGTCCCACGCCGTGGATATTAGTTGTTTAGCCGTTTCACAACTTTTATGCTACGTTGACTGATGCTTCTAGATATGGTGATCATTCCAAAACTAGAGACTTCATGTTTCGATTGACTTGATGATGTGATGTTTATGGCAATTTTTATTATTTTTCTTCAACTGGCCTAGCGTTAAATGAGGTTTGCAGCAATTTTATATTTCTTGGCCTAGCGTTGCGTTAAAAGCCAGGCAGGCTATCTTCTGGGAGCGGTGTGGAATTTCTGACCAGGAACCCGTTTGTGGTGGTGGACACTTCTGCTTCTCGATGGGTGTCCCACTTCCACGGCGGTTCCCAGTTATGTTAGATGCCACTCCTATATCGTATAGCTGCCTGTATAAAAAAATTGGTTTTAGTAAATTGTATAAGAATTTTTTTTTCATATTTAATGCACATGTTACCACGTACAATGATCGCAACACATAATTTTCTGATTAGCAAAAAAAAATTGTCTACAGAGTTTACCTTGCTTGGTGGAAGTTTTCTGCTAAATCTCTTGAACTATCTTTGCTCCTATAGACGCACGCACTTGGACAGAATCCCTGACTATGTTGCTCCGTGACAACTATTCCAATTGGAATATTTTTAAAGAAGTCTTTGTTGAGATTCTGTTGGTGTCTGACAATTACTAATATCATAAAAACTGTCTTTAAAGTGTATGGACTAATTAACTACTCTCATTACTTCTATAACCTGAATACATTCTTACTTTGTTTTTATACGCTCAATTCTTCTCTTTTTTTCTCCTTCTCTACATACTCTGGTAGTGATAAGTGCTTTTTCGAAAATTCACAAGTTCTTGATCTATATGCAAATTTTACCAAAACCCAAAGGGTACACTTCATTTTCTGCAGATCGTCGGGCTCTACTTTTTCCATCTGAGTACTCTACTACTGGGGTTCGCCATTTCCTTGGGTTCTTTTTTTATCAGGACTGCCTCCATTTATCCTCCGTGTTGACATTTCTGCAACAACACTCTTATGGGGGTTTCCATTTTGTTTTTCAGGAACATATGTTCTTTACTTTTTCTCCCGTATACCAGTAAGAGTAGTAAAAAAATTGTTATACAGTGGTGTGTGTCCGAACTAACTTTTTTGAGTTTGGTCTTTGCTAAGTGATTTCAATTTTATTCAGAATTACCTCATCGATGTAGATTTAAGAATTAATATAATAAAAAAAATTTCGAGTTGGTTTGATATCAAATAGAAGTTTATGGAATGGACTATAGAGAGTTTATGTTACCTACTGTAAAGATGAATGAGATGGTTTTCCTACACGTTAACCAGCGTGGTTAGGGCCAATCTTTTCAGCTTTGGTTAAATCTCTGGTTTGTTCACCATAGAATTTTCTTAACCAGTTGTTTCGAAACTCGGTTAACCACAGTTCGTCTTTTCACCATTTTATCTACTTTAGTTACCAAGCCAGACATAGCTCCAGTTTTCCAGTGGTCCAGTTGTGAAACGGAATGCGAGAGAGAGAAATCGAAGATTTTGTCAATAATTGATAACAGCCCGTCTCGTTTCGATGCACATGGATAAACTGAATTGATTAATTTCACGAACAAAGGAAAACAAACCTTGAACCACGAATCTCATGATGTGCATGTGAAAAAGTTTTTCATAATAAAATTGGATTAAAGCTCGGCACCACTATTAAGGAGACTGATGATAGGAATTGGCACTCCTTGATAGCTATATCTCCAGCCAAAAATGGAAAAACGAATAATAAAATTCGTAAAAACGAGTAAATAAAATTCGTTTAAAAATTGGTGGTAGTGCCTTTAAGTTGTTGTTGTTGTTCAAAACACTTCTCCTTTTATCCCTAGTAATTCTTATTGGAAATAAAATATTCGCAATAGTTCTGAGTTTTATCCTTGAAAGTCGGTACATAAGAAGCACATGGTAAACAAGTAGTGCCAATTTTAAAAGCGAAAACCTTATAGGCGATGTTTTACTGAATCGTTTTATTGAACATTTCTAACTCTACTTAGATTTCCCTTGTGGATTCTCAATAAAACACACCTATTATAAAATAAAAAAAAAAATCCAAGATAAAAATGTATCTTTATTTTAATACTTAGGTACTATTCGCAATAAATATGATTAAACGCTTTCATATGGTGCCAATACAACCGAAATCGGGCAACTGGTTAGAAAATTATGACCGAAAAATGAAAGAAGCAGTTTTTTCAAGATGGCGGATTTTGCCCAAAGCGGAGCTTTTGGGACTTTTAACATTTCATTCACGACATCATCCTCTACCATATATTTCAACCAAATGTTTGCTTGTTTTTTCAAACGTCTGGGTCAATGTCTAATTTGACTGGACTATATGGAAAAGATGATTTTGAAAAAGGAATCGAAAAGGAAGAAAATAAATAGCGAAACAGGCCACCCAGGTACTGTTGAGTTTTGAAAATTTGGACTCAGGCGCCCGCCAGACGACTTGAATACCCTAAGCGGAGCAACGAAGTTGCGTGAGCGGGACTGACTACAGAAAGAGAGTTAAAACCCGCGAAGCGGACCATCCAGGTGCTGTTGAATATGGAATCATTCGACTCAGGTGCCTGCCCCTCTCCAAAATCATCAAAAATACATAAATTTTTCTAAATTGCTCCATACTTTGAATTTTTACTTGCTCAATAGGTCAATATAATGGTTGTGGCAGCTCGTACTCAGTTCCCGCATCTCGATATTCACAAGGGACTTGGCAACATCCTGATCAATTAACCGTCAACCAGATTGACCATATTGCGATCCATATTGTGATGTCCGATCGGTTCGAGGAGCCAACGATGCCTCGGACCACGTGGTAGTTGTAGCCAAGTTAATGCTATACGGATATCCAGAACAAGGCCAAAACGTCGAAATACTATGGAGAAATTTGGTGTCGGCCGGCTGCAATCGCAAGAGTACTTTTCTAATCGAATCACTCGCTACCTCTTAACTAGTAATTTTCCACTACCTTCAAGCTTCGAAAACCAGTGGAAGCATTGCGACGAAGCAAAAAAGCCACAATGATATGATAGCATCAATAAAGACGAGTTATATAGAGCAATGTCTAGTTTTGGCATCCCTACCAACATTTTCCTTTGTGCAGGATGACGATGGAGAATTAACGCTGCTCCATCTAAGTCGGTAAAGACCTCACCGATACCTTTGATTTCAAAAAAGGATTTAGACAAGGAATTTCAAATCGATACCCACCAACTTTTCATCGACTTCAAGGCCGCGTATGATGGCATCAATAAAGACGAGTTATATACAGCAATGTCTAGTTTTGGCATCCCTACCAACATTTTCCTTTGTGCAGGATGACGATCGGAGAATGAACGCTGCTCCATCAAAGTCGGTAAAGACCTCACCGATACCTTTAATTTCAAAAAAGGATTTAGACAAGGCGATGCGCTGTCATGCGACTTCTTTAACGTCATTCTTAAAATAGTGCAAAACGATCACGTCTACACCAGCGGCACAATCTTTCAAAAGTCCGTTCAAGGCAATCGAAGAGCAAGGCCATCTCTCGAGCCTCGGAAGAATACCTTTATAAGACACTTATAATCCCGGTCCTTATTCATGGTGCAGAAGCGTGGGAATTTGATATTACTTAAAGAGAACGCTTTAGGCTGCTTGGAAAAAAAAATTCTCCATGTGATTTTCTTCTATCTGCATTTTTTATGAATTCTGGACCAAAGTATATATGTATATTTAATTTTTTTTTTCATTTAAATAAAAGTTTGCCATCCCCTTCCCAGAAAATAATTCTTAGTTACGCCACTGGCTCTTAAACTGGACTTCAAAATGGTGAATTCGATCACACCGAATCAAAAACCCGGTTTTTGTGAAAAATCAAAAACCTGCATCATTCTCATTTTGGCAAGTAACAAGTTTACAAAAACCACTAGTTTTTTGCAAAAACCGATCGAAAACCAGTTGAAATTGAGAAATGAACAAATCAAACATAATAAGTGAACATCTCAATCAATTGTGAAGAATGAGAAATAAAAGAGGACTGTCAATAGAAATTATTTTATCTGTGCTCAATGTGACTGCTACGAATCGATAACGAAAAGAATAGAACATGTTATCAGTGCAAAACGAGATAATGGCTGTGCTGAAATATTCTGAAAGCTGCTTCATAGTCCTTATCAGAACAATTCCTAACCGTTTTGGGATACATTTTTTGTTTGCCTTTAAATCAGAACAGTACACCCAACCTGTCATCGGCCGAGGTACGCTAGGTCACCTTCGCCCGAATTCGACCGATTGAATCAAACATACATCCGTAAGGAATGAAAGCACAACCCTATACACTACACAGCTAACATCGCCCGATGACGTCCTTTGATTACTGATCAACCAAAAAATCCAATCCTCTATGAAGTCGTCCGTTGTGAAGAAATTGAATATACAAAATAATAAAGCGACCCTTACGGTCAGTCAGAGGATGTCAGTCATTTACACATATAATCATTAATCAGGGAAAATCAAAAGGGTTTAGATTTTTCGTGAAACAAATCTACGCATACAGACTTATTTTTACAAACATTATATTATACCTGTGACACACCTGGTGGTATGGATACAATGGTATACGAATAATCCACCAGTGTGTCAGAGAATACCTTGCTAATATCACACGATCAACCACGCTAATAAAAATAGCGTGGTTTAGATACTAGGGTTTTTACCGTAGCGTACATTTTACGCAATATACGCAATTTTTTTAATGCAGCGCCATTTTTTACCCTTATTTTTGCATAAATATTCCTTAAATTTATTCTTATTGCTGACTGAGCAGGTTAAAATAGTTTATTTTGCTGAAAAATGGACGGCCAAAAATAAGTAAAAAAAATTATTATATTACAAATTGTTAAATTAATTGCTTTTTAGGGGTTATATGTGCCTAAACCAAGAAAAAACATACAAAATTTACATCTTTTCATCATAGTAAAAAAACTCAATCACTATTTGTTGCAGAGCTGTCAACGCATACGCATGGTGTGGGTCACAGTACACGTATTAAAGGTAATATACTGCGCAGGTTGTCAAAAATAAGAACTCTATAACCCAAATGTCATTTTTTTATTATCAATTCGAATTTTCTTATCCTGTTATTTGTTGTTTTCTGCCCCAGAAACATAATTTTCCTACAAATCAAGATATTAGTGATTTAAAAAAATTGTTTTTTTAAATTTTTTAAGACGCGATCAATTTAGTATTTTGTAACGTGTTCTATAAGATGTTCTCCGTTCTATTTTGTTTCACTTAAAGCATTGACGTACTAGATATGGACCGCCAGTCGGTTGAAATTTTCATACAAACAGCCAAGAAAAGTTGTTCCAGCTAAAAACAGTCTAAAAACGCCATCATCTTTTAACGTGTACTAATTTCGCCATTAGAATTTAAATGAAAACGATAATATATTCATCTGTAAGTAACTCATGGCATAAGGAGTGGATGTGTTTTGTAAAATAAAAGTCGTTTGATAATAATTTCCAACATAATATTTCAATAGTAAATAATTAATTAAAAAAATCATATCACTGCTACGCAGATTCCCTGCTAGTAGTTGATGGCGCCCCTAGTTATGTTGGAACACGCGTGAAGTTGGCTACTGGCGGTCCATACTTAATACGTCAATGACTTAAAGTGACAGCCACAACGAAGTTAACGAAACCCCATTTTTTTTAACGAACCATAGACTAGAAGGCTCCAGAAGGCTCTGACTGGAACTGTACTAGAAGATTCTAAGGCGGAGTGCTGAATGGTGCAGCCAGTATAACTACGAGCGCACCATGCAGCAAGAAGTCTGAATTTGAAATTAGTCGTGTACAAGTCGGTAATTTGAAAGTGATAAAGTTTAAAAAGAAAGTAAAAAGGAAATAAAGACTGTTTTAAAATATTAAGTGGAATTAAAAGTGAAAGACGTAAAGTGAATTGTATTAAAACGGAAATAAGATTTATTTAATAAAACGAACCTAGATAAAACTTAATATTGGTGTCGGAAGTGTAATTAGATAAAACATTAGTGAAAAGTGATTGTGTAAAAATGGGTAACGCACGTAGAAGGAAAATTCAAGCAAAAATTTAAAAATATTGCCAAAGAATTGGACAAGGTAAGAAAACTAAAGGTACGAGAAAATTCTAGTGACTATTTAAAGAGAAAAGAAATGCATCCACCAACTTTTGATGGACAAACTTCATGGTCAATCTATAAGAGACCATTCGAAGCAGCAGCAATGACAAATAGCTGGGACGATGAAGACAAGTTTGTTGCACTTACACTGACTCTTAGAGGACCTGCTGCTAAGTTACTGCAAACAATACCAGCAGAGATGCATGGCAACTTTAGTGCATTTTCACAAGCCATTGAAAAATGCTTTGGAGATTGCCATATGCAAGAAGTTTTTAGAGTTCAACTAAACACAAGAGTTCATAAACAGGGTGAAACTCTTCAGCAACTTCAAGCAGACATCGAACTACTAGCTCACTTGGCAATTCCAATTGCGGGCGATGAAATCATAAACCAATTCGAGGCGGAAGCCTTTGTTCGTGCCTTGTCTGACATTAATCTCCAGTAAGCAGTACGAACAGCTGGAAAACGAACAGAAGGGAAATGTGACCCTGTATCGGCAATAACAAAGATAACCGAAGAACATCCCGAAAAATCATTGAATCCAAATAAAGCTTTGAAGAGAAAAATGTTTAACTGCTGTAATCTCGATCAACAACACCTTAGAGTTGCTAGAAACCTTCTACAAGAGTTCAAGGCCGATCCGTTAACCAGCATGGCGCCTGCTTTTAGCCAAACAAGACGAAGTTACTAAAATGATATCGACAATGCAGAAAGATGGTTAAATCGAGAATTCAAATAGTCCTTGGGCATCACCATTCGTACTAGTCAAAAAGAAGGACGGAAGTACTCGATTCTGTGTGGATAACCGAAGGCTGAACGATGTCACAAAGAAGGACATTTATATCCTCTGCCTAGGATAAGCGACACTCTGGATGCGATGGCTGGAGCAAAATGGTTTTCAACATTGGACCTGAAGAGTGGGTACTGGCACCTGCCAGTGAAATTCACCCAGAAGATCGGGAGAAAACTGCATTCTCGACAGGTAACGGTTTATAGCAGTTCAAAGTAATGCCTTTTGGCCAGTGTAACGCTCCTGCAACATTTGAGCTCTTAATGGAATGCCTACTAAAAGGCTTTACTTGGAAAGCCTGTCTAGTCTGTTTGGATGATGTGATGGTGTTTGGGAAAACATTTGACGAGCATTGTAAAAAATTAAAAGGGGTATTCCAGAGATTGCGAAATGCTCATCTGAAGCTCAATCCAGAAAAATGTACGCTGTTCAAGTCTAAAGTGAAGTATTTGGGGCATATCATCTCCTCGCAAGGGGTAAGAACTGATCACGAGAAAGTGGAAGCTGTGAAGAACTGGCTAAACCCACAAGACAAAAGCATCAACTTAGAAGTTTGCTTGGGCTAGCTACATATTACCGATTTGTGAAGGATTTTGCCGGAATCGCCAAAAGCTTGCACCAACTCACAGAAAAAGGAAAACAATTCAAGTACTCAAATGAGTGCGAGAAAAGCTTTAAGGAACTTAAAAGACGCTTGTGTGACGCTCCAGTGTTAACCTATCTAACTCCTGGAAAACAGTTTATAGTCGATGCAGATGCAAGCAATGTCGGAATAGGAGCCGTTCTCTCCCAGGTTCATGACGGTCAAGAAAAAAATGTAGTAGTAGTATACTTCAGCAAGGTGCTCTCAAAGACAGAGAGAAATTACTGCGTAACCAGAAGAGAACTTCTTGCTTTGGTTTAGAACAAAACACTTTCATAAATACATCTGTGGACAGAGGTTCCTTTTACGGACGGACTATGGACCGCTAAGATGGCTTTTGAATTTTTAAAATCAAGAAGGTCAAGTAGCCAGGTGGATCGAGAGACTTCAGACATATGACTATGAAATCCAACATCGAAAAGGAAAACTACACTCTAATGCAGATACCCTATCTCGTCGGCCATGTAACCAAGACTGCAAGCATTGCACTCGCCAGGAAGAAAAGGAATCTATTGCCATACAGCGAACAAGAGTTGAACCCATCGGCGGCTGGAGTAACAAGGAAATCAGGAATGCTCAGCAAGAAGATTTGGACATCGAACCCATGGGGAGACATTTCTGATAGAAGTCCGACCCTCATAGCCTATTGGACACAATGGAATTCCCTTCATGTGCAGGAAGGTTTGCTCAAACGAAGATGGAATCTTCAGATGACAAAACCTATGTGATGCAGCTTGTTGTGCCCAGGACAAAGGGTAATGACATTCTACGTGAGATGCATGATGGATCTTCTGGAGGCCATTTGGAAGAAATTTTCAACGGGCAAAAAACGAAATGAAAAGGAATACGTGGATTGCCTAAAGGAAAAACTTACTGACATCCATGCCACGCCACAACGAAACCTTTCCATGAGGGAGATCTATTGTCGCTGTATAATCCTCAGCGACAAACGGAACTGTCACCAAAACTTCAACAAAACTGGGAAGGACCTTACCGTATTGATACAAGGATCAATGATGTGGTTTACCGAATTCAGAGAGGTCTGAGAGGCAAGCCAAAAGTTGTTCACATTGACCGGCTATACCGCTACAGTGGAGAATATGGTGAAGAAATTGTTCGGGGCGAACAATCTTAGGAGGAGGGCAATGTAACGTGTTTTATAAGATGTTCTCCGTTCTATTCCAACTTAAAGTGACAGCCACAACGAAGTTAACAAAGACCATAGACTAGAAGGCTCCAGAAGGCTCTGACTGGTACTGTACTAGAAGATTCTAAAGCGGAGTGCTGAATGTTCGGCCACTATAAATACGAGCGCACCATGAGGCATTGAGGCAAGAAGTCAGTTTGAATTTGAAATTAGTCGTGTACAAGTCGGTAATTTGAAAGTGATAAACTTTGAATTTAAAATAAAGAAAGTAAAAAGGATATTAAGAGTGTTTTGAAATATTAAGGGCCAATTTTTCATTCGTCAGTTAAACAGTCAGTTAGCTATGAGAAGAATAAAATTAACTAACTCTTTAACAGTCTGATAACACTGTACTAGAAGATTCTAAGGCGGAGTGCTGAATGGTGCAGCCAGTATAACTACGAGCGCACCATGCAGCAAGAAGTCTGAATTTGAAATTAGTCGTGTACAAGTCGGTAATTTGAAAGTGATAAAGTTTAAAAAGAAAGTAAAAAGGAAATAAAGACTGTTTTAAAATATTAAGTGGAATTAAAAGTGAAAGACGTAAAGTGAGTTGTATTAAAACGGAAATAAGTTTTATTTAATAAAACGAACCTAGATAAAACTTTACAATCTTAAGGTGCTTTACTATTTAATTAATTTCAAAATTAAATAATTAGCTTCATTCAAAAGCTAATACAAGTGATTTTGATTTTGAAAAACATGTTATGTTCAAAGACGGTATTCTAAGAATCGGCTGTGTTGGATTTCCAAATGTAGGTAAATCATCATTTATAAATGTAATGAAGGGCAAGAAAGTCATAAGTGTGAGCCGAACTCCAGGTCACACCAAGCATTTTCAAACCATATTCCTCACTAGTAAAGTTCGACTATGTGGTTGTCCTGGTCTAGTTTTTCCATCCTCTACACCTAAATATCTACAAGTTCTATTGGGAAGCTATCCCATTGCTCAGTTAAAACAAATCTTTCCGGTTAAGTTCTGGCAGAAAACATCAATTTGCCAGAAGTACTTAAGCTGACTCTTCCACAGGATTACAACGAGTGGTCACAAGTTGCAATAGGCGAAGCATGGGCTGCGAAGCGAGGTTATTTTACTGCTAAGGCTGCTCGACCGGATCGTTATTGAGCTGGTTATAAATTACTGCGAATGTGCTTAGGTTGACAAATTACTTTTTAATTCTATCCACCAAATTTTATAACTGAAAGAGGTTTGCATTATTTATTATTCACTTGTTAAGTTTAGTGGCATCTTTTGTATTTAAAGGAAACTGTCTGGAGCATCCAGATATTGATAAGGTTAAGAAATATCAAGGAGACAAAGAACTGCACGAAGAGTCGCTGAGTGTACATTTGTCGGATAAATGTAAGTTGTTTACTTCTGGGTGATATAATTTATTTACGATTTTTTTTTTTTAAATTTCCATTTCTGTTTTTTAAACAATAAATGAGAGAGTAATACGTAAAAAAAATTAAAATCATTTTTCTAGTCATCTGCAATATCTTCATCATGTTCATTGAAATCATCATCATAATCAACTTCAAAGAAAATTGCCTCGTCAAGGGTAAGTAATATTTTAATGGCACTGAAACAAAAAAATATTAAAGTACTACATACAATTAAGAATCATGACATTGTTCGAATATTAACTGTATTGTTTTTTTTCACTCCGATTCTTTATTATTGATTAATAATACAAATTTGATTTGTCTATTTTTAATTTGTATACACGGGAAAAATTATTTTTATTTAATTCTTTACACGAAATTGTTTGATAACAAATATTTATTAGATTTTTCTGAATTTGTGCGTGGCAGAAGTGTCACTTTACTTTAGTAACAGCGACTGCGGGTCTCCATTTTTGACACATGCGCGAACTTTAACAAAAATGGAAACTCGGAGTATATTACCTTTAATATGTGTACTGTGGGTGTGGGTCACCCTCGATGGTATTGGCTATACAATGGTATAAATACCATCGTATCTTTACCAGCAGGTATTACATATTGATGTCAAAAAAACCAATAACAAATGCTGTTGACGTCTTTTCTAGTCAGCAACATATAACTGAATATAATGCTAACTTGCGTGAAGGAGGGGCCGTGAGTGAAGTTATCGTTATTAGGAATGAAGCAGATAACCTAGACAAGCTTTTGATCGTTATCTCTGAAACAGAACCTACAGTAGCGACAAAAAGTTGTTATGCTGAAAATGAAAATGCAAATTTTATTCTAAACAGTAATTTTGTTATGGCTTAGAGAAAACCTAAACAGAATATAAAAAACAATTAGGAACTTGTTGCGACAGGTTGTAGCTCACTTATAGCCATATGGATGAAATATGGCTTCATATTCAATAGATATTTGACGAGTTCTTACTAAGTTTTTTTTAAGCTAAACTCGAGTTCTTACTATTCATAGAAAATTTAAACCCAAGTCTAAACGAAAAACTAGAGTCCAACTTTAAACAGGAACGAACCCATGTTTAAGTTATATTTAACTCTGATAAACATCAAAAATAAGTTTAGATTTCGAGATTCGCGAGTGATTTCCTCTTTTTTGAAAATAAATTGTTGGTAATTTACCACTTTACGAACAAAAAAGACTCTGTAAAGACGGACCGCTAGCAGTTATGTTGGAAAACTCGTGAAGTTGGGACGGTCCATATCTAATACTTCAATGACTAACAGCCCGATTCTCCCGCTTGTGAGGAGTCACAAATCCCAAGCTATTCATTGTCAGGATGACTTGGAACAGCTGATTGTGACAGAGCAAGGAAAAGTTTTGAATTTATCTTTGCGAAATGTTTGTAAAAAACAAGTAATTAAACCAGAGTAACAAATTTTATAGAAATAAGGTTAAAAATTAGTATAAGACATTTTAGAGCTAATATCAGTGAAAAATGTGTGTGGTGATGCAAATCTATTCTTAATTGGAAAAAACATGGACCGTCGAGTTTAATTTCCCTACATATAAAAAATGTAATAGCTACTTGATTAAACACTTTTTGTAAAGAATAAATAAAAGTTCAAACATTCTAAAAATATTCTTTTTGATTTGGTATTGTTTCATTAAAATAAAACGTAATAAATAAAAAAATTCCTTCATTTGTTTCAACTCACAAAAAAACAAAGCAAACAAAAAATATAATTGAAATTTCGATTGTTTTTATGACTCTCACGGGCTATGGGGGAGCACAGTACACATATCAATTGGAGTTAGAAAATAGCATAAATGAAGCTAAGCAAATAAAAACTGTCGACAAAGACTGTCAAACTTTCGGCGGGAAGTTGGAAGATGTTGTTGAAAATTCCCAAGTAGAAGAAGAAGAAGCTAAATCCCCAGAACCTAAATCAGCTAGTTCTAAAGAAGTTTTGGAGAAAGCCCAAGGTTTCAACTACACGTCTTTCGTTATAAACAAAACTTATATTAAGGAGACAGCACCAAATGAATCGTTTACTGATGATGAAGGTATTGACTATGATGATACTGAAGATGATGATTGTGGTGTGGATTTTAAACTCCTGTTCCGTTTGTGAGTGCTTATCGTAGGCCAGATCCAGTTCCGTCACCACTGAGCGTAGAAAATCATAGTGAGTATTCAAAAAATGAACCAAAACCAACAGTTGGAACTGAAAGCGAATCTTCGGTTAAAAATATAATTCGCAACAGTATCCGGAAGTTGATACCTCCAAACAAAGGTTCTTGTGTAGATAAAACAGAAGAAACGCCACTTGCCTCTTCAAAACATCATCCAAGTGGTCATCATTTCATGGAAACCATACTGTCGAAACAATGGCACCTGCTGAGCCCTATGCTCGGGAAATATCTATAAATAATATCAACTCAGATTATATTAAAATGGAAGATTTTACAAACGAAAGGAAGACGTCTTTGCGGAGTAGCATTAGGAAATCTATTCGAGATGTTAAGAACCAATTCATGAAATCAGTTTTTCATAAAAACCATGAGGCTTATAATTTCGGGAAATGAATTTGATTATTTTTGTCTGTCCCTTTTGGGATGTTATTATTATTTATGTTTTTAAATATTATTCGCACTAGTATTATACTTACATTTGTCACTTTGTTTACTTCACCTTCATATTTAATTTGTTCTTATATTTTATGAAAATATTTAGTATCCATTTTTTATTAAATAAATAAATAATTTATTTTCAAATACAATAAATAAATTAAATGTTTGATTTTTGAATAATTTCATATCTTTCCGGGGAAACTTACATTGAAAAGTTGTGAACAAACTTAATAAGATAACTAAACTTTTCACCTTGTAGCTACTTTCAAGCAATTTTAAATTGTCTATTTCCTTATAGCCCAGTGAAATTAAAGTTTTACTTCTAAATAATTCTTGAGCAAATCAAAAAAGTACCCATGATTGGTGAGACATCTCAGCACTGGAAATATACAATAGATGATTTTTTGATTGTATTAAGTAAAATTTAACAAACCGTGATGGACAATGCTCTAGAATGGGCTGCTGGATAAGTTGATGATGCGGTTGTTGTTGTTCAATTTTTTGAGGATTTGTATTAAAAATTCTTTTTAGAGATATCTCATCGCTGGAAATAAACAATAAATGATTTTTTAATTAAGTATTCAGTAAAATTTAACAAACCGTGTTGGACAATGCTCTATAATGGGTTGGTGGATTAGTTGAGGTTGTTGTTGTTTCATTTTTAATCATATTCAAATCATTGTACCGAGTTCGTATGAATGTTGTGTTTGTTGCTTCTCTGATGGCCTCTCAACTGAATACTGCTTTGACGTTATTAAAATGTACCTCCTTTAATTTTAAGAATCAAGAAATCATGACTGGATTTATCTTGGTAGCCACGTGCCACAACTTCTGACAAAAATCTTGAGAAGGTTCATGCAAAAAAGGAAAAACGCTGAGATAAGCTGGAAATAACTTTCTATAGGTAGACTGGTACTTTTGACATCGTCCGATATGGGTGGACCATCATGACGTGAATCACCATCTTCGTCACTGGTTGTTGAATTCTATTCGCTTTCATCGGGGTTGAAGAGTGATATTAGCATTGACGTATTAGGTATGGACCGCCAGTAGCCAACTTCACGCTTGTTCCAACATAACTAGGGGCGCCATCAACTACTAGCAGGGAATCTGCGTAGCAGCAATAAGATTTCTTTAATTAATTATTTACTATTGAAATATTTTGGTGGAAATAATTATCCAACTACTTTTATTTTACAAAACACATCCACTCCTTATGCCATGAGTTACTTACAGATGAATATATTATCGTTTTCATTTAAATTCTAATAACGAAATTAGTACACGTATTTAACACTAAAAGATAATGGCGTTTTTAGACTGTTTTTAGATGGAACAACTTTTCTTGGCTGTTTGTATGAAAATTTCAACCGACTGGCGGTCCATATCTAGTACGTCAATGGATATTAGTTTCAGTTTTAGTTTCCCAAATCGCTTTACTTGATCTTCATCTTCTTAATCGGATGCATCCAGCTGTATGTTATTATCACTCCTTTTCCAATTTTCTCTGTTTCGTCTGTGAAATAATATGTAGTTGTTAGAAATAAGAATACATCAATAAATAGTTAAGAAATAAAAGTATATGTACATTATTTGAACTTTCATTTTTAATTCCATACAATTTTTTTTTTTAATTTTTCAACTGAAGTGTCACTTTACTTCAGTGACAGCGCACTCCCAGTGACAGGGGGTCTCCATTTATGACACATGCGCGAACTTGAACAAAAACGGAAACTCGGAGTATATTACCTTTAATATTTGTACTGTGATGGGGGAGAATCCGAAAAAGTCACAAAATCAATTTCACATCTTTTTATGACTTGTGAGGTAAGCCCTATGATGGACTTAAAAAACCTCACAAATATAATAATCAACTCATTGACGTACTATATATGGACCGCTAGTAGCCAACTTCACGTGTTTCAACATAACTGCCAGCGCTTCGTATTTACTGCGGTAAAGCATGGCGATAGACTGTGTTTAGACTGGGAAATTTGAGTCTGGCGTGGTGAGTACTCTCGTGATTACACAGGTCCTCAATTGAGGACGCCTCACTTCAAGCGGGTGGAATTTTCGTGAAGTGAGACAGTTGTACGACGCGAATTTTTCGCATTTTATAAAAGAATATAACATCCATAAATTATTATTAATGCTTCTGTTTGTTTCTTTTTCCAAGAATTCATATTCTGAAATACGGCGATGTTAACACATCGGCACTCAAGCAGATAATAGTCGTGTTTTGTTGGTAATTTTTAGTTAGTCAGCACTGGAAGGAACCAACAAAACGCTATATTCACTTTTGTATCCACTTTCTTATTTTATTTCAAAGTTGGTATTCTTGAATATATGCCAAGCCGAAGTTTCAAATAATTTTATGGATGTGTCTGCAAAGTATGGCTATTTGAATATGCCGAGTTGGTCAACTTGTACCCCAACTTCCACTACAAACAAATAAAAACCGGATAAATATAATCATTATTTAGCTTGAATATTACCAAATTAAATCCCAAATTATATAATTTTATTTAAAAATCTGCTTTAACCAATTTTTATTTGTTTTTAAGCGAAAAGTTCAAAATCATCAAACCTTTTTTGCAACTTTCGTAGGTTAAAAGCTTCTTACTTCTTCCGCAACACGCGGCCCTAAAGGAAAACACAATGAACACAACCATTAATAATCTTTGTATATGGAGTCCATGTCTTAAGCTGTCGTAGGTGCCACCAACCTTTAAGCAAAAAATGTATTGACATTATATTTCGCGCCAAAAATTTCCAGGCATTCCAAGATTTTATCTTCACTTTTATGTTCACTTTAATTACTGACCAATTTATCGCCACTTTTCGTATCCCATACAAAATTTTGCTAAAGTGACTAAACACTTACCAACAAAACACGACTAATGAACAAAATAGAAAAAAACTTGAATTTGAAATTGGAACAATACTCACGATTCCGATGTTTATAATTTGAAGCTGCCTCACGAGAGTACTCACCCCTCATCCCTCTCGCCTACGAACTCTCGTCAGTCCAGTCTCAAATTTCCCAGTCTAACGGTCATAAAGAAATTGGAAGAAAATATTCCCGAAAATAAAAAAAAAAACTTTTGATGTTTTTGATGTCAAACCCGTGGGAGCAGTAGGGGATTTGAGATTATACGTATGGCGCTGTAGTAGCACGAATGAAAGAATACAAGATTACGACACTTGTTTTTTTTTCAGCATTTTGTTGTTGTGTTTTTGTCACTTGTGACGTAATCACAAACAGAAAAACCAATAAATGGTTGAATCTTCTTATGACTTTACCCCAACCAATAAGAAAAAGAGTGCAAGGTGCTTACGTCACAAGTGAAAATTACGTCACAAGTGAAACAACAACAAAGTGATAATGCGAAAGTGTCGTAATCTTGTATTCTTTCATTCATGCTGTAGTAGTCATATTTGTACTAAAGAGTAAAGAAAGCTTAGTAGTAGTTTTGACAACCCGTAGCGCATTTAAACTTTTCCATATACGTGTGGCGCCATAGTAGTCAAGTTTGTACTAATGAGCATATAACTTAGTTCTAATTTTGACTACCATCAACGCATTTCAACTTTACCAATCCTCAATTATTAATAATTTTTTAGTTTGAGAAAAAAAGAAGAAATGACGAAAATCTGCCTAATATTAGGCGTGTTTTATTGAACAAAATTATTTTACTTAATATAAAGTAGAGTTAAATTTCAATGCATTACAAAAACAACTATTACTTTATAGCGAGTTACTTTTACTTCTCCTTTTATCCCTAGTAATTCTTATTGGGAATAAAATATTCGCAATAGTTCTAAGTTTTATCTGAAAGTTGGTACATAAGAAGCACGTGGTAAACAAATAGTGCTAATTTTAAAATCGAAAACCTTATAGGAGTTGTTATACTGAATCGTTTTATTGAAAATTTCATACCCTACTTAGATTTCCCTAGTAGGTTTCTCAATAAAACACACCTATTTTATCTGTGGTAATGAATAAGTAGTACTACATATTACCGCTGTAAATACATAGTGCATCTACTGGAACAAGTTTTAAGCAGCGTTTGAATATTTCAACCGACTGGCGGTCCATATATACTACGTCAATGAATCAACTATTTGTAAGAAAAAGAACGTAATATAGTTCTTTTGACGACAGTAACAATTCAATAACTTTCTTGCCAGCGCCATCTCTTGATTTTTTTTTTGTAAACGGAAGTCTACTTATATTTTTTAACGATAAATTTTCGGCAAGTCGTGAGGAACGACGTTGCAATGTCTTTTTAGTTACGACAGCGATACTGATTGCATGTGAGTATAGTGAGTGTATTCAAAAATTGTTAGAATTTGCCTGTGAAATTTACAATCCAATGTTATTATTAATTTTTATCTACAATACAAAAAAAAAGTCCTCCCACAATGTAATTTCTCAGCAGTCGATTCGCAAGCATTCAAAATCAATAAGCACCCTTATTTGTTAAACTACAAATAAAATTTGTATTTTGTCGATAAGGACGATAAAACTTTCTGTGACAACCATCATGGCAATAATTATTATCAGGTGTTAACTAATTATTTCTCATGTTTTTTTTCCGTTGTCTCAGATAAATGAAATTTTAACTACTGTGTTATGTGTACATTATTTAAAATACACTTATATTCCATACTATTGTGTAGCTTTCCTTGAACAAGTTAGATTATTGGTGCATGTGGTATCTATAATTGCTTGTATAAATTATAAATGTTAAATGTTCACTATACTTTCAATACATAAAATAAAACTTAATTTTCCAAGAATCTAACAATATTCCTTGCAGCAATTTTGCTGAGTTAGCATTTTGATATTCGTACAACTCGTAAAATAGCAATTTTTCTAAGCATGCGATTTTGTTTAGTTCACATTTTAACATTCTTAAATCTTAATAAATTAAAAACCACGAATTTTTTTCACTAAAAGTAACCAAATTTTTGGTTTTTGAAATTCAGTGTATCATTGGCATTTTTAACTTTATAGATATCTATTTCAAGTGAAAGTGACTGTGTTTGAAATTAAGCAAAAAAATCACCCTAGTGAACTTTGTGCAGAATTTATGATGTTTGATGTTTTCTTGCTTCTTTTATATACCTATGTATGTAGAAAATAGACAATTTGGTAAATCATTAAAAGTTAACATTGTACCTATACGAAACGAAGTTCGCCGGGTCAATTAAATGAGTACATATTGCATTAAAATTAATCTGGTCAACTAAAGCATTTTTTGTTATCAAAATTACTGATTTTGAGCTTAATTTGTTTGATAAAATCACTTGTTATTGCAGTTATGAAAATCGATTTCACTGAACTAGTTTCAAAAAGTTTGTCATTTTCGAGTGGACGTTCGGAAGGTCGTCCGAGTGAAAAAAAAACCTCTCCCTAAATCGTTTCAATAGTTTTTTGGAGTGATGGTTGGGAGTGCTTATTTGCCTTCCCGAATTGAATTGGGAGTGCTCTGACTATTCACAGCCACATACATATTGTTTACGTCGGTCATATTGTCAAAGCCATATGGAACAATACTCGCAGTAATTTGAATTTTTTTTTCAATTCAGTAACTAAAATAATAAGTGCAAATAAAAACAAATATTGGAAAATACTTTTTGATTGGTTTTTTGCTTCGTTTTGTGTTACAAAAATTTAATCTAAAGAATCTAGTCAACTTCCAGATACAAGAAAGAGGGTCTTAATGATATGTTGGATTCATAATTTCCTCCTCTTCAGAGTTAAATCACTCAAATAATTCTATTATGTTGGGATTCTCCACTGTTCTCAGCATTCAATGAGATGTCCTTTGCTTCACACGATGAAAATGTAACCAAACTTAATATGACCAACTACTGATATTTCCATCATTTAGTAAGAATATTAATCCGCTATTAGACTTGCTCTCGATTATAACATCTGTCCATTTTATATCTGCATAACTAATGAGAATTTTGCCGTTATTATGTTACTCAACTTTAGTTTTATTTTGAATGTTCCTTTTAAGCTGGTCATACACGCTGGAGCCATTCGGTTCAGAATAAGAGAGAGCCAACTCTTTTTGAGCCAATTTATTTGATTAAAAATAATTGTATCAAAACATTTTAAAATCAGTCCGATTGAATCAGCCAATTTATTTGATTAAAAATAATTGTATCAAAACATTTTAAAATCAGTCCGATTGAATGGTTAAACACATTCGATGCATTTTAACATATTTACAACTTAAAAATTCATAATTGGTATGTGCAAAAGAGAGAAGTATCCGAATACGTCAGAGTCAAATATCGAATCAAGAAAAAAGTGACAGCTAAATCCTTTGATAGAAAACAATCGCAATTTGTACTGGCGGAGTGCAATCTCGTACTTCAATCCCCTATTAACATTTTCACAATTTTTAATCGAATTATTTAAAACTATTTATTAATTGTTTAGTGCAAAAAATAATAAGAAATTTTAGTCCAAGATAATTTTTCTTTATATTTTGTGGAAGACCGATCTCTTTTTCTTCCAAAAATCACAACTTTTGATTTGTTTTCCAACAAAGGATTTCGTTTGACATTTTTTGATGCCTTGGAGTGAGAGAAAAAATAAATATATATATTTCTATATAGCCCTTTCCTTAAGAATTCTATCATAGAAAATTGTTCGATGGCTCCATCATAAATGTTCAGCTTCAGATATTTGACTTGTTTTAGTTGTACCAAATCTTTGTTGAGTTGAGAAACTACCTGTGTTCGGTAAATTTCGTTGTAGGTACGATGTCTAAAACCTGTCTAAAGAGCTACTTGAACCTGCTCGGAGTAGAAAAGTGCAGGATTTTACCATTCAGTGAGACATTTTCTGCTGAAAAGATCAGGATTTTACTGTTTAGTGAGACATTTTCTGTTCTAGATGTATCTAGATTTGCTTGATTAGCTGTTCATTCAGCTTTTCAAGAGTAAAGCAGAGTAAGTTATGTCATATTTGAGTGGTTTCACTCCAAAGAGGAGGGAAATATGAATCCAATGGATCATTAAAAACACTCCCTTTTTCAATTGTGCATGTGTTAGTTGACCAAAAATTGTTTATTTTTTTTTTGTTTTAACCTCAAACCAAGAAAAAAAGAAGTTAAAAAGTGTGTATTCAATATTTGTTTCTTATTTACACTTATTTACCCCTGTCCCGAATTTTGTTTAAATACTAAATTCTATCGTTTTCAAATACCCGATGTTTTAAATATCAAATTCAATTCGTTTGGATTTTGTTTTGGGAATTGAAATTCGGAAAATCTAAGTAATTTGTTAATTGACTGTCAAATGTATTCATGAAAACTTTGTATTATTTTTACGAAATGTAGAACATATATTTTAAATCTGTGCGAAAGTCAATTCGTTTACGAATTGAATTCCTAACGAAAATCAGAACAGGCCCCATTATTAAAGTTCTTCAAATATAAAAAAAGAAATGAAAACACACTGCGCGTTTTGTTTTATATGGCTTTGACCATATGATCGATGTAAACAACATCAATGGGGTAGTAAATTGTGAAAGCACTCCCAACACTCCCAAGTCAATTCAGGAAGGCAAATAAGCACTCCAAAAACATCACTTTGAACAGCCAATCGACCAATTTAGGAAGGTTTTTTCACTGCCCTCGACGTCATTGCTCCAATGTACCAAAGGGTACATTGGAGCAGAATCGAATTGAATTTCACATAATAAAATCATATTTATTAAATTTAAAATTAAAATTTGCATTTTTATATGTATTATGTATTTTGTATATAACTGCAATTACTTTAATTTATTTATTATATTTAAATCTAGCGCATAAATAAGATAAATAAAAATGACCTTTTAATATATTTTTGTGTCCGTTTATAGGAGATTTTTTTTAAATCCAAATGATTAAGAAAAGTGTCCGCGTCCGTTTATGAGAGTGTCCGTTTATAACAACTCATTTTGTATAGGAAATTAGATAAATAAATAAATAAACAATTTGGTTCCCGAAAATGTGTCCGCTTATGGAAATTGTTCGCTTATAGGAGCTTTCCGCCAGCAGAGATTTCTCTGTATTTTCCATTTCGGCTTAGTTTCGTTTATTTTGCAACAGTTATATTCGTATAACGCATCAACCGGGATAGTTCTATATTTTATCTTGATCGCACCTTTTTTTTAAATTATTATTTTTGCAAACTTTTTGTAATAGAAGCTTACTAATACTTCTTTTAAAGTTTATCTCTACAGGGTGATTGGTTTAAGGTGCACCAAAAAGCTTCAGCGTGTAGGTGGGGTTAAGACAAGAAAAAAATCGTATGGGAGTGGGGGTCTATTTCCCCCCGTTTAGGCGGGAGGGGCAATTTTCTAAAAAAATTAGTTAAATCAGAAAAAAAATTATTTAAAAACAACGGTGAATAATACAAAGCCTTGTTACCTATATCTTTTTTATTTTCAAAATTCAATGCTCTTATTAATTTTTAGTCAAAAACCAAAAACCGGATGCCAAAGTGTATCTTAGTTTTTGAGAAATTAAGAAAATACTAAAAGCACTTATTCAAAAAAAGGTGAAATCTGGTTAATCTGGTTAAAAACAATTATCTCTCCAGCCGGCTCTGTTCCTAGCTAGCCGTTTTGAATTTCGCACCGCAAGTTGGCTTAGGTCGTTTTCCAATTGTGTGCGCCATCTATTGGGGGTCTTCTAATGCTGCGTACACTATCCGGATTGGACTCGAAGCCGCTGTATTTTCAGCTTCTTAACCAGGTTAATATCACTGTACAGCACGTATAGCTCGTCATTGAAGCTTCTTCTCCATATTCCTTCGATACGCACAGTACTAAATTTCACTCAAAGAATCTTTCTCTCAAAGCACCCAAGTCACTTCCTTCTAGCCTTTTAGCGCGCATGCTTCCATACAGTAAGACTGGGATGATCAAGGTCTTCTACAGCTTCTCCTTGGTTCTATGGGAGAGGGCCTTACTTAGGCTTTGAAAGTTACTTAGTTGCTTTGAGAAAAAGATTCTTCGAGTGATATTTGGTCTCGTGTGTATCGAAGGAGTATGGAGAAGACGGTACAACGACGAGCTATACGAGATATACAGCGATATTAACCTGGTGAAGAAGGTGAAAATACAGCTGCTGAGATGGCTGGGTCACGTGGAGCGTATGGACACCAACGCAGCAGCCCGACGAGTCTGAGTTTGTTCTGGATGGTGTACGCAGCATATGAAGACCCCCAATAGATAGCGCATACAAGTGGAAAACAACCACAGCAAACTTGCGGGGCGAATTTGTAAGCGGCTGGCTAGGAACAGAGCTGGCTGAAGAGACTTGTTGGTTGAGGGCGAGGTCCATCCTGGACTTTTAGCGCCTTCTAAAGTAAGTAAGAACTATTTTTATCAGCCTATTTTTGCAGTCGATTTTTATTACACAAATAGTTAAGTGCTTAAAACATAATTTTAGAGGAGGTCACATTAAAGTTGTAGAGCTCCGTAAGGCATTATTGAACTGACATTCTTTAATCCTTTTAACAGAGTGTTTGGACTTCATTCCCCTAAGCCAAATATTTCAAAAGAAAGATTTGAATGAGATAAATCGAATTGTAAATTTAACTCATTTTTGAAAAAAAGTGTGTTCGGTTGAGATAATGCAGATCAAATCTTGTTAAAAAAAATATTCATAAAAAAATTTATTTTATTGCAGAGTGATACCTTTGAGAACCAAAAATGGCAGAAATGGATGAACACCACTTTGAGACTGGAGATTCCGGTGCCTCCCAGACGTATCCTATGCAGTGTTCTGCTTTACGCAAGAATGGATTTGTCATGCTCAAAGGCCGTCCTTGCAAAATCGTAGAAATGTCAACATCCAAAACCGGCAAACACGGTCATGCTAAAGTACATTTAGTTGGAATAGACATTTTTTCAAATAAAAAGTAAGCACTTTTAACTGTTTAATTAATTAAACAATTTCGGTATCCGCTCTTTTTTAATTAAGATACGAAGATATTTGTCCCTCAACGCATAATATGGATGTTCCTCACGTTAAAAGAGAAGACTATCAACTGACCGACATAAGTGATGATAATTTTCTTACTTTAATGTCTGACAATGGTGAAATTCGTGAAGATCTTAAGGTTCCAGAAGGTGATTTGGGCAACAGCTTACGTTCAGACTTCGATGCAGGAAAGGATCTTTTGGTAATTAAAGAAATACTTTAACATTTTGAATATAATTAATATCAAACCGTATATTTTCTTGTTTAGTGTACCGTTCTTAAGTCCTGTAACGAGGAATGTGTCATTGCAATTAAGACTAACACAGCCCTTGACAAATAAAATCAATTCTAAAAAGCTGGCATTATCCTGTTGCTTAATTAACCTTTTATATATATATGTATGCGTTAAAAAAGTGTGTATATATATATATATAACAGACTAAGGTAGCGTTTAGTGATAAAAAGGCGAAAACAATACATTTTTGCCAATAAAATATTTTTTACTTTAACTTAATTTGTATCTTTTCATTCTAAAACATTATGAAGATGTTACTTAAGATTCGATATAAATGTAAAGTGCTGTTATAACAATTGCTGCTATTTTTTTTATAAGAATGTTTGTTGACCTTTAATTATCATAAATTTCTACATGTGATCTGTAGAAGAAAATAAAATCTGTTGTTATCCATGGGACATCAGCAAGAGTGGTTACTTTAATTGTTCGGCGACTTATATGTATTATGCTATTGGACGTCGTTGATTTTTGACTTCTTCTACAAATACAAATAAATTGAACGTAAATTTGATGTTTGTTTATTTTTCTTTTCTGGCTCAATAATGGTTTTTGCATTGATGTAGTTAAATTATACAAAAATCAATTAATATTTAATTATGTTTACAAAAATACACAAATGAGTGGAAGAGCAGAGACGTGTTAATCTTTTATGCCAACATAAACACAAAAAAAAGATAGAAATAAAGACCAGAGGCTCAATTAGGGAATACGAAGAGAGTCGTTTTTTGTTTCGATAGCTTTTTTTCTGCGGATTAGTGTATTGACGGCAATGTTTTTTGGTTAATGTTTTGTTGCATTAAAAATAAATAAAAATGTAAGTTTGAGTAGCTAAATATATTTTTTGGATCTATAACTAAAGAGATTAACAATAAATTATTTCATAAACAATGGGTGGTATGCAAAAAGCCTTAGCTCGGACTCAAATCTCAGTTTTTGTAGCTTAAGCTCGGGTTGGTATTCAAAAATTGAGATAAATCTCAGAGACTGAGCTTGTTGCGTCGCAAAAGGAGGTGAAGGAGTAGAGGGAGAGAGAGATAGCTATAGAAGAAGTAAAAGATAAGGTAATAGAAGGATGGATCAGAAAAGGGTTATGAATGTCTAGTTCAGGGCCTTGGCCTGCTTGCGATGCTCAGCTAAGCTAAATTGATTCATACATCGACCAATATTTAAAAAAACTAAATTAGTTTTAATTTATACTCAGAGTTTCCGGTATGCTAACGAAAAGTTAGAACCCCTTTTGGTAACTAAGTTTATTCAACAAAATTAAGATTGACTCCCCTGGGCCTACCTATCAGAGCTCATGTAGATTTAAGTATATTTATGAAATAATTTAATAGTGTAGTAAAGTAAGGGTCTATATCATATAAATTATAAGTTGTGGTTTTTATGAACCACTTGTAATTTTAAGAACCACTTTGTCTACCAATTTAAAAAAAAAATTAAGGAAAGCGGCTTAAAAAAAGGTATAAATATATAAAACATACAAATAAACGTTATCGGTATAAATATATAGAAGGCGAATTTAAACCTATACATAAACACTTGCTTTATACTCAAAAAAAACTTTTTTATTCCACTCACCTCTAGCTTTCAAAAAAAGTAAAAAAAAAATCATGGAATGAATAGCTCGGTGTTAGTTGTTCATCGGATAGTAATTTTTGAAGTTTCTGGTAATAAATTTCATATGCCGACACAAAAAGAATATATTAATTTTTTTTCTGGTGGGAATTTTGTTTTACCGTGAGATCAATACACGATCTCGATATTCTTATTGTCCTTTTTTTTTATTAAATATCTTTTAAAAGGGTATTAATCCATTTGAATGACTAACTCTATTATTAAGGAATCAGGAACCAAACCAATTCTCATGTTATTCAAATGATTCAAATAAGATCGTCCGATTTCATGATTAAAGCCCACCCACCAATCAAATAATGACGCGTATGATTTTAGCAGAGCGGACTTTGACCTTCAGCAGTCTTTCTTTGCCTCTCATTCCATGGTCCAAGATAGGCAACCTATCCCCTAGCCTTTCTATTGCCCGATAGAGAGAGTAAAGTTAGTCAGGGACTAACTCCTAGGCTCACCTACACTTGGGGTTTATTTTATTATAATTGTTATTATTATCATTATTATTATTATTATAATTATTATTATTATTATTGTTTATAAGATTACTAAGGATAATTATTATTATACATCAAATAAATATTATTATAATTACTCTTATTATTAGTGATAAATTTCACCACCAAATGTAAATGGCGCAGACGAAGTCCTCAAAACTAAATTTATTTTTACCCTACTTATCACTATCTCAACTTTGTTTTATTTTTTTCACTCTATGGTTCATTCTGACAAGTCATATTTTTTTGTCTCCGGTTTCTTGTTTCGATTTCAATGCGGGGGTTCAGTTCAGTCGTTAAAAAAGCATTTGTTTTTTTGTTTGGTTTAGTGTGCATCCAATAATTGATTGATAATTACACACTTCCAGTGTATTAGACCTATATAATTATAAAAAAAAATATCATGTGTTACCGATCCAGGGGGTCAATTCCCGATCTGTGAAGTGATAAAAAAATTATCATTTTACTTTTCACAGCGATTTTTCATTTTATCACTTCATGAACTCGCATAATGCGATTCTCGAACTTATTATGATAAACAGCTGTCAATGTGTGTACTAAAAAGTACTAAATGATACACCCAGAGCAAAAAACAACGTTCAATCAGAGAAAACCACTTTGATTTAAGCCTATTTAAAAAAAAATTGCTTCGAATACGAATGTTATAAAATCAAAGTTTGGGAAAAAAAATTGAGAACGAAGCATAATTAAATCAAATTTACTCGAGCTAAGGTACCATTATAAAACGGAAATCAAATTTAATCTATTAAATTTTAATTTGCCTTTTTGTCTCTCAGTGTAAGATCTGTCAGCGCGTTTTCACTGCTCTTCACAGAATGATTTTACTGTGATAAGATATTTATCATGATGAAAAGTTTTGAAGTTTGTTTTCACAAATCGGGAATCGAATTTAACGCTAAGGCGTGAAAAAGTTTATCATTTCACATTTTCACAGATCGGGAATTGACCCCCAGGTTCCCATAACAACTTGTACACCACTGATTTCAAATTCAAACTGACTTCTTGCCGCATGGTGCGCTCGTATTTATTGTGGCTGCACCATTCAGCACCCTGCTTTAGAATCTTCTAGTACAGTGCCAGTCAGAGCCTTCTGGAGCCTTCTAGTCTATGGTCTTTCGTTAAAAAAAAAGATGTTTCGTTAACTTTGTACAGCAGCGTTTGCCATATTGCGGCTGTCACTTTAAGTTGGAATGACAATGGTGAGTTTACACATCGTAAAACAAAAATAGAACGGAGAACATCTTATAGAACACGTTACATTGCCCTCCTCCTAAGATTGTTAGCCCCGAACAATATCTTCACCATCTTCTCCACTGTAGTGGTATAGCCGGTCAATGTGAACAACTTTTGGCTTGACTCTTAGACCTCGCTGAATTTGGTAAACCACTTCATTGATCCCTGTTACAACACGGTAAGGTCCTTCCCAGTTTTGTTGAAGTTTGGGGGACAGTTCCTTTTGTCGATGAGGGTTATACAGCCACACAAGATCTCCTGCTTGGAATCCTTTCGTTGTTGCATTTGCATCATAGCGTGTTTTCATTCGGTCACTAGCTACCTTGATTTTTGTCCTTGTCCTGTCATGCATGTCAACGAGTTTCTCCTTGAGATAATTCACATATTCTTATGTGATCAAAGAACATGTGAATTATCAACTGATCAACTTTGAAAAAATATAATATTATTATCCAAACTCATATTGTGCACTTTACAAAATTCTTTTGATCATTTATCAGATTTCTCATTTTTATGTTCAAATAGTATACATAACGCTTGTATCTTTTTTTGGACGAAAAACAGTACTTTTTCCTCAAAAATTGAAAATAGCAGTATGTCGATGAAAAAAACAGTATTTTTCGCAGTACATTTTTTTTAATTTTTATTTATTTTATTTTTATAGCTTGCACTTATTCTACCTACTTTTCGATGTCCTATTTGGCCACAAAATAAAAAAGTAAATCTACTAGAACAAAAGAAATGACTCGCGACAAAAAAGGACCTAATTAGCGTCGCCGACCGATCGCGGGAAAGACCCAAAACAAAAAGTGTTCATCTACTTTTGCATCAGAAAATTTGTATTCAGGTCAAATATAAATTTTGCCAAGCAAACGGAGTGCTTGAAAAGGTACATTGCTTTTCATAAGCGATATCAGCACTGTTTTGCCGAAGTAAGGAAAGGGTTGTTTTGTGAGTCAAGACTAGAAAAATAATTCCAAATACCACTGACAAAGTGCAAGAAAAATTTATATCGTTCATTATTGAATTCCTTTGAGTTTTAGATGACAATGACGAACCGCTGACTGTTTGCATTACTTTTAATGAGTGAGATCAGAGAACTTCATCTCATATATAAAACTGGTATAAATTTCACCAAGAAATTTTTCATTGAGGAGCAAATTTCCTACTCGGAGATTAACAATGTAAAGATGGAAATATCCCACTGTCATTCACGTTTGCTTACAAGTTCAAAAAACTGCTGATTTGAAGTTCTGTATATCTCAAAATAAAAGCAGTATTTTTGAAAAAAAAAAAACTACGCAGTTTTACGCAGTTTTTGAGAGCAAAAAACAGTACAATACTGCGAAAAACAGTACAGATACGAGCGTTAAGTATACATCATTACCTTCCCATACTAATTAAAGTGTCTTGTAAATTGTAAGGCGTCATAGCAACGATGAGTTTCAGACACGTTGAAATCGGTCCTTCCTTTGATGCAGAACGATATCACGTGGTTGAAATCTTTCTCCCATAGAAACACTTACAAAATCTATGGTTAATCACTAAAATAACCAATGGTTACACATAACCAGAGCTGAAAAGACTGGCCCTTAAAGTAAAAAAGAATGCAGTATTTTAAACTGCTTAAATTCTTTGTAGTCTTCTAAAAACCTTTTAAATTCTTTTGACTGCTTGAAGTCTTTTTACTGTGTAAAGTCTTTTGACTACTTGAAGTCTTTTGACCGCTTGAAAAGAAATTGAACAACGGGTATAAACATTCAAACGTTTTGTTTTTATTTTGGGGTTGTCGAACACCCTGTTTCTATTTCAATATTTCAAAATTTGAATGTTAAGGCCGTGTGCGAGCAGCGTTAAAATTTTATCCATTGGCTAAATTATGACACTAGTGTGGTGAATATAAACTTCAAAAATTTAGCCAGTGGATAAAGGAGTAAGTAAGAAAGACAGTCGGAGTAGTGTTTGTTTTTATTTGTATTTATTTTTGTTTGTTTTATATTAATCATTAATGTCAAATTTTCCGTTTGTGTTTTTGTAAATTATGTTTAATTTAACTTTGTTACGTAAGAAGAATTACTAAAATTAACCGATATACTCTTTTGTACATTAATATTCATTGTGAAAGAAATTTTTTTGTTAAGTTCAGCTGCCAAACCAGTGTTCTGTACCGTGTTAAAACTTCCCATAATATTAATTATTTTACAAAGTAGTTCAATTTTTTTTCTTTAACAAAATAAAATAAATCTATACACATAAATAAAAATGGAGTGTCTGTTTGTAATGTCAAAATAGCAGTATTTTACTACACGCATATGAGAGCATACACGAAACACACATTTTTAAAATGTTTGTCTGTCTGTTTGTCCTGGCTAATCTAGAGAATGGCTAGACCGATTCTGACGAGACTTTCACTGACCGATAGATAATGTCGATTTTTTTTTGCATTTTCGTAAATATAAACCGATCAGAATCTACAAGACCGATTTTGACGGGAACTTCAGTGCCAGATGGCTGATAATATAGGAAGTAACTTATGATGCAAATTATCCCCTAGGTGGCGCTATGGAAAATTTTATTTTTCAACTGACGAACGCGACGACGGGAAACGGATGTACCGATTTTGAAGGGGCTTTAACTGGTGGATAGCTGATGTTCTAAGAAATGACTAGGTTTATAATAACTCTTTAAAAAAACAATGTTTTATCCTTTATTATTTCTGCGGTATACATATAATTTTAGTTTTTTGTTTTATATTAGAACAGAACAGCAGCGATAGCGGTTGAAAATATTAAATAACCATATTTTCTAAACCACTGAACTGATCTGGATGATTGATATAATTCCAGACACATATTTGAACCGAGCTACTTTCTGCATAGTCGGTTTTATATTTGGTTCAAAATCAAAAACAATTCCTATGATTTACAATATGTAGGTATACGTTGAAAATGCTAAATGGGGCCATACCTTCTAAGCTACTAAACAGAATTGGATGGTTGCTACCATTCCAGAATCAGCTAAGAACTTTCCTATATACTGCGTTCTGTAATGGAGGTGGTGTTAAGATGAGAAGTGAGGAAAATATTGAAAAGGGGATATAAAGAATTAAATTATTCCAGGGAAAGTCTCCTTAAGAAATTGACGAAATTTGTTGGGAATTGGGCTAGGATCTAGGAAGGAAAATAATGAGGGGGAGGAAAAAGTAACGGACCTGAAGAGCGGTTGCATGCCTAGTTGTATAAGCTTAGCTCAGTAGGGTGGGGTAGGTTCTTGCGCCTAGGTACCGAAACAGCACCACTACATAAAAATATGCATGCATTCAATGATAAAGAATATAAATGCCTATCATTACCTTAGGAGGAGCAGATGATCATCCCCCTTGCGGTTCAAAACCCTCCCTTCCGTGTGTCAGTTCCCGCGAATGTATAACTGACAACCAAAGAAAGCCCTATGCTTTCTATTGCCAAACCACTAGAACATCACCATCGAAATGATAACAACTATTTTTAAATTTTAAACCATTTTAATTAAAAGTTTATTTCAAATTAAATTAATTAATAATAATTTTAAATTAGGAATCAATAAAAGGTACATTTTCTTAGAATTCATAACAACATAGGTATCTATGTGTAAATTATATTATAATAATTTAGTGAAGAGGAGCAAAAGTTTGATGTATTTCAGGCTAATTTTATCGATAGGAGTCTAATTAGGATCAGAATATGTTCAAATTTATTACTGTTTGGCCGTATACTACATAGACACATATATTTAAATTAATTGACTTACCTCTGTATTTGCGTCGTCAGGCCTGTCGAAGACAAATCCATTGGCAGCTGCTGTATGTGTGCATTTACACCAAATCAAAAAAATGTTCATATTATGTAGACACGACAAAAAAAAAACAACAAAATTGCAAATATTCTCAATTAGCTAGGTAGGTACCTTAGCGCGAATTATTTACCGAGAAAAAAAACTAACTAAGAAAGTACAACTTGAGATACACCGTACACTGAAGATATAAATTCAATTTAGATTTTTTTTTTTTAAGGCTTTTAACTTCAATATTATTATTTATATATTTATATATATATATTTATATATTTTATAAGGTTTAGTTTCTAATTTTTTTGCAATTTTGTTTCAGGTTTTATGTTATTTAAAATAAGTATTTATTAACAAGAACAACACGAAAGACAATCACACACATCGAACATCCGAAGACAGGAAGAAAGCAGGGAAAGCTGGAGGCGGTTGGACTAATCCCGTCAGCTTGAGTGTTTCAGATGCGGATGGGTTTCGCACGAAGGAAAGGGTTGGATTCAACTTTTTTTTCTTTGATCGTTTTTTTTTTTTTTGTTTTAATTAACTTTTCACAAATTTGCAGAGTGCAAATAAAATCTCGAGAAGGGGCACGATTACGCTCTTGCACTTGGTAGTTATAAATAGCTGGTTTATTCTGTTTTTGTTCTAATAGTTTTTGTCACTTATTGTGCGCTTGGGTATTGAAACACCTCGCATTAAATATAGTTTAAGACCACTTTATGTTCGTAGTTTTCTATGTTCTTTTATTTAGTTATAAAGTTTTTAAGTTTCTGCCCAACGCAGTCGTATTTGAAAGACTTATAATTTTTCTTTAATTTTCTTAGGCGTCTTTACATGTTACAATGGATGGAGTGCTTGCTTGTTAACCCAGAGGGTGCAGGTTCAATCCTCACTTGAGTACAAAGCATTTTTTTCTTTTCAGCATACCTCCCAGCTTATGCTGGACGTCGCCCATGAGGTTATGCAATGAAAAAATAAAAATCAACTAGCTCTCTATCCATTGTACCGAAACAATTCTTTCCTATCTTTCTATTCCTTCTAACTAGTGTCGTGCAACACCTGTTGCATTTTAAAAGGCAATGTGCCTTACAGACACATAGTTAAAATATTATTATTATTATTATTATTATTATTATCTTTTCTTTTAGTTATAGGTATATGTACAATTTTAAAAAGGCCGAATCCGTTCTTAGCTGCAACTCTACTGACTCACTTTTGTTAATCTCATTCGAACTATTCCACCAGCTTATGGAAAAGATGTTAAGGCTAGCGGCACTATGGCATGAGCATTGGTTTAATTTCCGACCCCCTACGCATGATCTTTCCCTTAACCCATCAACTTTCTTCTTTTTCAGCAAAAGACACCGTTACAGCTAAGAAGATAAAGTTAGCTAAGAGTAACAAGAGAAATAATGTAACGTTAAAATTAGTGAGAGGAAATTAAAGCTTAGGTAGTGGGGACTTTTAGTAGCTACATTGATGCTATTGAGTGTGTTTTTTTTTTTATAACAAAGTCACTTAATAGAAAAGAAATTGTAGGAGGTGCACTTCTCAGCTCGAATTGAGAAAAAAAATATAAAAACAAGATAAATTGAGCTGTTACAGTTCTTTTTTTCGTTTTTTCCAAAACAAATTTTTACATTTCCCCGTACCAAGAAATAGAAGGGGAAATTTTTCAATTCTTGTAGGGAAGTTTAAATAAATATATTAGTGTTAAAAATCCCATTTAATCCAGTTCGCACACCAAAAAGCTAAACATTTATTCACCTCAACTCAAACGTCAAAAATTAGCCAGAGGATAAAATTTTAACGCTGTTCGCACACAACTTAAGTGCTTAAATTAGGAAAGTAACGTCCATCGAAATTTAAAGACGATTATGCGTAAAAAACGCTATTAATTTCTTGTCTGTGAATCTATAAAAAACATGTCCGTCAAACATGAATTTTTCAAAAGATCTCCAAGAATTAAAAAATCTATTTAAAACTGTTACATTTTTTGATAACAATTATTTCTTAAATATTTCTTAAATATTTCACTAAAAAAATAACACTCAATCCGTTCGTTTTGCCAAAAAAATTGCACAGATTTTGGCACTGAAAATATTTTTCAAAACACACAAAAAAAAAACAAATAATAAGAACAGAAATCCATTTTGTAAAAATAATAATAACAAAAAAACACTAACTAATTTCGCGAGCAGTTAATGTCCCGGTCAATTAAATTGTGTACGAAAAGAGTGTAGAGAGTAGTGGAGACTTGAACCGATTATCAACGGTTTCACCGCGGAGCTGCGTACCACAAAACGAAAAGAAGAACGAAAAAAATCGTTTATGATTTCACTGTAATAATTTTTGTATAGGTTTCTTCGTTTCACTTCAGCTGCATACTAGACTTTAAGTATATTTTAAAATAATTTTAATGCGTAACAACAATAATAAAGAACAAAATAAATTCTAACACCGTCTGACGGTTCATGTACTCCATATTCACTTACTTTTTGTTTATTGTTTCATAACATCAATACACCAACAAAGACTAACAATCAATTTTTTTAGACAGTTTATCTAATTTTGCCCTCTCAGAAGTCTCTAATTGTTCCAGAGTAAGCAATGATATGCCAAGTTGATCTTCTCGTGTAAAAGGCTGCGCCATTTTCTTTAACCATTTTCTTGCTAAATGCATGGCCTCTTCTGTACTTAAGTTACAAGAACTATCCACTAAGTATTCTTGAATCCACTTTGGTAATCGACTACGTTTGTCTTGGCGGGAAAAACGTTTATCAGCGAATATCATAATACCATAATCGGTTTTGCCACGAAGTACACGACCAACACACTGAGCTGCATGTCGCATAGCATCAAAAGTAAGAAAATCATTTTCATTAATTTGAAAATTATCTCTGAGGTATTGTAATCGGGCTTTAAGAATCTTGGATTGAGTATAAACATAAGGAATACCAAACATAAGAACCGCGCGTCCATATTGATGATCAAAATCCACACCTTCAGATACTTTCCCTCGAGTTACTGCTAGAAGAACTGCACCACGCCCGCAATCACAAGCCTTATAAAAAATAATAAGGCATTAATGACGAAATGTTATGAGTTTTTTTTTTGGAAACCTTACTTTAACGTAGTTCATTAGAGCGTAGCTCGTTTCTGCGTTGTCCTGTGTCTCGATAAAAAGAAGTTTATAACGCAATAGTGTATCCACAATACCTTGGTCATACCACGAAGCGACGACGGATTCTAAATACAAGTATGATGTGAAAAAGCAAACAATGCCATCAGGCACGACTTTTGCCGTTTCCACTAAAAGTTGACCATAGTTTCTTATTACTGCTGTATCTTCCCTTGTTTCAAACTTAGAAGATATGGCAACTTGGTCATTACCTCTGGAAACAATCTTTTAAATTTATTAATAGTAGACTTAACAAAAATTACAAGAAACTTACCATTGGTAATAAACATGGTCTTGCCAAAGTCATCGTGAAAGAACTCAGAACAACAGGATCGAAATCCAAAATTTTCGGATACATATCCATGGGTGACAACGTACCTGAAGTAATAACAACGCTCTGAAACCGTGAAAATATTGAAGCCATTGAAATTGATGAATCCAAACAACTAAAATATAAAACAGGATTCGACACAGAAGGAGTTTTATCATCAAATGGTTCAATTATGATAGTAAATCCTTTTGTGTACGTCGACACCAGTGTGGCAAAGTGAGTAATCTGTTGAAATATAATAACAAAACATTAGAGGCTAAATAATTTATTTTATTCTGCTCATTACCACTACCAGACCTCCGTATGCAGTCATATCAGTAATTTCAAGTGTCCTTAACAGACTGGCTAATCTTTCGGCACAGAATCTTAAAGGTTTTCGGTCTGCACAAATTTTTGAAGCTACATCTTTAAGAAAACTAGCTGGTGATTCCTGAATTACATTATGCACACGAAGTCGGGTTTTGATGTACTCAACCAAACGCCGCAGAAAACTTATGAAGTGATTAGCATTACGTATATTTCCTGGGACAACCTCTAAAATAAAATTCTGAATGAATATAATATAAAGGCATTTGGGATTGACAGGAGAAGAAGGGAATTTTCGAATACCCGTCGACGCACTTTAATAACAATAAAGCTTTTGGCGCAAAAGTATAGTCAAATAAATTTGAAACTAAAGCAAATTAAGCTTGACAGTTAGCTAAAATTACATGCGATTTCTGCCTATATGAGGTAATAATCAACCAAGGGGATGTAGAATGCGTGAGAGGGACCTGAGTCATTCCTTCAGAAACTTTGTCGGTATAATTCAATGTTAACATACTAAAATTCCTGACATCTGGGAGATGAGCCGGAGGGCGAGGGGTACGAAGTTACCTGTTTTGGGATTTTTCTTATATTTTGGAAACGGTTAGTTCGAGGAAAAAATCTCCATGTTTTTATTAAAGACCATAAAATTCTATTACCTTTGTTGCTCATACCTTCATTTTATTTCCAAACCGTATCCAAACTACATGCATCGCAAAGAAAAAAATAAAAAAAAAGTTTTTACCTCAAATTTTTCCTAAAAGTTTTTAACAAAAAATCTATAAAATGGTGGTACAGACGTATAGTGCATTAAATTCCCTTAAAGAAAATTAACTTTTGAAATCTTACTGAGTGCATAGACAAAAATCATTTTATATCAAAAATTGAAATGTTTTATGTGTATGTTTTTTATATTTTTGAAATAAGATGATTTTTGTCTTATGCACTCAGTAACCTGATTTCAAAAGTTAATTTTCTTTAATGAAGTTTAATGCACTATTTCACCCCCTAATAGATTTTTTGTTCAAAAGAAAAAATTGAGGACAAATTTCAGGTAAAAACTTTTGTTTTTAATTTTTTTTTCTTTGCGATGCATGTAGCACGGACGGTTCGGAAATGAAATGAAGGTGTGAGCAAGAAAAGTTATAGAATTTTATGAATTTAATATAACCACAGAGATGTTTTCCTAAAAGTAACCCTTTCCGAGATGTAAGTGTAAATCCCAAAAAGGGAACTTCGTACCCCTCCCCTCTTTGGGTAACCTCCCAAATGTCAGAACTTTTAGTATGTTAACTCCCGAATCATAGCGACAAAGTTTCTGAAGAAATGACTCAGGTTCCTGCTCAAGCCCTCTACATCCCCTTGATTGGTTGATCACTTTCAAATTCCTTGATTTTGGTCTTATGCATTCAACAACCCAATTTCAAAAGTTCGCTTCTTAAAGGAAATTTATTTCTCTATAACTTCCTTTAAGAAATCTTTTTTTTTTAACAGTTTAGATGATATGACGGAATGTTTGATGAAGAATAAGGGAAAACACATATTTTTGTAATTAGTCCCTTTTGCGATGCGTTTAACTCGAAAACGGCTGAGAATTGGAAAAACCTAATTATAACACAAATTGTAGGAAATTTGATTGGCTTTAATTTAGTCTCAGACTAAACCCTACAACCGGCCATTTTCGGGCAAATTTCCCACCTCAAAAAGGGGAACTTAATACCCCTCCCCTCCTCCGGCTTACCTACCAGCCGTCAGCACTTTGTTGTTGACTACTTAAGCAGCATGAACAATATTCCTTAGGAATGAATTATGTCCCTGTTCACGCACTCTACCCTTTTATTGACTGGATTATATAAGTTTCACAAAACAAATATTTCACTGTTCAAATAACAATTTAAAAAAAAATGTTAAATTACATTTTATTTAAGCTTACGGTCTCTAACCGTGGGTCGGAAGTTTAGTTTAATACTAACTTGACGTTGGTCAAGGGATACTTCTTAAACTTATAATATGCTTATTCAGCCTGCATATCGAGATAAATATTTCATCATTTATATTTGAATAATTGTCCAGTCGACATGTACTTTTACCTAGAAAAAATTGCGAACTTAATAAAACTTGCACAGATTGTTGTAGGGTATACTAGGAAGACTCCCATAATTTCTTGACCTCGAGGACCCTGTTCTAATTTGGGGAGGGGTAAAAAAAACCCTAATATTTCCGATTTTTTTCAGTTCTTCGCTTATATTCCTTTATCTAAACACATTTTGTGTGCTATATTGCATAACAAATTTAAAAACCATTAAATTTTCTAAAAATTGGTTGGTGAACCAGATCTGTAGGCCCAATATTGACGGAGATACAGTTGATTTATTTTTGGGGTATTTTGATCCCTACAATAAAAGTAGGTCGTGTATGTACAGTACTTCTATATACAAGGTTATTAACATATTTTAAAAAATAAAGTAAATCTAGTAGGTTTGGTCAAGATAAGAAAAAAATCGTAATGGACGGAAGTCTATTTGTTCCTCCCGATTTACCGGGAGGGGTAATTAAAAAAAAAAAGAAGAAAACTGAAAAAAGAAAAAAAATATTTCAAAAAGACCGGAACGCCTAGATTAACATGTACAACCTTTTTGTAAAGCCAGAAATCTCTTCTTTTGTTTTCTTTTTTTTTAACAAAGTTGTTTTAGCCAATAGTTTTTGAAAAATTAATTTTCACTCAAAATTTTGAAAAAAAAAAAAATTAAAAGAAATTCGAGCAATTTTTTTCAAAATTCTAGGTAATAAAGTGCAATATTTGTTCCTTGATTCAATGCCGCATTAAATTGTACTTGTACTTTTTGAGAAAATCAAAAATAACGAAAACCACCTCTTATAAAAAAAACATTTTTTTAATATTCACCTGACTGGCTTTTAAAAATAATAGGAAAAGCAAGTCACTTGAAATTTCAAAGAGCCCAATTTGCAAAAATAGATGTTCATTTTAACATATCGTGTAATGTGTTTCAATGAAAAATATGTAGTTGACTGAAAACTGAAGTTTACATAATGTGACACAAGGCACAAGTAAATTTCACAAAAAATGTATCATAGATGCTTTGATTGATACGTTAAATAATTTTCAATAATTATTGAAAATGATTCCTTGTTTTTGTTAATATAAAATCTTTATAAACATGGCCGCTATAAGCATATGAGGATTGACATACCGTGTAATCTACATAAAAATATGTACCAAATGATGTAGCTTAATTTATGTTAAGGCAGAACAAACATATTCTTATGTAGATTTGTTTCTATAATAGACATGTCGTGTAATAGACATATAATATGGTTCGAAGCTTTTGTGCTATGAAGCAAATATGCGATGAATATGTTGTATTTTTTTCTGACGTCACGCGTACATAATTATGTACATTTTACACGTCGTCTAATACAAGCTTTAAGCTAATTGCATATAATATGATCGAAACATGACAGTTAATATAAAATTTATTGTATTATTTTTCGTAACTCTCTCTATTGAAAATATTTTTATTACTTGCTCAATAGGGCAAGTATTGGTTTCGTGTGAAAAAAAAATTCGAGGTTTTTATCAAACCTGACATTACGATGATAGAGAAGGTCTGTCTATGCGTATGTGCGGATGTGCAGACGTGCTGTGCGGATGTTCGATTGTATGTTCACCGAGCTACAGCCTAAAAGGTTGGACGGATTTTCTTCAATCTTCGTGTGTAGTACTTTTTGGTGATTCCCTGAAGGACAGATTTGAATATTTGAATATTTAACGGCTCTAACGATTTTGATAAAACTTTTTGAACGTTATATTTCGAGTGCTCTTAATATAACTGCATTTCAGGTTTTTGGCTAAAAATGCACATAACGGAGATTTGCTGTTAACGGTTTTTACAAATTTGGCCATAACTTGATAACGGCTGATCCGATTCCTTTGAAATTCGGTACAGATTTCAAATTTAACATTTAACCATTGTATAAAAATTTCTATAGTACAATCATGGAGCAGCGCCATCTAAAGAAACTTATGAACCGCACATTTGGAGGTTCTTACATTTACTATAGTTGCCAACAAAACAAATTAGCAATATTTAATGTATTTCATTGGCTTTAAAATCCATATTTCCTTTACAAGAGTCGTAAACAAAACAAAAATCATATATGTTTACGACTGTTGTCAGGGTAACAGAATAGACAACTAGTAAACGCACGAACCTAAAAATGTGTTATTCACAATCTTAAGATGGCCAGGCGGTGATTATTCAGCATGAAAATACTATAGAAATGTATGTAGAATGATTTAACACAATATGACATTCACAGTTTATTGGTAAACACCCGTTTAATGATAGCTGCCATACACCTTGATCTCACGTTTAGGCCATTTTTTGATATTATTCGAATTTTCTGCAGAATTTTATAAATTAAAATTTGTGTAGTCCCATAGTTTGATACAAGAGCAAGTTCGTGCGACTGAGTGGTGCATTTTATTTTTCGACGAAAGATGTTCTTAAATAATATATCCCATAATAACATTGAGTTTATACACATAGAGAAATCATGTGTAAGTTTCAAACTTTGCTCGTAGGATGTCGTTACTATCGACTTGTTTTTTTTAACGCTTGTAGCAGTTATTCTTGAGTCAAAAGTACATCGCTCTTAACATAGCACATAGCTTGTAAAAGAGAGCTTCACGATCGATAGAGTCAAAAGCTGCACGAAAGTCTATGAAGAACGCGTAAAGTTTCTTCTGTCTCTTTTTATACAAATCGGCAATGTTCCATAGTGAAAAGATATGGTCAATCAGTGAATAACTTTTCCTAAAACCAGCCTGGAATTCTGATAGAATTTTTCTGTTCTCTACCCACTTTAAAAGTCTGTTATAAATGAGTCCACCAAATAGTTTAGGGCAGGTGTTAAGAAAAGAAATCCCTCTGTAGTTTGCTGGGTCCTCGTAACTACCTTTTTTGTGAAGTGGGAAGATAATCGATTTTTGGAATGCTTCTGGAACTGTTGCACTTTCAAAAATTCGGTTAAATTCGGTTGTTAGTAAGAAAGTAAATTTTTCCGTTGCGTGTTTGAAGAATTCGAAGGGGATACGGTCCTCCCCCGGGGCTTTATTTACTTTTGCGTTTGCGACAACTTCATTTACTTCCTGTATCGAAAAAGGGGCATCTAAGTAATCATCAAGAATTAATGGCGCTGCATACTGTACCCAAGGTCCGTTTGTCGAGTTGTTGAGAAGGCTGATAAAATGGTCTCTAAGATAAGATGCCTGTAGACCCAGAGCGATGATATTCGTTTTTCTGTTAAGGTGCTTAACAGCTTTCCAGAACTCTGCAGAAGAGCGTGTGTTATTAATAATTGCTATATTTAGGTTCTCAAAGGACACTTTTTTAGAGTAGCATAAACGTTTCTTGTTCGCTTCGGCATATAATTTTTTAAAAATGGGATCTCAAGAGGTTGAGGTATTTAAATGACAACTCCCTTGCTTTTAATCAGTCTATATCAAACCATTTTTGCTTACACAAAGCTTTATTTTTCAGTGGTCTTTTTACCGGGTTTGCCTTTTTAATTATTTCCGTAAGGGTGTTCATATCAGCACGAATATCCAAACCAAGCATATCAAGTTCTTTATTTAAGTTTATCTGATAAGCATTCCGGTTCCTGTCATTACATATTAGTTTTGTAACAAGGCTAAGCTGTTTTGTGCCGACAGGAGATTGTGATATTGTGAACCAAAGAGAAATTTCGAGAGGCATGTGATCTGAGAATGTATTAATTCCTACTTCAAAATTATTCATAATATCATTCCATTTTCCTGATATGAAGCAGTTGTCGATGACAGAACAACTTGTACCTCTAATGAATGTATACTCCCCTTCAGAGTCTCCCGTACAACTTCCATTCAAAACATGACAGTTGATTTCATCTGCAAGCTCCAAAATTTTTGATCCCTTACTATCGCACAAATAATCTTTCGAATTACGATTGAAGTAGTAGAAAGGGAAATTTGCACTGATGTAATTGTTTTGGGATAGACCAATTCTGGCATTAAAATCTCCAATTAGCATTATGTTTGCAGAATCAATGCCTTGTAGACTGTCACACAATTTTTCGAAATCTAATTGCCAATGATTACAATTCAAGTAAACTGGAACTAAGTACATTTTGTCGCCACCAATCTCAACATCCAACACGTACGCATCTTCCAGTCTTTCAAAATTCAAATCCACTCCAGCAAGATTTCTGCGATAACCGAAAAGCTCTCCTCCACTGCCACGACCAAATATTGAAGTTTTTACAGCATAATCCCATCTTAATTCATACTCAAAAAATATAAAGTACATCCCAACCACAGAGGAGCTAACAGAGAGGGTAATCCTGTAATTTTATTTGACGTTACCTACAAGCTTCGACATCAGCTGATCTCAGCTTAGGTGAAAAAGTGTGCGTGAGAACAAAGGAAAACTGCACACACTCTCACCTAAGCTGAGTGGTGGATTAATTTTCCCGCCTTTTTCAAAATCATCATCAGTTTATTTTTTGGTTAGGCTGTTCCTACACCAGTAACTCATTACTTCACTAGCTGCGTTTTCGTTTGTTTGTTTCGGTATAAAAAGAAATTTGGGGTAAGAAATTTACCTCCATTGAAATATTAGTACCTAATATTTAGAAGGTTGAATCAAATACAACAAAAATACTAAAAGCTAAATTTGAGGATGTAGTACACGGAATGTAAAAAAACACATGCGAATGTGTCTCTGACGTCCCGTACGAATATTTCGGTAGTAGGTACACCGCATGTTTACCCAAAAAGACACATGTGCAAATGTAACCAGAAGGGTTACATTCGATGTGGTTACATAAGAATGCACATATATTTGGTGCTTACGTATGGCTAGTAACGGCATGTAGTCAAATGTTTCACTGCACACTATTTGACATTTAAATGTGGTTTCCTAGTACACGATATGCAAACATTCATGCAGCGCTATCATTTTTGAAACATTATTTTTGGTGTTGTGTTCTAGTTCAATATAAATTATACAAGAATATACAAGAAATAATTGTAATAATTTGTTTAAAAAAACTGAAAAAAATTTAAATTTCATTACAACTCTTAATATTAAGAAATTATCAAACAGTTATTCGCACAAAAAGCCAATATTAATTTTGTTTAGATTATATTTAGACACAACTTTATTTCACATTAACATAATACATACAAACAATTTTTTAAAGCATTTTAAAGGATCCGTCTCCCGAACCCAAAAATATATGTAAAAACTAAAATATTCTTTGAAATAACACGAAATAAAAATATGTTTCCATTAAATATATATATATATAAGTTACAATTTTGCTTCTATTACGAGAATGGCGTGCTAAAATAGAGTACCAGCTGAAAATACAAGTGTGATCAAAGCTTAGCGTGCATTTATGAACATATCCTCATTCGGGAGAATTCTACCTCATTTCATGAAAGAAATCCACCACAGCTCATGAGTTTAAGGGGAAACGTGAAACTTAAAACAAATCATGAACTGATTGCCGTGTTACATATTGGAATTTTATTTAATTAAACAAAAGAAGTGAGTGTAAAGCAATCTGTAATATTTACAATACGTTTAAAAACATTCAGAAACATTTATTAAAATAAATCTGATGCCGCAAATACTGGTTAAATCAATATGCATTTTATATTTATTCTTCTAGAGTTCTTAAACAAGATTCAAACTTTTTGGGTCTGTTCATAAATTTGTTTATTTGTTGGTTAGGCTGTTTCTACACTGGTGACTCGAAAGTTAAAGTTAGGCTTATAATGAGAAATACTATATTTGTATTTGCATTTTCGTTTGTTTGTTTGTTTCGAATTCCCTTCAATTGAACTATCAGTTCAAAACCTACTTGCAAAAGAGAAACAGTTCTTTTTTGGCACCATTGAAATCGACATTAGTCGCTTTTATATTATTTGATGCAAAATATGGAAGTGAATCGATGACAATAATAACATATAATATTTTTTCCGTTTTTTTAATTGTTTCAAACACATCAGTAAACATTTTACTTAAGCAATTTGAATCCAGAAAATAAGTTTAATAGGTATAATATAAACGCGCAAATGTAAAAAAAAAATAATTTTCAATTGTTTTCATAATTAAAAGATTGTTTTTGCTTATAACTATAACCATTGGCGCAAAATTATAGTCGATTTAACTCGAAACTAAAAGCAATTTAATGTGAAACTTGGTTAAAAATACGTTTTTCCGTATTATAAACGGCATAAAGTATACATTTTCTTAATGAAGTTGTCTAACTTTAAAAACAGCAAACCTTAGCATTATATTTTTAATGCAGCACAATAAAATCTCTGAAATCGCTTTTGTGGAATGTAACTACGCACAAATACTGCATAAATTCACCAACAACCCCTTTCAGTGAAATATATAACTGGAAGTTAAAAAAGTATTTATTGAAATAATGTTAATTAGTGTGTCGTTAATTCCTTAAATATAGGTTGACTACAATTTTGCGCCATTGAGTTTATAACATAGAGAAATCATGTGGTAGTTTCAAACTTTGCTTGCAGGATGTCCTTACTATCGACTTGTGTTTTTTTTACTCGAGTAGCAATTATTTTTGAGTTAAAAGGCAAGAGAAATAAAGAAAAACAAATACAAATGTATACAGAAAAAAATTTGTTTGCTTGGGGTTGAGGGATGTTCGTTACATGGAATTATTTCAATAATAATTACTCGATATGATCATTTAGCGACATCTACTTCGGTGAGTTTGTAATCATCTTGATTTCGGTGAGTTTGAAACCGTCTTGATTTCTCTATGTTTATAAACTCAATGCTATAACCTAGCTATAATCCGGGAATGCGCAAAGCTGTGTCTGATCTTGCACTTGTGTCGTGTCTTAAAAAGTTTAGATACGTAAATAAAGTACAAGGATATCTGATATTGAAAAATAAAAATAAAAATTGAAAAAACACGAAATAAAAATACAAGTTGGTGTTTTGCTTCTATTACGAGATATGCGGGCTAAAATAGTACCAGCTGAAAATACAAGTGTGATCTTAGCTTAGCGTACATTTATAAATCTTTTACGTACATAAAAGATGTAACAGAAAGATTTAAAAACGCACAACTGTTTCTCTATCAAACAGTTGTGCAGAAATATAAATTAGCGATGAAATCAAATTACACAACGGCACAATTGTACACTAACTTAAAAACAAAAATCGATATAATGGAACATTCTGATCTAATTTACAAAATCAATTGTAAAGGCAACGCTGACAAAGAATGTACGTGATTTATATTGGCACAACAAAACAAAAATTAAAAAATAGACTGGCAGGACATAAATCCGATATTAAAAGCAATGCACCACAGAAGACAGCACTGGCATCGCATTGCGCACAACTAAACCACCTTCCCAACTTTAAAAGTGTCAAAGTACTGCAACGAGAAGAGCATCAAAACAAAAGAATGATAATAAAAAACTCTCCATATCATTAACGCTGATAATACCATGAACCGATGAACTGATATGGAAGATGTCAGCCCCCAATACAAACATTTATTAGAGGGAAAGGGAACAAAATGCTTATAGTTCGTAAAATAATATATATTTATTGTTACTTGTCAATTTTACTTTGTTGAGTGTAGACCTGCTTTATGCAGTTGTTTCTGTTGATTTTGTTTTTACTTAAAGTGCAATATAAACGTAATAAGTGTAAGTTTAATATTGTATTTGATGTATGTTAGAACAAAATTTGTAACCAATTTATTAATGTTCAATAAAGATTTGCCACCACCTGATGATGTTCATAGACATGAATGAAACGTCTTGACATAAAAATATTTTTTTTCATCTGACCTGAAGCCCGTTTCTTATAATATATAATTTACAAAAAGGTCATCACCATCAACATAAGTATTATTATTAACATACAAGTACTTAAGAGCTAATTGAGCTATCACATTAAATTGTTCAGATTTACTCTTACATTTTGAAAGGTGCATTGTCATCTCCAACGTGAGTGATTGCATTTCTTCAAGAGAAAAGAGATTCAGATCAGTATCATGAACATGATCGTCCGATGAAACAGAAGCACTCGTATGTGCAGAATCAGAATGGTTAAACGAGTTGAATCTGGTGGAATCGAAACACTACACTTTCTTGGTGCATTGTTCGTGATTCTTTTCCCCGTGCCCGTACATTTGGCAATTTCTTCACTGTGTGACTTTATTTTGCTGCCGGCCTTAAAAATCCCATCTTACCTGGGTTTTATAGATGTCTTTAAAGTTCTTTTTTTTTGTCAGACATTCGAATTGAACCGTTTTATAAATAAATAATGTAAAACGTTTTAACGTAGGTAATACTCATGGCGTTTTGTAATGATTTTAACGTCGACACATTTTAGACCAAGGGCAAGAAGTTCAGTTTTAAGGCTATCTGTAGACATTTCATCTAGGCCAAAGAGCACTGCCTTAAATAATTTTGCAGGGGTAATTGACGTTTTAAACTTTAGCGCGCCAAAATGTTTTATAAGACTCTATGTCTTCCCACATAATTTTATAAACAATAGAAATTTTTTTAATTGAATAGTTTTCAATCTTGTTTACATTTAATAATTTGTGAATAAATTCAGCAGGTTTTTTAAGTACTTTCATTGCCATAGTTTTGATTGGAATGATCATATTGTTGCTGTCACTTGAAGGGCTATTTTCTCTATTGTCCGTGTCAGGCAAACACAGTAAGGGTTTCCATTGATTATCTTTGGAAGAGTCTCTTTTCACTTTTTGTGAAGAAGTATTATCTTCATCCGATGGAAATCTATCTCTTTTCGGAATTTTGATTGTTTGTTTGATTTTAATTAACCAGTTTTAATACGTTTATAAGAGAACTTTAATAAACACGTCACGTGCGGATGAAATCTGACAGCGACTGAACAAACTGTTTTAACTAATAAAATTATCTTCGTAATCATAAATAAAAGGAAAATTATTCTGATCGAAGTACGAGCTACTAAGAATTTGAAATAAATAGAAATTGACTTTTTCAAGTGTGAGTCGTGAAAAGGATATATTACAATCATGGGCCAGCGCCATCTTAAGAAACTTGTTAACAACACGTTTGGAGGTTCTTACATTTACTAAGTGTCTATTCTGTTACCCTGACTACAGTCGTAAACAAAATAAATTATCAATATTTAGTATTTTATTAGTCCTTAAATCCGTTTCCTTGACAGAAGTCGTAAGCTAAAAACATCATTACGTTTACGAATGTTGTAAGGGTAACAAAATAGACACTTAGTAAATGTAAGAACCTCCAAATGTTCACAAGTTTCTTTAGATGGCCAGGCGGTGATTATTCACAATAAAAGTACTATGGAAATGTATATACAATGGTTTAACCATATTTAGTGATACTTTTGGAATAATATTACCTTTTAAAATATCTGCTGGAAGTAGTGGATTGGCTAATATCATATCCGTGTCCCGTTTTTCATTCGCATCTTTTAATCCTTGCACCATCCTTTGGTATTCATTATTTAAGCGATTTGCATCTTCTTCTCCAATACTAAAAATATTTTTTATATTTGCAACAAAGAAAAGTTTGAAAAAGCACTATCTTACTCTCGAACTAGTTTTTGTAAATTATTGAGTGCATGTGTGCTTCGTTCTACAATTCTTCGATTTATTTTTACACTCATTGAATCTATACATACATTATCGATGTTGTGTGCTTCATCGAAAACTATCACACATTCTTTTTGTAATTCCTTTGAAACTACTTCAGCTATTTTTGGATCTAATAGATAATGATAACTGTAAACAACAATCGTTGCATAAGCGATCTGAAAGTTAACAATTTAGATACATGTTATTATTGTTTTTCTTTTTGGTGTTTGAATCTAAATGTAATGTTAGTACAGATAAATATTTTAAGGGATTATTATTAGTAGTTTCATGAAAGTCATTGTTTTCACGCTAAAAAAAAATTAGCATACAACGGTTTTAGCGTGATTGAGTAACAAATATACCTACATCCATTAAAACTTTTACACTTCCAGCAAGTGTCCGTACGTTGCTACAGATTTTGTATTTCGCGGGTGTAGTTATAAAAAGTAACATCTGTGACAAACTGACAATCCAAATTGTCATCCATCTATTTGCCGGATTTTATCCAAATCCGTGCAATGGTTGAGGATTGGAAGTGTAACAAACACTCAAGTACAAGTATATAGTCTTGAACATTTAAGGCCTCACACGGGAACCTTTTAGTGACAAAAATACCCTATCTGTTGATTCAGTTTCCCATTAATCTACCTTGCACAAATTCACATCCCAACAATCAACCTTGCACACATTCACATCCGTTCTGTGGTTGCGGCGCGGCGGGAAAGCCAAACAAACATATCGGAATTTATTAAACATTTCAAAAATAAAAGCATAAAAACATTCAATTTCATTAGTAAAATTAACACGATTAAATTGTAGAAACATCTGTTGTCTGATTAAAAACAATACCAGCAAAACTCTGTTCCACGAAAAAAAAATATATTTTTACGAGCCAATAGTATCAGCAGCTAGGCTTGTTAATCCTTATTACCATGTAATTTTAATTTCGTGTTAATAAGAATAATAATAATAATAATAATAATAATAATAATTAATAATAATAATAATAATAATAATAATAATAATAATAATAATAACAATAATAATAATAATAATAATAATAATAATAATAATAATAATAATAATAATAATAATAATAATAATAATAATAATAATAATAATAATAATAATAATAATAATAAAAATAATAATAATAATAATAATAATAATAATAATAATAATAATAATAATAATAATAATAATAATAATAATAATAATAATAATAATAATAATAATTTTTTTTTTTTTTTTTTTTTTTTTTTTTTTACTTTTGAAGGAATGCATTATGCACCATAAGGAGGTATCCCTACCTCCCCGTGTGCCGGGCTCTCCAAGGATTAAAATAAAACCATGGCATACCGGCTAAACCTCCCAAAGTGGCTCGTTGATGACCCTCCTCGGGACTACTCACGCATTACTTCGAATAATAATAATAATAATAATAATAATAATAATAATAATAATAATAATAATAATAATAGTAATAATAATAATAATAATAATAATAATAATAATAATAATAGTAATAATAAAAATAATAATAATAATAATAATAATAATAATAATAATAATAATAATCTCGCAGAGATAGTATTCCTAGGATCTACAACAACAAAAGAGTAAATGAGCTTACGCTTATTGTAAACCGTGACATCTTACCGAACTACTTAACATCAGCGACAACTATACATGATTTGCACTGTTTAATATACTCCGGTGCTGTAGCAGTTGTCAGAACTATGGGTAAAAAGACAATACCATGTAGACAAACTGGGTCGGCAAAAACAATGGCGAACGTCCCGGCCTGGGAAAGACGTCTTAACTTCAAAATAAACAAAATAAGACAGGAGTTAGGAAGACTTACAGCTTACTCTAGCGGGAAAAGATCCTGGAGAAATCGGAAATTAATAAAAGCCATAATACACCCTCTTAAAATCGAGGATTTGACAGAAAACGTGTTAACGGAACTGAAAGACAGGAAAAACCAACAACTTGGAACCTATGTCAAACGACTTAAGAGGTATAACGAGAGTAGAGCTCGAAAATTGGAAAACGCACTTTTCGAAAGGAACCAAAAACAAATTCTTTCAACAATTGGACAACCCTAGAAGAGATGAATCCAATTCAGAAATCCCACCGATTAAAAGAAGTTATAAGGTTTTGGAGTTAGGTATGGAGCAAACCAAAAAATATAACCCTCGACACCGAATGGCTGATAAAAGAATCTGAGAATAGCTCGTATATAAGAGAGATGCAGAATACCGATATCTCTACTGAAGAAGTATCTGAAGCGTTACGTCAGTGCAGTAACTGGAAAGCCCCTGGCCCTGACAAAATTCAAAATATATGGATCAAAAAGTTTGTAGCAACTCATGCACTGCTTGCAGTGTTCCTCAGCAAGCTGTTAAGAGATCCACATGACACCCCTTTGTTTATGATGACGGGAAACACTTATCTCATTTCAAAAGGAGCAAACACTTGGGACCCAGTTAACTACCGACCAATTACATGCCTATCGACGACATACAAACTTATGACCAAAATCTTTACCAACCGCATCTACGACCATTGCGAAGAGCACAATATCGTTACACAAGAGCAGAAAGGATGCGCTAAGCACTCAATGGGGTGCAAGGAACAACTAACGATTAACTCCGTGTTAGCTCAACAAGCAGTCCAGGGAAAACGCAACCTTAGCATGGGATACATTGATTATAAAAAAAGCGTTCGATAGTCGAATGTGTTTGAACAAGTCTTCCACACACATTCATGGTCAAAATCCTTGAATTATATAAAATTGATTCACGGATTATACACTTTATGAAGGTTACGATGGAATCGTGAAATGTAAAACTATACATTGGACTGAACTCTAGTCAACCTATTCCAATAAAATGTGGAATTTTCCAAGGAGATGCATTTAGCCCCCTATGGTTCTGTCTTAGTATGAACCCGTTGAGTAAAATGTTAAAGAGTCTTAACCTTGGTTTTAAGTTGAAAACGGAAACAGATGAATTGTTAATCATCTCTTCTATGTGGATGACTTGAAACTTTATACCAGCAATAAGGAAAAAATGCATCGGATGATAGAAGTAGTCAAAAGTTATAGTGATGACATTGGAATGGAATTTGGAATCGACAAATTTAAAATGATCCACATACAGAAAGGAAAGGTACAAAATGACAACGAAGGTTACCACTTAGATCCAGAAAACATCATTGCCAGCTTGGGCCAAGACGAAAGCTACAAATACCTTGGTTTCTTACAACTCAGAGGAATTCAAGAAGCAGAGTTGAAAAAATCGTTAAAAAACAAGTTCCAACAAAGATTAATAAAAGTACTGAAGTCACATTTAAATGCTGGTAATAAACGGAAGGCCATTAATACCTGGGCTATACCAGTATTAACATATTCTTTTGGTATTATTAATTGGTCAAATACAAATCTTGATGAACTGACTACGTTACTAAGGACCACTCATACTAAATACCTGTTTCATCATCCTAGAAGTGCAATTGAAAGGGTCACTTTATCTCATGAAGACGGTGGAAGAGGTTTTCTGGACATACCGAATCTTCATTTTTGTCAAATAACCAATTTGAGACGCTATTTCAGGACAATTGAAAATTCGGAATTTATTAGGTTAGTGTGTCTAGCAGACAAAAATTATACGCCACTAAACCTAAAATCTTTTGAAATCGAAAGGCCGCCTAACGTTCTCTCTCGTGAAGATCGCATCGAAACATGGAAAAACAAAAGCCTGCACGGAATACATCCATTTCAACTGAACCAACATTTTATCGATATTCCAAGCTTGAATCTATGGCTCCAGCGCGGGTCACTCTTTGCGGAAACGGAAGGCTTCATGATTACAATCCAAGATAAAATTGTTGCAACCAAAAATTACCCCAAATTTGTACTACGGGAAGATATACAAAATGATTCATTCCGCCGTTGCCAGAACAGTACAGAGACTATCGACCACATCATAGGAGGATGTACAATTTTAGCATCACAAGACTACACTACAAGGCACAATCAGGTAGCGAAGATCATACACCAAGGGATAGCGTCACAACATAATCTTGTAAAAAAAAAAATTGCATACTACAAGTATGAACCACCTCCAGTGCTGGAAAACGCAAGAGCTAAACTGTATTGGGATAGGACGATAATTACTGATCGCACAATACGAGCAAACAAACCCGACATTGTATTTTTCGACAAAGTTGAGAAGAAAATCATACTGTTTGATATCGCTGTTCCCCTTAATAACAACATCCAGTCTACAACATACGAACTAAAACTAAGGGCTAGAACATGGTCTACGCTCCAACAGAGCCTAATCTCTTGGCATAGCCCGGGAGATAGGTAATTTCCAACTCCATAGGAGTTGAGAAGTACAGAGATAAACTCGATAATAATAATAATAATAATAATAATAATAATTATAATAATAATAATGATAATAATAATAATAGTAATAATAATAATAGTAATAATAAAAATAATAATAATAATAATAATAATAATAATAATAATAATAATAATAATAATAATAATAATAATAATAATAATAATAATAATAATAATAATAATAATAATAATAATAATAATAATAATAATAATAATAATAATAATAATAATAATAATAATAATAATAGTAAAAATAATAATAATAATAATAATAGTAATAATAATAATATTAAGAATAGTAATAAAAACAATAGTAATAATAATAATAATAATAATAATAATAATAATAATAATAATAATAATAATAATAATAATAATAATAATAATAATAATAATAATAATAATAATAATAATAATAATAATAATAATAATAATAATAATAATAATAATAATAATAATAATAATAATAATAATAATAATAATAATAATAATAATAATAATAATAATAATAATAATAATAATAATAATAATAATAATAATAATAATAATAATAATAATAATAATAATAATAATAATAATAATAATAATAATAATAATAATAATAATAATAATAATAATAATAATAATAATAATAATAATAATAATAATAATAATAATAATAATAATAATAATAATAATAATAATAATAATAATAATAATAATAATAATAATAATAATAATAATAATAATAATAATAATAATAATAATAATAATAATAATAATAATAATAATAATAATAATAATAATAATAATAATAATAATAATAATAATAATAATAATAATAATAATAATAATAATAATAATAATAATAATAATAATAATAATAATAATAATAATAATAATAATAATAATAATAATAATAATAATAATAATAATAATAATAATAATAATAATAATAATAATAATAATAATAATAATAATAATAATAATAATAATAATAATAATAATAATAATAATAATAATAATAATAATAATAATAATAATAATAATAATAATAATAATAATAATAATAATAATAATAATAATAATAATAATAATAATAATAATAATAATAATAATAATAATAATAATAATAATAATAATAATAATAATAATAATAATAATAATAATAATAATAATAATAATAATAATAATAATAATAATAATAATAATAATAATAATAATAATAATAATAATAATAATAATAATAATAATAATAATAATAATAATAATAATAATAATAATAATAATAATAATAATAATAATAATAATAATAATAATAATAATAATAATAATAATAATAATAATAATAATAATAATAATAATAATAATAATAATAATAATAATAATAATAATAATAATAATAATAATAATAATAATAATAATAATAATAATAATAATAATAATAATAATAATAATAATAATAATAATAATAATAATAATAATAATAATAATAATAATAATAATAATAATAATAATAATAATAATAATAATAATAATAATAATAATAATAATAATAATAATAATAATAATAATAATAATAATAATAATAATAATAATAATAATAATAATAATAATAATAATAATAATAATAATAATAATAATAATAATAATAATAATAATAATAATAATAATAATAATAATAATAATAATAATAATAATAATAATAATAATAATAATAATAATAATAATAATAATAATAATAATAATAATAATAATAATAATAATAATAATAATAATAATAATAATAATAATAATAATAATAATAATAATAATAATAATAATAATAATAATAATAATAATAATAATAATAATAATAATAATAATAATAATAATAATAATAATAATAATAATAATAATAATAATAATAATAATAATAATAATAATAATAATAATAATAATAATAATAATAATAATAATAATAATAATAATAATAATAATAATAATAATAATAATAATAATAATAATAATAATAATAATAATAATAATAATAATAATAATAATAATAATAATAATAATAATAATAATAATAATAATAATAATAATAATAATAATAATAATAATAATAATAATAATAATAATAATAATAATAATAATAATAATAATAATAATAATAATAATAATAATAATAATAATAATAATAATAATAATAATAATAATAATAATAATAATAATAATAATAATAATAATAATAATAATAATAATAATAATAATAATAATAATAATAATAATAATAATAATGTGTCATTTTGTTAAATTTTGACTTTAAATGTTTTCATGTTTTTATGTGCATGTGTTTTTGTTTTTGTTGCATTGTGCCTACTAGCAACTAACACCTGCACTAAGTGATGAGCCAGTGGGACACATTATATGCTTTCAGCTCTATTTGAATAAATCTGTGGTGTAAAAAAAATAAGAAAAGAAATCTGTTAATCTGACAAAAAAATAAAGTGCACGACTGGGTCACACGAACTTGCTCCTGTGGTGCACGGCTGGGTCGCATGAACTTGTTCATGTAGCAAGTTACCACATCAATAAAAATAAAAATGAATTTGATAAAAATAAATTTAATATTTTTTTTTAATAAAAATGAAAAATACGAATAAAATAAATTAATTGTTGATAAAAAAGTTAAAACTACTTTTTAGGAAGATTCAAACGAATATCAAAGAATGCAGAAAAATTTGTTGCCTGAATGCAAGTTTATCAAAAAAAAAAAAATAATTACAAAATCGTTAGAGCGGATTTTAAATCGATGTTTACAATAATTTTTTTAAAACAAAAATTTTACGAATATAAAAAACGCCAATTTAGAGTGCTAAATAGTGCTAAATTTGCACAAAAATAAATTTTTTTAGTAAAACCATTTTCCAAATATTGAATTTACAAAAAAATTAAATTAAAAAATAATTAAAACTAAAACAAAGCATTTTTGCAAAACTTTGGTATCGAAGTTTTATTAAGTCATCTATGTCTTTCCTACAAATGTTTTTTTAATTTTTTTTTATATTGAGCGCGCACTAAAGAGGTTATGAATACCCTTATACTGATTAAACACAGTGCGAGCAATTAGGAAAGGAGGATAGGATTAGAAAGGAGAAACCGATGCACATTGGTTTTGAATGTCTGCACACTGTAATGAGTGGGAAATACTGTGTCTGGTAAAGCATTCCACATTCGCGTAGTGCGGCTAAAGAAAGAATCTCTGTAGTTAACAGTACGTCCGAAATTGGGCTCAAGGGTAAACTGATGGGCATTCCTAGCAGTACGGGTATAATGGTTGAATTGTTTAAGGGGAGGAATGCAACTGGCTATTTCACTAGAGCATTGTTTATACAAATAACGATGAAACAATGACAGGCATGAGACCTTGCGTCGGTGTTCAAGAGAAGCAAATGTATCGGTGAGAGAACGATCTCCTATCATTTTTAGAGCTCTTTTTTCAATTCTATCCAGAAGACTCAAGTACGTTATTGGCGCTCCAGCCCAAATATGAGTTATACTCAAGTTTAGGACGAATAAAAGATTTGTAAATTGTAGCCAGATCAGAAGGGATAAAAAAATTCTTGCATCGTCGGAGAAAACCTAAACACTTAGCAGCATTTTTGGCGATGTCAAATATATGATCACTCCACAGCAAGTGGTTTGTGATGCACATACCTAGGACCGATAGTTGTTCAATCTCCTCGATGCAAGTACTACCCATGGATAGTGGCATTATGGGAGGGTTACGCTTTTGCGACAGAAGACAGCATTGAGTTTTCGAAGCATTAAATTCTACACGGTTTTTAAATCCCCATTGAACAATGCTGTCAAGATCAGAATTTAATGAGCTTATCATACGCTGCCGTTGGTAGTCCACATCCGAAGAACAAGGATGAGAATCTAAAAACGAATATGAAAAGCAGAGGGTACTGTCATCAGCGAAACAATGTAGTGGGTTAGAAGTTTCAGACAAAAGATCATTTATAAAAACAAGGAAGAGCCTCGGAGACAAAACGGAGCCCTGGGGCACACCAGCGTTTATTTTGTGGATGTCAGATTTGAACCCGTCCAATACTACTTGAATTGAACGGTCCGAAACGTAATTTCTAACCCAACAAAGAAGAGATTCATCTATACCAAAAGCACGCATTTTCGATAAAAGAGCTTGATGCCAAACTCTATCAAATGCCTTTGAAATATCAAGTGCAATAATCTTACTTTCTCCAAAACGATGAAAAGATTTATTCCACTGTTCGGTGAGATAAACCATGAGATCACCAGCCAAACTGCCGGTCATTGAGAAGCTTCCGTTCTTCAAGATATTCCTTAAGCTGAAAATTGATCAGCGTTTCCATGACCTTGGAAAGAAGGGACGTAAGTGCAATTGGACGATAGCTAGAGGGGGAGGAGGATTCACCTTTTTTAGGGACAGGCTGGACAAATGCAGTTTTCCATCCACTCGGAAAGAGACCAGTAGAATAGGACAGATAGAAAAGCTTACGCAGTGTTTTTGCCAGCGTTGAAGAACACCTCTTCAGAACAATAGCGGGGGTACTATCCGGGCCAGCGGATTTGTGAATGTCAAGATCTTTTAGGACTCTAGCAACTGAACGAGTGCGAAAGAAGATTCGTCCCATAGAATCGTTTACGCTTTGAAGTACAGGAGGAGTCATGTCACTCATTGGCAGCATCGAATTAACAGCAAACTGTGCTGCAAGCAGATTGGCTTTATCAATCGAGCTTACAAAAGGAGTGTCATTGGAAACGAGCGTAGGATCTGACGATGACGTAGTGTTGCGCACATTTTTTACAAATGACCAGAAATGTTTACTACCTTTGGGACATTGTAGTATTTTTTGCCTTAATTTCTGGTCATGCAAAAATTCAATGCGTCAAATATGTCCGTTACAATTCTTTCTAGCTTGTTTGAATTTATTCCGCTTTTCCTTAGTAGGGTTGGCTTTATAAATCCGGAAACTTAGATCTTTGATCCTAATAACCTCTTTACAGCTCGAATCAAACCATGAGTTTTCTTTAGGTTTGATAGATTTTACCCTATTCGGGATAAAATTTCTCATTCCTAAAAGAATTAAGTTTGTAACCATATCTGTGCTGGAATCCACGTCACTATCGAGGAAGCATAGTGACCAGTTAAAGTTCCTGAAGAAGTCGTTGAGACCGTTCCAGTTGGCTTTCTCATATTGCCATACGGTTCTCGTAGGGTTTTTCTCTTTAACTGGGGTTTTTTGGCATGAGAAATTAGCAGATATGACACAATGGTCTGATGTGCCTAGAGGCCGTAATACACTAATTGTATATTTATTAGGATCAGAGGTAAGAAACAAGTCTAGAGTGTTGGCGGACTGACCTGCAACGTCAGGAATCCGAGTTGGCTCATCAACTAACTGAGTCAGGTGGTTTAACTCAGCAAAAATCTCGAAATACCTTCCTTTGGGTGTTGTCTGACCAGAATAGCGCAGCTACGAAGAATTGTGAAGACTGAAATCGCCCGTAACAACGATCTCACTGTGCGGAAAATGGGATACAATTCTCTGGATAGAGTCGGACAGCGCATCGAATTCGTTGGAAGTCGAATTACTATCCAGACTTGGGCTACGATAAATAAAACATGTGTGAATGATGCGCCTTTGGACGGTGAATTTAAACTACATATAATTAAAATTTATGTTGGTGCACTGACCATATTGTGGTAGAAGTTGATAGGCAACATCATTCCGTACATATACGGCTAGACCATGGTGAGAAAAGAATAAAGGCACTAGGCTATAACCGTAAAGGTTAAACTCTGAGTGGTCAGTGGTTTCACCAACCTGAGTTTCGCTTAGTGCCAAAATAGCTGGCCAGTTCAAAACAGTATGAACGTAAGCAGCATGGAAATTTTTCCTAAGCCCACGAATGTTGCTATAATGAACACTAAACTTACCAGCCATCACAATACACAAAAACACAAAAAAAAAAAAAACAAAACATGACAGTTAACTATGAAGCAACTTCATTTTGGACACTAAAACTTCTCAGTTGTAATTTACCATTAGTGTTATGCCTCAATAGCAAATTAAAACTGATCCGCTCCTGAACCCCAAAAAAAAAAATTTTACGGCAATTTATCAAGTTATTATTTCACATAGTCTATTGCCGCAATGGATGATACGTATATAACAGCAGTACTTTCAGTGGCTATGCGAAACAATTGTGAGCGAAGGTGGAACAGAGAGGGAGGGGAGCACAAGGAAGACTCGTTGTGTTGTTTTTTATTTTTTTTCTTTATAGTATTTAGATGAATGTGCACTGCACTGCACTGAAAAAAATTGGGTATTTTATTTGGCTATTTTGTTTCATTATTACACACGCGGCGCGTAGGTTTCTTTATTTTGTTTCTCGTTTTATGTGTTTAAAAAGGGAGGTGGATATTTATGTATTGATTTTTAATCTGTTTTATTATAACAACACAGCAGAGACAAATGTACTACGCTCCCACGCGTGCGCTCACGGTGGGATGTAGATCGGAACTCAAGATCGATTAACTTGTTCACGATATAGCTCAAGAAGAAAATAACGGTTCTGTAGGAGGTACCGTTAATAAGCTTGCAATTTTTTTTTCCAAATGAACAAAAGACAATCGGATATCTGTAATTTTTATTTTAAGTTACTCAAGAAAAATGAAGTTTGAATGAGTCACTGTTCAAACAAATTTTGTAAGCTAACTTAAAAACTTCCAGCCGTATTTATTAGAATTTGTTAATACAGGTCTCAGACGTCATTTAGTTAATTTTGCTTAAATATTTAAGTTACATTTGAGCAACCTTTTAAAATTTCTTATTTATAATCCATTTTCCATTGATACTTAAGTAAGTGACGTTTGTGTCATGGAACAGAATAGAATCCACAAATAAGCTGTTTTTTGACTGCGGACAAATATTCATTTTTTTAAATTTAAATCTCAAAACTCATATATTAGTCACATTTCAGTTCATTTAAATGATTTTCAAGTGAAATATAGCATGTGTGAATCTTAATTTGTTTATTTGTGTGTTTTTTTGTTGCAAAATCGACATAAGCGAAATGCCTTAAAAATTAGATAAAAAATGTAAAATTACGACAAAGCTGGATTTTGTTGGAAACCTTTATTTTGATGAACTTTTTAGAAAAAATGTTCCGGGAAAAGTTGTAGGTGTAGCACTTTATATCGTTCCATGAATCAATTACGACAAAAAAGTGTTTAGTTTTTCACTTGTATTTAACGCTTTATGTGTTTTATTTTTAAGGGTTTGTCCATTTCCTGATTGACAAATCATAAATTAAAATCAAATGTGCTTTGATTTTCGTCAAACAGAATTTATAGAAAGAATTCAAGGAGATTTCATGCATTTTAATACAAACTTTATAATCTGGAAAATTTTACATTGAGTATGAGCGCCTGTGCACTTCAAATTGTACATTCCTACAATTTTCCAGGTTTATGCATAGGAATTGCACAGAAGCAGAAGATGGGAGTGTTTACTGAGTGATGCTGTAAGGGGGATTACAAAATGTTACGCTTTTCAGATCATGAATACCCCTATACAACTTTAATTTACCTTTAAATGAGGTAAATTGTCATTCAAGTTAAGTTGAAGTTAAAGGACGTTGTTTAAATATGAAAAATGATTACAAATACAGATTTTCATTTAAATATCACTTAAATGTGATTTAAAGTTAAGTTCCCTTTGAGATTTTATTATAAATACGGCTGTTCATATTTTAAAAAAATGTAGCACACTACCTAAGGCAAGTTCTTTAAAAAAATTCGCCCATTTTATTAAGTTTTGAAAATAGTGCAACACTTGCCATTTGCTACTTCCATAATCATGTTACCAACATTTAAACCGTTTTCGAGCAAGTAAAATTTTGATCTTTTTTTAAATAGCAACGTATTTTACCTTATTGATGTAGTAGTCCAGTAAGACATTCTTTAAAATATTGTTCAGGCTGCTTAAGTAATTGACATACTTATGTCCTGATCCCTGGGTGGTGAGCCGGAGGAAGGGGAGGAGTGTAACGCCTCAAAAAAATGAGCTTTGGGACTTCCGATTTTTTTTACAATTTTGTACAATTTTTGTTATGATCACTTTTTTCCAAACATCAACAGTTTTCGAGATACGCGCATAGCAAGGGAGAAAAATTATAAAAACAAGTGTTTTCCTTACATATCGTTGAATAGAACATTTTGTAATGCATTTGAAAAATTTCGCGGACGGTTTAGCTTTCAGTATAAATCAATATCAATCAGTATAAATCAATATCAATCAACACGACAATAAAATATAAAACCAACCAATTAATCCGACAGAGATAAAAATATCTACCTCAAACAACAAAGTAAAATAAATATTCTTAACTCTAAACAAAGAGAAAAACAGGCAAAAGAAGTTTAAAACTGACAAGAACACAAACTACCTATCAATAAAAACCCGATGATGTTTTTTTTTTTAAACCGAAACGCGTCGTTAAATATTATAAAAAAAAATTATGTTGTAAAAATTAAAAGAATTTTATAAATAAACAAAAAAAAATTTTAATTTCAATTATTAAATTTAAAAGTGTTTATTTCTTTTCAAAGAATATTATATACCAACAACAAAGTATCATAGCTGAACAAGTACAACTAGTCTACAAATGTAAAAATACAAAAATCAAATTAACAAAAGCCAATCTTAACATCAAGTTGAACAAACAGTGCCTTAAAAAACAAATCACACCAAAATATGCACAAATAAAAATTAAATCTAATTCCATTGCCGCCATTAAAACACAAAAAATAGCACAAATAAAATAAAGGAAGAAATAAAATACCTATACAGGGTGATTGGTTTAAGGTGCACCAAAAAGCTTGAGCATGTAGGTGGGGTTAAGACAAGAAAAAAATCATTTGGGAGGGGGGTCTATTTTCCCCCGTTTAGGAGGGAGGGGTAATTTTCTTAAAAATTGACTTAAATCAAAAAAAAAATTATTTAAAAACAACGGTGAATGATACAAAGCCTTGTTATATCTTTTTGGAAAGCCAGAAAACTACTCTTTTATTTTATTTCCAAATTAAGTTGTTCAAGTGAACAGTTTTAAAAAATTTAATTTTTAAACTCAAAATTTTGAAAAAAAAATTTAAAAAAAAATGTTAACTAATTTTTTTCAAAATTTTATGTAATTAACTATAATTTTTATTTTCAAAATTCGCTCTTATTAATTTTTAGTCAAAAACAGAAAACCGTATGCCAAAATGTATCTTAGTTTTGGCTCCGCGAAATTAGGCCCCAGGAAATAAGGCCCCAAAAAAATTAAATAAGGCCCCAAAAAAAAGCACACAAAACAACAACAACGAAATTTCTCAAATTTTGGGGTGTTATTTAATTTTTTGGGGCCTTATTTCATTTTTTTTGGGCATAATTTCATAATGAAATAATGCCTCAATGAAATAAAACCCCAACACTAGTTTTGGGGCTTAATTTCATTTTATTTTAAAAACAATTTGGGACCTTATTTCATTTTTCGTAAGATGAGTCAGATCCTTTGCCATTTTACACATCGTGTATTATGGAAGAAGGACAATTTACCAAATGTTTATTTTCATCCCATAAAACAACTAAACTGATTGAAGAGAACATTCCACCGACCAACACAACCATCTTTATGGACGGAACTTTTAAAATTGTTCCTCAAGGATGTTTCAAGCAGCTGTTGGTTATCTATATAGTATTATTAATATTTTGACGAGGTAAAATTAATTTTTCATGCTTAAATGTAAATATCGTGCTGCAAACCATCAGGGAGTAACAGAATAGCTTCAAAAAAATCGCGCGATTTTTTTGAAGCTATTCTGTTACTCCCTGATGGTTTGCAGCACGATCTTTACATTGAAAAGCATTTGTAAGTAACAGAATAGCTGAAAAAAATCGCTTTTCAATGTAAAGATCATCCTGCAAACTCTCCCTGATGGTTTGCAGCACGATCTTTACATTGAAAAGCATTAGTAAGTAACAAATAGCTGCGAAAAAATCGCGCGATTTTTTTTAAGCTATTCTGTTACTCCCTGATGGTTTGCAGCACGATCTTTACATTGAAAAGCATTTGTAAGTAACAGAATAGCTGAAAAAAATCGCTTTTCAATGTAAAGATCATCCTGCAAACTCTCCCTGATGGTTTGCAGCACGATCTTTACATTGAAAAGCATTAGTAAGTAACAAATAGCTGCGAAAAAATCGCGCGATTTTTTTTAAGCTATTCTTTTTTTCAGCTATTTGTTACTTACAAATGCTTTTCAATGTAAAGATCGTGCTGCAAACCATCAGGGAGTATAAGCAACCGTTTTCCTGTGGGGAGGAAATTTTTGAAGAAAATGAAAGTGAAAGCCCTGTTGTTATCGGTCCAAACATTGATGACAATATTTGCGTCATTTGTAAGGATTTGTGGGCAAATATTGTTCTGCTGCCTTGTAGGCATCTTAAAATTTGTATTGAATGCAACCTAAAAATTCAAGCGAACTCTATTGCTGAAGGGCAGGATAACTATAAATGTCCTTGTTGCAGGGAAATTGTGCAGGATACAATGCAAGTATTTGTTTAACAGTTTGGGGTGAAATTTCATTTTTTTAAATAAAATTAATTCTGAAAAAAGATAAATTGGGGTTTTATTTCATTTTTACCAAAAAAAGTCAAAACAAGTTGGGGCCTTTTTTCATTTATTTTTGGGATATTTTTTCATTTCGTTGGGGCCTTATTTCATTGGGTCATAATTTCATTATGAAATAATGCCCCAATTTGGGGCCTTATTTAATTTTTTTCTTTTTGGGTCTTATTTCCTGGGGCCTAATTTCGCGGAGCCCTTAGTTTTTGAGAAATTAAGAAAATACTAAAAGCACTTTTTCAAAAAGAGGTGAAATCTGGTTAATCTGGTTAAAAACAATTAACTGGATTAACCAGATTTCACCTTTTTTGAAAAAAATGTCTAAACATACATAATATACAGGGTGAGTCATGAGCAATGCGACGAAATGCTAGGGCGTGTAGGTTGCGTTGAGACAAGAAAAAAATCGTATGGGAGGGGGGTCTATTCCCCTCCGTTTAGCCGGGAGGGGCAATTTTCGAAAAAACTGACTTAAAATGGGAAAAAAATTATTTAAAATCAACGGCTTCATTCACAATGCTGTGCGATACGTTTTTGAAAAGCCAATAACTTTTTCTTTCATTCTGTGTTTAAATAAATCTATTCTAAGAAATAGTTTTTGAAATATTAATTTTCAAAGTCAAAATTTTGAAAAAAAAAATTGAAAAAAAAATTTCAAATTCATTTTTTCAAAATTTTACGTAATTAAGTGCTAATTTTAATTTCAAAATTCAATGCTGTTATTAATTTTAAGTCTAAATAAGAAAACCGGATGCAAAAATGTTATGTCGTTCTCAAGAAATTAAAAAAAAAACCAAAACCACCTTTTTCTAAGAAAAACATTTATTTTTATTGTAACGAAGCAATTTATTTTTTTATTTAGCATTAATCTTAGTTTTTTTACTTTTTTTTTAATTGGAGTTTTATGAGAACGTAATAAAATTAAATAGTATTGGAATAACCCTGGATTAATATTATTTTCATTGATAACTTCTGAAAACTGACCTGTCAATGTTTTTGCCTTGGCCTGCCTGCAGCCCATGGGTTCTACCTGTTATGGGGACAATAGGGACAATAAAACCGCATTTTTTTTAATGAAAAAAAAAGAAAATTGCAACGCAAGATAAATAAAAGGCATTGCAGTTTTGCTTAGTAATTATTTCAAATTTGAATATTAACTCATTAACACGTAACGATGTCAAGCTCATACACCCGAGAAGAATTAACGGACATGCATTTCTGCTACGGTTTAGCTAATGGTCGAAGTCGTGAAGCCGAAAGACTGTACGCTGAAAGATATCCCGATAGGAGGTGTCCCCATCATAGCACGTTTCCAAGAATCCACCGACGTCTAAGAGATCATGGAGTGCTGGAGCATCGAAGAAGCGAAAGGCCAGTTTCTGATGAGTCAAGAATCTTAGATGAAAGAATTCTGGATTTAGTCCGAAATAATCCCTCCGTCAGTACAAGAAGGATATCCACTATGCTTGGAGTGTCCCAATCTAGAGCATGTCGAGTACTTCGGGCGGAAAATTTACACCCGTACCACTTTACGCCTGTTCAGGAACTCACCTCAAACGACAAGTTATTGAGAACCGAATTTTGTAGAACATTACTACTTAGAAATGAAACCGAACAAAACTATTTTAGAAGAATATTCTGGACGGATGAAGCACAGTTTACTAGGGATGGGGTTACTAACTTCCACAATTTACATTATTGGAGTAGCGCCAATCCACACAAAAAAAAAAAACAAAACAAATCACAACACCGCTTTAGTTGTAATGTTTGGCTTGGTATTATTGGACACACTGTGATCGGGCCCCGGTTTTTGAATTCCATTATTAATGGAGAATCATACCTGCAATTCTTACGAGACCTTTTACCCGATTTATTAGACAGCGTTCCATTGGTTATAGCAGATACTTTAATCTACCAACAAGATGGTGCTCCAGCACACTACAGCTTACAGGTGAGAAACTGGCTGGATGATCATTTTAGTGACCGTTGGATCGGAAGAAGGGGCCCCACGGAATGGCCGCCTAGGTCACCAGATTTAACTCCCCTAGATTTCTATGCATGGGGATTTATGAAGAATTATGTTTACGAAGTGGAAATAGTATCATTGGAACAACTGAAGGAACGAATTGAAGTCGCTGGAGTCAAATTGCAGGAAAATTTGTCAAGCATAAACTTATGTGAAGCCATTACAAGGAGATATAATCTATGCCTTCTAAACAATGGAGATCATATCGAGAATTTTTTATAAGTACTTCCAATAAAAAACATAGTAAAAATAAAAGGAATAAAAAAAACTAAAAAAAACTAAGATTAATGCTTCTTAAATTGCTTCGTTTTTTTTAAGCTATTCTGTTACTCCCTGATGGTTTGCAGCACGATTTTCAATGTAAAGATCGTGCTGCAAACCATCAGGGAGTATAAGCAACCGTTTTCCTGTGGGGAGGAAATTTTTGAAGAAAATGAAAGTGAAAGCCCTGTTGTTATCGGTCCAAACATTGATGACAATATTTGCGTCATTTGTAAGGATTTGTGGGCAAATATTGTTCTGCTGCCTTGTAGGCATCTTAAAATTTGTATTGAATGCAACCTAAAAATTCAAGCGAACTCTATTGCTGAAGGGCAGGATAACTATAAATGTCCTTGTTGCAGGGAAATTGTGCAGGATACAATGCAAGTATTTGTTTAACAGTTTGGGGTGAAATTTCATTTTTTTAAATAAAATTAATTCTGAAAAAAGATAAATTGGGGTTTTATTTCATTTTTACCAAAAAAAGTCAAAACAAGTTGGGGCCTTTTTTCATTTATTTTTGGGATATTTTTTCATTTCGTTGGGGCCTTATTTCATTGGGTCATAATTTCATTATGAAATAATGCCCCAATTTGGGGCCTTATTTAATTTTTTCTTTTTGGGTCTTATTTCCTGGGGCCTAATTTCGCGGAGCCCTTAGTTTTTGAGAAATTAAGAAAATACTAAAAGCACTTTTTCAAAAAGAGGTGAAATCTGGTTAATCTGGTTAAAAACAATTAACTGGATTAACCAGATTTCACCTTTTTTGAAAAAAATGTCTAAACATACATAATATACAGGGTGAGTCATGAGCAATGCGACGAAATGCTAGGGCGTGTAGGTTGCGTTGAGACAAGAAAAAAATCGTATGGGAGGGGCAATTTTCGAAAAAACTGACTTAAAATGGGAAAAAAATTATTTAAAATCAACGGCTTCATTTACAATGCTGTGCGATACGTTTTTGAAAAGCCAATAACTTTTTCTTTCATTCTGTGTTTAAATAAATCTATTCTAAGAAATAGTTTTTGAAATATTAATTTTCAAAGTCAAAATTTTGAAAAAAAAAATTGAAAAAAAAATTTCAAATTCATTTTTTCAAAATTTTACGTAATTAAGTGCTAATTTTAATTTCAAAATTCAATGCTGTTATTAATTTTAAGTCTAAATAAGAAAACCGGATGCAAAAATGTTATCTCGTTCTCAAGAAATTAAAAAAAAACCAAAACCACCTTTTTCTAAGAAAAACATTTATTTTTATTGTAACGAAGCAATTTATTTATTTATTTAGCATTAATCTTAGTTTTTTTACTTTTTTTTTAATTGGAGTTTTATGAGAACGTAATAAAATTAAATAGTATTGGAATAACCCTGGATTAATATTATTTTCATTGATAACTTCTGAAAACTGACCTGTCAATGTTTTTGCCTTGGCCTGCCTGCAGCCCATGGGTTCTACCTGTTATGGGGACAATAGGGACAATAAAACCGCATTTTTTTTAATGAAAAAAAAAGAAAATTGCAACGCAAGATAAATAAAAGGCATTGCAGTTTTGCTTAGTAATTATTTCAAATTTGAATATTAACTCATTAACACGTAACGATGTCAAGCTCATACACCCGAGAAGAATTAACGGACATGCATTTCTGCTACGGTTTAGCTAATGGTCGAAGTCGTGAAGCCGAAAGACTGTACGCTGAAAGATATCCCGATAGGAGGTGTCCCCATCATAGCACGTTTCCAAGAATCCACCGACGTCTAAGAGATCATGGAGTGCTGGAGCATCGAAGAAGCGAAAGGCCAGTTTCTGATGAGTCAAGAATCTTAGATGAAAGAATTCTGGATTTAGTCCGAAATAATCCCTCCGTCAGTACAAGAAGGATATCCACTATGCTTGGAGTGTCCCAATCTAGAGCATGTCGAGTACTTCGGGCGGAAAATTTACACCCGTACCACTTTACGCCTGTTCAGGAACTCACCTCAAACGACAAGTTATTGAGAACCGAATTTTGTAGAACATTACTACTTAGAAATGAAACCGAACAAAACTATTTTAGAAGAATATTCTGGACGGATGAAGCACAGTTTACTAGGGATGGGGTTACTAACTTCCACAATTTACATTATTGGAGTAGCGCCAATCCACACAAAAAAAAAAACAAAACAAATCACAACACCGCTTTAGTTGTAATGTTTGGCTTGGTATTATTGGACACACTGTGATCGGGCCCCGGTTTTTGAATTCCATTATTAATGGAGAATCATACCTGCAATTCTTACGAGACCTTTTACCCGATTTATTAGACAGCGTTCCATTGGTTATAGCAGATACTTTAATCTACCAACAAGATGGTGCTCCAGCACACTACAGCTTACAGGTGAGAAACTGGCTGGATGATCATTTTAGTGACCGTTGGATCGGAAGAAGGGGCCCCACGGAATGGCCGCCTAGGTCACCAGATTTAACTCCCCTAGATTTCTATGCATGGGGATTTATGAAGAATTATGTTTACGAAGTGGAAATAGTATCATTGGAACAACTGAAGGAACGAATTGAAGTCGCTGGAGTCAAATTGCAGGAAAATTTGTCAAGCATAAACTTATGTGAAGCCATTACAAGGAGATATAATCTATGCCTTCTAAACAATGGAGATCATATCGAGAATTTTTTATAAGTACTTCCAATAAAAAACATAGTAAAAATAAAAGGAATAAAAAAAACTAAAAAAAACTAAGATTAATGCTTCTTAAATTGCTTCGTTACAATAAAAATAAATGTTTTTCTTAGAAAAAGGTGGTTTTGGTTTTTTTTTTAATTTCTTGAGAACGACATAAAATTTTTGCATCCGGTTTTCTTATTTAGACTTAAAATTAATAACAGCATTGAATTTTGAAATTAAAATTAGCACTTAATTACGTAAAATATAAAAAAAAAATGAATTTGAAATTTTTTTTTCAATTTTTTTTTTTTAAATTTTGACTTTGAAAATTAATATTTCAAAAACTATTTCTTAGAATAGATTTATTTAAACACAGAATGAAAGAAAAAGTTATTGGCTTTTCAAAAACGTATCGCACAGCATTGTGAATGAAGCCGTTGATTTTAAATAATTTTTTCCCCATTTTAAGTCAGTTTTTTCGAAAATTGCCCCTCCCGGCTAAACGGAGGGGAATAGACCCCCCCCCCTCCCATACGATTTTTTTCTTGTCTCAACGCAACCTACACGCCCTAGCATTTTGTCGCATTGCTCATGACTCACCCTGTATATAACTATATAGAAGTTTTGTTACCTTATCTAGTTTATTTTTCACTTAAATAATGCTCTTCCAGTAGTTTTCCTTTGTAACTTTCACCACTGTATATACATTTCTATAGTACAACCATGGAGCAGCGCCATCTAAAGAAAGTTGTGAACCGCACATTTGGAGGTTCTTACATTTACTAAGTGTCTATTCTGTTACCCTAACAATAGCCGTCAACAAAACAAATTAATAATATATTATTTATTTTATTGGCTCTAAAATCCATATTTCCTTGACAAGAGTCGTAAACAAAACAAAAATCATATATGTTTACGACTGTTGTCAGGGTTACAAAATAGACAACTAGTAAATGCACGAACCTAAAAATGTGTTATTCACAAGTTTCTTAAGATGGCCAGGCGGTGATTATTCAGCATGAAAATACTATAGAAATATATATACAATGCTTTCACTTAAAATACTAAATTTTTGACGTTTAATTTAAAAAAAATTACTAATGGAGGTATTTTATTTTAAGTTTGTCATTTTCTTAAATAGGTAGGTACACTTTGTTAGTTCTTAATATGGTGGCGGTTAATAATTTTTTTTTAGTATTGGAGGTATATTTTCAAAATGTTTTTACAAGCAATGATGAGCAATCAAATGGTGTAAAAAGTGATTTTTCACAAACATGAAGTTTAACATACAGCTAGGTTCCAGATATCAAGCGAAATTAAATGGCTATCGAAATTGCGAAACGAGTGAACTTAATTTCAGTGTTCCACATTTCGACAGTTTTGGCAATTCCAAATGTATTCAAAATTCACATTGCGAGAAATTGAAAGCAGCTGATATCTGTAATAAATAATTTTTTCTTTGGCAAATTGTTTGCTTGATAATACATTTTGTTTTTAAATAATTTTTAAATATTATTGTTGTTTATAATAAGTGCTGTATTAATTGCTGCCGTAATTTATACTAAGAAATATAAATATTATGCATGAGAAATAATAAAAACAAGAAAGCTGAGAGATATATACCTACGAGTATAGATATCAAAAATCAAACCCATTGGAAATTGGATTACCAAGAAAGGAAGTTAAAGTTTGTTGTAAGCTACTATTTGCTTCTAAATATATTGATGTAGGTGCATATCATATAACTGTCTTTGTACCTTTTTGGTACAGCAAATTGTCAAGCAAGTCCTGCTTGAAAAATTTTCACTTCGCACGCAGTTTTGCATTTTCTTGACGAAGGAAATATCCAAGATCGATTCAAAAAGATGCTGACGAACTTTCCATGGAATCTTGTACTCATATTTTTAATCGCGTCTCATCGTTTCTACTATTTCACATTGAATAGGTACGTTCGATTTGAAATCAATAAAAAATCGACAAAATCCATTTGTGGAACACAACAATTTCACTTTGTATCGATTTCGGAAAATGTGAAATCGAAATCGTTGCGGTGAATTCTAGAACACCTAATTTTATTTTCGGTCGATTTGGATTTCATTTCAAGTGAAAGTGAAATGTGGAACCTAGCTGATAATATAGTTTTGTGATGAATATTGGCTTAATGATCAGTGAAAAATAATGCAATTAATAAAACAACTAATTCATTTCTTTTGCTGACGTTTCTCTCATTGAGTTTATACATATAGAGAAATCATGTGTAAGTTTCAAACTTTGCTCGTAGGATGTCGATACCATCGATTTGTTTTTTTTAATCTTGTAGCAATTATTCTTGAGTTAAAATGCAAGAGGAATAAAGAAAAACAAATACAAATGTATGCAGAAGAATTTTGTTCGGTTTGGTTCAAGTATTTTTCGTTACAGGAAATAATAATAACCCGATTTACTCATTTAGCGACATCTACTTCGGTGAGTTTAAAACTATCTTGATTCCTCTATGTGTATAAACTCAATGGTAGTCTAAAAAATATAACTATATTTTAATGAGTACTCATGTTCGCGTGTCAATTTAGTCAAATGTACTATATACAATTTTGTTTTTTTTAATAACTTAAGAAAAGTTGAGAAAAGAAATGAATTAGTTGTTTTATTAATTGGACTATTTTTTCACTGATCATTAAGCGCAATATTCATCACATAATTATATTGAGTTATTTAGTTTTGTTATAGTAGTGCATATACAGTATGGTAGGTAATGAAGCGTGCTGCCCCCTCATCAGTATATGATTTGGGGTAGTTGCAAGTTTGGGTATATGCAGTTTCAAAGTAGTGCCTTGCACATGAGACGCGTGCAGCGAATCGTGAATGATCGCAGATTTTCATCAGCTGGATGACATCACTAATCTAGTACGCAATAATTGTCGATGATTACCGACTGTTTTATACAATTTTCAGAGAAAACTCCCAGTAAATTATATTATTCTAAAAATCTAAAGAACTTTGATTAAAGTAAGACATTAGAAATAAATATTTCATGCTCGTGTCCAAGCCAATTTATAAGTATGAGAAATAAAAACAATAAAGAGACTAAACAACAATCCAAGTTCTTTAGAATAATATAATTCACAGGGATTTCTCTGTAAATTTTATAAGGCAGTCGGTAATCATCGACAATTATTGCGTACTAGATTGGGTTCCATTTCATCTAGTTGATGAGCACACCATAAAACCAGGACGAAATGCAAAACATGTAGTAAACGCCACAAAACCTTTAAAGTTAATAATAATGGATTAAACCTAATAACACATCAAAAACCAATCCCAGTTTAAGAAAATTAAATTTAAAAATATAAAGAATATAAAAAAAAATCAAAAGTTTAGTTTCCTTTAAAAAATTCAAAAAGTCTACTAGTCAGTTTTCATAAGAAACATACAATACTTTCAAACAAATGAAAAATAACACTAAAATAACCCTCATTCCGTTCGTTTTGTCGAAAAATTGCCGACACTAAGTGTATCAGTAGTAGTGCTTTATGGGAAAACTTTCCCAACATCGGCAGTATGGATACTATCAATAAAAGCTAAAGTGAAATTGATAAATATTGAGTTCAAACATATTTTCAATATTTTATTTGGAAAAATAATTATTAATAAACAACTTGAATGATGAAAAATAAGTATCGAATTATGAAAAATTATAATGTAACTACATCGCCTACTTTGAATGATAGGATGATTGTTTTTAAAAAACGAAGTTACAAATTGTCGAGTGGCTGCTCAGTGCATAACTTCAATAGAATTAATACTAGAGATAGACATTATTTGACGAAACATAAACCGTTTTTTGGAAATTCTCAACTGTACTATTTATAAAATCTCTGTACTATATATAAATTCAAAAAAAAAAAAATCCACAATGGATGTTGATACTGGCTGAGCAAAACGAAATCCACATTAAACTTTTTTTTCTAAACTTTAAGTTTGAAGTAAATTTGTTTCGAAAACTTGATAGAAATAACTGAATTAAAAATAAATATAATAAAACAGACCATTGGGTTTCAGAAAAAGTAAAGATTTTTATGGTTAGTGTTTTGGGTTTTTTAAATATTTTTTTCGTGCAATTTTGTTTAATACTCACTGCTTTTCGTGCAGTAAAATAGGGACACTGACTTTTATCTCTGCCGTACTCTTTTAAATCATCGAGGTTGTAAATTCCTTCAGGAAGATTTGACTCTTTTTTCTCCATATTGAAACCCTCAAAATATTGACCTGTAAGACAAAGTCTTTGTGAAACTGATTATGCACATAAGTAATATATTGTTACAAGTAGGCGTATTGGAATCAACTTCAGCTTTATCGCGAACATAGCTTGCCGTTAGGCCATAACACATTCCATCAACTAATTTTCCCTCACGTTGCTTGCTTACTTCTGGATGAATGCACATATTCTTTCGTGAACTCAATACCAAACCAGTAATTTTTGGAGGTGAAGATGAGTGTTTAGCATAGTAGTTCAATAAACATTTAAGCTCTGCGACGACCTTTTCAATTTCAGGAACTGTCCGAGAACAATAGATAAGTTTACGTACGTGCTCAGGGTGTGCAGTCATATAGGCGACAATCAATGAAAGTAATGTAGCCGTTTTGCCGGTTCCTGACGGCATTTCCAAAAGACAATGTCCTTTGGCATCTAATGCTCGTTTAAGCTCTACCATATATGCATATTGTTCAGGGTAGATGTATTCGTAAGGAAAATAAACTTTAAGTCCTTCGACGCTAAGCCTTAGGATTGATTTAACTGATTAACTTTTGTACAAATAACATTTAAATGTACATACGTACCTCATATTTGTTTGTAATCCACACCAATAAAACGAGAACCTAAATTAATATAAAAACCAAAGATTATGAATATATATTCTTAATCTTTCACAAAAACTATTTATTTTTAACTAAAAATTTTTATAGGTCTAGGTGCTCACGAGCACGATTGGACAGCATATACAACAAACAAGATTGGACAGTAACAAAACAGTCCAAATTTGTTTACTTTAGTTAAAACAAAACAGATAAAAATCAAAGATTTATGAATTGAGGATAGAACCAAAGATTATAAATACCAAAATGGGAAACAACGACTTCCACCTTTGTTTGTCAACAAGCTGAACTGACGTTAAATTGACGAGATTGCACTAGTATGGCAAAAACTTTGCGTTAAAAACGCACACTAGTGCAATCTTATTATTCCATTTGCATGGGTCGACTTCACATTGATTCACAGACACGAGTCGAAATAGGGAGTTTTACCATCTTGTCAAAGCTCACACTATGGTGAAGACAGATTGAAATATGTATCGCGCTTTTTTCAAACTGTCAAACTCAAGATCTTGGAGAAAACAATTTAGAAATAATTTTTAAATGCGGTATTCTTTTTTGTGTGAAATTTGTGATTTCCGTGGCTTAAAAATTTATTTTAATTAGCAAAACCAACAATTTTCACAATTTTCGCGCACAAATCTTTAAAATTCCCGCTTTTGTTTTCAATCAATTTTTCAACAATGATAAAAAAAAATCAGCTGTTCACCATACTGCTGTTTTTGACAATTCTGTGAGAACGAGAAAGAGATATATCGTTGTTACCTAAAAAGCCCTATTAAAAAAAACCATCCAAGTAAACAATGATTGTTGGAGGGTAAAACCAAAGATTAGCTCCTCTGTGGTAAAACGTAAGAAGGTTTATCATCTTGGTATTCATAATCTTTGGATAGAGTTCTTAAGGAAACGGCTATATAAATATATTATGTATATATTTATTTTCTCTCTCACTCCACGGCATCAAAAAACGTCAAACGAAATCCTTTGTTGGAAAACAAACCAAAAGTTGTGATTTTTGCAAGGAAAAGAGATCGGTCTTCCACAAAATATAAAGAAAAATTATCTTGGACTAGAATTTCTTATTATTTTTGGCTACTAAAAAATTAACAAATAGTTTCTAAGTGTTTAAAATAATAATTCGATTAAAAATAGTGGAAGGTTAGTGTTAATACAGGATTGAAGTCCGAAATTGTACTCCGCCAGTACAAAATGCGATAGGGAATCTTGTCAAAAAAAAAAAAAAAATGACAGCTCACATTATACAGTAAGGGAATTTTACCATCTTGTCAAAAGAAAAAATGACAGCTCACACTATACAGATGACAGATTGAAATATGTAATTTTTGATTTCCGTGGCTTAAAAATTTATTTTAATTAGCAAAATTGTTGGTTTTGCTATACATCTTTATAAACATATAAAAGTGGCCGAAACAGTGACAAAAACATTATTAACATTAAAAACTATTCAACACAAAAACATTGTTACGGTTGTTACTAAAAACTATTCGATTATTGTGTAGTGAATTTGTTTTCAAATTATTTCGACACCAAAACATTTGTTTGTGATAATACGAAATGATTAATGTGTAAAGTAAAAAAAGATTTCTCTTACTGGTTCTGTTGAGGTTGCACATCCTCTTTGTATGCCGTTAAGGGCGTACAAAATTATCGCCACATGAGTGCATGTCTCAAACAGACCTGCTTTGCATTGGCAGTAGGTAGATTCTACATTTCTACTCTCCGTAATGATGATCCAGGCCTCCAAAGGTTTTTGATTTAGGCGCTGGGAATTCAAAACCTGAGTAGATACAAAAAAAACTGATAAACGCAATTTGACTATTTATTTATAGAAAACTTAAGTACCTTCCCCAACACAATGTACATATTGGCTCGTGTGAAGAATGTTCCAGCCATTTCCTTCAGCCATCCTGCGTCGAAGGGTCCTTCAGCTTTGCAAACACTGTTGCTGTTTTTGTTCTCCTTTCCCGTGCAATTTGGCTTATTTAAAAGTAAATACCTGTGGGTAATATAAGATGTTACATTTTTTGGAAATATCTTACTTTCATACGAAAACAGGTATGGATCTCTTCCAATATTTTCAATTTTCGATAAATATCGAAATTTGCTACATGGATCTAAGGATCTAGCATATTGGGAGACTTCCATACTGTTGTTTATCTTTTTCCAATTTAATACTCTTCTTGAAGTAATCGGCTCCTGTTTCCAACAATTGATAATTTAGTTTTATTCCTTTAGTTTTTTCTTCCAATATAAGTGGAAAGACAAATTCTCTCAATGTTTATATTTATTTCTTAAAATTACTACACAATTTTCACAATTTTCGCGCACAAATCTTTAAAATTTCCGCTTTTGTTTTCAATCAATTTGTCAACAATAATAAACAAAATTCATACTGTATACTGCTGTTTTTGACAATTCTGTGAGAACGAGAAAGAGATATATCGTTGTTACCTAAAAAGCCCTAGACTGTATACTGCTGTTTTTGACAATTCTGTGATAACGAGAAAGAGATCGTTGTTACCTAAAAAGCCCTATTCGATATATGACACTGACGTATTAGCATAGAATAATAAATAAGTATTCGGATACTTCTCTATATAACTTTTAACGAAACTGTCAACCCAAGAAAATCACCCCAAACATATTGGAGGCAATCGAGGATAGGGAATTTTACCATATTGTCAAAAAATATGACAGCTCTATACAGATGACAGATTGAAATATGTATCGCGCTTTTTTCAAACTGTCAAACTCAAGATATTACAGAAAGCAATTTGGAAATAATTTTTAAATGCGGTATTTTTTTTTGTGTGAAATTTGTGATTTCCGTGGCTTAAAAATTTATTTTAATTAGCAAAACCAATAAAAAAAACATCTGTATATACATATAAAAGTGGCAGCTTTGCAAACACTGTTGCTGTTTTTGTTCTATTTTCCCGTGCAGTTTGACTTATTTGAAAGTAAATACCTGTGGGTAATATAAGATGTTACATTTTTTGGAAATATCTTACTTTCATACAAAAACAGGTATGGATCTCTTCCAATATTTTCAATTTTCGATAAATATCGAACTTTGCTACATGGATCTAAGGATCTAGCATATTGGGAGACTTCCATACTGTTGTTTATCTTTTTCCAATTTAATACTCTCCTTGAAGTAATCGGCTCCTGTTTCCAACAATTGATAATTTAGTTTTATTCCTTTAGTTTTTTCTTCCAATATAAGTGGAAAGACAAATTCTCTCAATGTTTATATTTATTTCTTAAAATTACTACACAATTTTGACAATTTTCGCGCACAAATCTTTAAAATTCCCGCTTTTGTTTTCAATCAATTTGTCAACAATGATAAAAAAATTCAGCTGTTCTGTATACTGCTGTTTTTGACAATTCTGTGAGAACGAGAAAGAGATATATCGTTGTTACCTAAAAAGCCCTATTGGTAAAGTTGAAATGCGCATTTGTTAGTTTAAATTAGAACTAAGTTATCTTTGCTCTTTAGTACAAACTTCATTACTACAGCGCCACACGTATATGGAAAAGTTTGAATGCGCTACGGATTGTCAAAACTAGGACTTATGTCGAATTCCTTAGATTTTTTCAGATTTGATCGGAAAAGTTGACTTTTTTTCCTTCCTATGGATGTTGAAACAACAAAGTTGCTTTTTTTCTGTGATTGTGTGGTGTATATTTTATAGACGCGATCTAAACAATTCACTTAAGTTCACTTTATTAACATATTGCACTATTAACAACAAGGCTCATGTCCATTAGATTATTTTAAAATTATTTTATTTGAGAAATCTATATTAAAAATAAACCAAACTACACAATTAAACGGCTCGTCTGACAGAAGAAATCAAATCTGTTAAGTATGTGTGCAAATATGTGTGAATCTTGCTATCAAATCGAGATTCAAGAAAAGTTGATCTGAGGGGAAAAAAAGCAACTTTTTCTTGTCTATGGATCATGATTTTCGGAAAAAAAGCAACTTTAGTCCGAAAAAAAGCGACTTTAGTCCGAAAAAAGTCAACTTTTTATTTCAAAGGAATTCGACATTAGTTATCTTTGCTCTTTAGTAGAAACCATAGAATAATAAGTAAATAGAACATCAACTCAGGAGGCTCCACCCACTTTTACCAACAAACTTTCAAATCGGCAGTATTAAACTTCTGTGTGCGTGCGCCCTTGCATTTCAAATGGGACTGTCAAGTTTGGCCTACCACTACATTCATGCAATACTGCCGATTGGTGAAAAAGTAAAAAGGCTCCATTTTGTGTTGATTTTTTTAAATAAAATTTTCAAAATAATCCGTTGGCATCCGTTGGAGCGGGAAATAAACTCGAAATAAACATTTTTCTTCTTAAAATCATTTTTCTAACTACGATTTTAATAAGAAATGATGTAAAACATAACGAAATTGTTTTTGAACTTATTTTAGATGTTTATTAATCTAACTACAAATAAATAAAAATTAGCACATAGTGTGAACGCACCATCGCTTTTGTGTTTCACCACAAGTCACCCCCTTAAGTCTTTTTTTACTGTTGGCAGTTAACACACTGAGCGTTACTGACATATATAATCTGACAGTTAAATGACAGTCTGAAATTTTGTAAGCAACTTCACAAGTCAAGGGAAGGCATTGGCACAAACGAAGAAACTCTTGTGGAAATTCTTTGTACAAAATCTAACGAAGAAATTGCTGAAATCGTTACTGCTTATGAAGATAAATAGAACCGTCCTTTGGCTTTCGGGGCACTTGGCGTTTGCTGACTTTGATTGTTACCGGAGTACGCAATCCAGCTGAAACTGTTGATTCAGAAAAGGGTAAGGAACAAGCTGAAGCACTTTATGCTGCTGGAGAAGCAAAATTGGGCATCGATGAGCAGGTCTTCAATCGTATAATGGCTCATGAAAGTTTTGCTCAGCTAAGATTGATTTTCGAAGAGTACAAACAAGGTTCTGGGCACACTTTAGAACAAGCTGTCAAACATGAAATGGTGAACTACATGAAGCAATGATGGCTATTAGTGAGTTTAACGTAAATAATTGTAATTTGTTAGCCTAATTTTGGTTTCTCTTTTTCAAGTTGAATGCGCTAAATCCCCGGCTGCTTTCTTCGATAAATGTCTATTCAAAGCAATGGATGGTGCAGGTACCGATGATAGAACTCTAATTCGCATCATTATCAGTCGATCAGAGATCGATTTGGGTAATATTAAACATGAGTTTGAACGATTGTATAGGGTAAGTGGGGTGAATATGCCAGTTTGGGTAATATGCCACTTTTCAATATTATATACTTCTAAGTCGATATTGGCAATGCTGAAGATGCAATTCTCTCAGTTTCACTTTGTAGTTTGGACATACGGGTTTCAGAATGCCAAAAATGCAAAAAATGGATGCACGAGGATTGTTTGGACAATGGAAGCTGTCCGATATGCCCCATCGATGAAATTTAAATAAGACTCACACTGAACACTACACCAAATGTTTGCTGGCATTTTACCCCTTCAGAAGTGGCTTATTACCCGCACATGTGGGTAAAATGCCACTTTTTAAGGTTTTTTAAAACTTAATTTACAATGGATTTTAAGAATTAAAGTTATGTTTTTCTTTATTTATTTGTTAAATAAAATAATAATCTAATGAAATTGAGAAAATTTTTTACTTAACTTGTCATTTACTATTTATTTTTATTTGTTTACTCTTAAGTGTGGCATATTCCCCCCACTTACCCTAATATAAAATAAAATAATAAAATAAAATTCATATTTTCAAAAATTTAAATTAAAATGCCAGTTTATTCCTTAATGTTATTAAACTTCTTATGACTTACAACTTAGAAAATATGAGTATTTCTTCTTTGGTCAGTTGAGCCATTGTAGCATTAACAAAATCTTCACTTTGAAGATAAAGCTTGTTCATTTCACGCTGTAAATAATGATATTATTTTATTAGATTGTTTATACAAAAATTATTTTAACAACTTACAATCTGATCCAAACCATCTTGATTTGGACGATCGAATGAATAAATAATATTTTTTTTTTGTAGCTTGAACAGCAATAGGACTTTTATTAGCTAAATCTTCAGCTAGATTAATTGCAGCAGTAACCATTGCGTCTTTGGTAGGAAAAACCTAAAGATGGTATGCAATGATGATGTAATGATGATTTCGAGTTTTATTTTATAAGAAAAAATTATTGATTTATTTACTTGGCTAACAAGACCACAGCTTCTTCCAACATCAGCAGCCATTCCTATTTCGAATTCTTTCACTTGAAAGAATGCACCTTGAGTGCAATAACCTTGTACTTTGGCATCAGGAAGTTTTGATCAATTGAAACTTTTCAATGGGTTAGCGGCTGTGGAACATTTTTCTTGGCAACCTCAATTTTTGGCACTTGTGGAGCTATGGGAAAAAAATCGATATTATATTGAAAATTGGAATGAACAAAATATAGTTTATATACCCTGTGTAACCATTGGGGGTGGTGGAGCACCTGAACACGGTGGTGGAGGTGGAGCTGCAGCCATTGGGGGTGGTGGACGTGGTATAAACTTTGACGCTGGTGGTGGCGGTGGTGATACAGCTCCATTACATCCAGTCAGTCCAGCAACCTTCTGATCGTCTGGTATACTACATTCTGTCACGAGTAATTCCAATCTTATTCTCTCCTGCTGTTCATTCAAAAGGCTATGTTGCAAGTCTTCCGCTTTCAGATCAACATTTTGGGCGCTTTGCACAGCTTGTAAATAATTGCAAACATTTTATTAAAAAGATTATACAAATATTTTCTTCGCATTGTTTCAAAATATTTTATGTGTCAATTCATTTGACATTTTTGTCAAACAAACTCACCACTCACACGTATTCACAGATAGGAAAGCAGGGTGAAAAAAATTTTTTTACGGGAGGGGACGGACGAACTGGAACTGGATGACCTGTGGTAGAAACTCGACTAATGCAGCGCAGCGCCTTACGTATAGCCTTCAATCCCCTATTGAGGATTGGTAAAGTTGAAATGCGCAACGGGTAGTCAAAATTAGTAATAAATTATCTTTGCTCTTCAGTACACACTTGACTACTCAAGCGCCACACGTTTGGCCGCCACCAATCCCTGTTGTTATTAAAAATAGAAAAAACAGAAATTCGTATAAAAGTTATTTATTAAGCACAAAAGGAATAACCACGCTACTTCGTAAAACGCAATTCGTTGAAGACAAAAAAACAAAGAGTAGACAGAAAGTCGTTAATTCCAATTATAATTGTTTGAAATGAAAAAACGAGCATTTGAAACTTTAAACTAAATTATTTCATAACTCTAACACTCCCACTTTTAGTTTAAAGTTTCTACTAAAACAACTTCACAAATATAATATCTTAGCAATCTACCATATTATTTCACCAAAAGAAAATTTAATTCACAAATAAAATATTCATTATTTTACTGAATTTACTTGAATCAAGTTATAAAAGCGGAGCAAACAATTTCATAAAAATCAAAAATATTTTAAAAGAAAAATTTTCAAACTAATTTGTTGTTTGCTGTCGGATCAACTTTTCTTGAAAAAAAATTCATCCGTTGGCAAAATAGTTGGTGTTTTACCTTTGGCAAAGGCTTCGTGAAGACAATTGCCAGTTGTTCAGACGTTGGCACATACTCCATATTAAATATCCCATCTTCAAATTGTTCCCGGATGAAATGATAATGTACGTTTATGTGTTTCGTACGTTTATGGAATTCTGGGTTCTTTACGAGACGATGGGCACTCTGACAATCCATGAAGAACATTGGAGGCTCAATTTGTTGTTCGAACAAGTCAGTCAGAAGGCTTTTTATCCACACCATGCGCAGCTGCCATGTATTCGGACTCTGTTGTTGACAATGCCAATGTTCATTGCCGTTCTGGTCCCCAGCTTATGACGCAATCACCCAACAGGAAGACGTAACCAGAAGTCGATCTTGCTGTTCTTTTGCAACCTGCGAAATCTGCGTCGCTGAAGCCTTTTAGTTTCAAATCGTTTTGCCTGTTAAATACAAACCAAAATCAGGTGTACCTTTTACATACCTCATAATTCTTTTTAATGCATTAACATGTGCTTCCGCAGGGTTTTCCATGTATCTGCTGACGTTTCCAACCGCAAAACTGATGTCTGGACGTGTTCCTACGGAAAGACACATCAGGCTGCCGACTGCTTCTCGGTATGGAAAATCAACTTTCTTGCTGGCATCAAAATCATTCAAGTTCTGTGTGTTGTCAGATGGTGTTTCTGCAAGATTGCATTTATCCATTCCAAAGCGATGAATGATCTTTTCTGCATACGATTGCTGGTTGATATGTATTGAACCATCCAACATCTGATGAATTTCGAGGCCCAGGAAACTTTTTGCCTTGAAAAATTTAATTTCGAACTCCTTCCGCAAATGTACAATCACCCGAAAAATAGCCGCTTCATTTTCTGCTTCAATAAAACCATCGTCGACATAAATTTTCACATCGAACTGCTTTAACAACATGCTCTTGGAAGCCGCTAGTGCAAGTATGGAGCGAATAGATGTGAATTTTACTACAAGACTGAACGTTTCCTGGTAATCTATCCCATACTCTTGCGTAAAGCCTCGCACAACCAAACGTGCTTTGAAACGGTCGATGTTGCCATCTGTTTTCTGCTTCACCTTATACACAAAACGATTGTCAATTATCTTTTGAATCTTTGGTGGTTCAACCATCGTCCATGTGTTGTTTTGCAAAAGTGACTCGATTTCTTCATCCGTGACTTTCTCCCACTGCTTGTGTTCCCGTGATGCAATCGCTTCCTCGTATGACTTAGGTTCTTCATAAACTGCTATTAAGGCTGCTGCATGATAAGCTGTTTCATTAAAAGATAAACGTCGCGTCGTCGTGGTGGTGATGCAACTCTTTCTCGAAGACGACTCTTGTCAATGTTTTTGTCGTCCAGACTTCAAACAGCGCCACCGTTTATTTGATCCACGGGTGTTTTTCATGAGTCCAACTCAGGATCATCTGCTTCACCACCATCTGACTCCAAAAAATCATTGCCATCTTCCTCACCAGCATTTGCCACAACGTCACCAGTATCAACAACAGCCATAGCTTCTTCCACAAGAAAAACCACATCACGTGCAACTTCTATGCTGTTTGATTCAGGATTGTATACTGTTGCGAATTCGCGGATTTTTGGGTGCTAAATGAAAAGATGGCTTCAGAAATAAAAGATTGAAAATAAGAAAACACGAGGCTAAACTTCAAGTATAGAACTTTATTGTGATTCGATTATTGCTAGACTGGCAGGTTATGGCATCTGTCAATGTTGTTGTTGTCGTCTGTCAAACTTCAGCTGAGCATCTGGACTGCGTTCGTAAATGCGTAACACTCCCCCCTTCTTGAACTGGAGCCCCATCTGTCGAAAGACCTTTATCGGAAGGCCAGGAACTGAAGTTCTTCCCTCGGTATTTGGTGACCCGGTCAATGTGCACAATTTTAAACTTCGATCGAGGTGTTTTCTGAATTTTGATGGTAACATCGGATATAACTTCCATCACACGATATGGTCCATCCCAATCAGACTGCAGTTTTGGGCTAACTCGAACTCTTCTTTGCGGATTGTGAAACCACACGAAACTTCCAACCTGGAATGTAGAAAAGTTAGCTTTTAAGTCATACCTACTCTTCATTTTCTGTGCCGAGCTTCGTAGTTCAACTCTTGCTCGGTCGTGAATTTCTCGCAGCTGGTCATGTAGTTGTTGGGCAAATCCTCTGTATGCCTTGGGATCCGTATCAGGTGGTGTCTCAAAAAGTAAGTCCTGTGGTAACCGCATATCACGACCAAACATCATGGCAAAAGGTGTTTCCTTGGTTGATTCTTGTGTCGACGAACGGTAAGCCATTGCAAAAAGAGGAAGAAGCTCATCCCAATCGTCTTGTTTTTCGTTGACGAATTTTGCGAGATAATGGAGTATTGTTCGATTCATCCGCTCTACAAGACCATCGGACTGTGGGTGAAGGGGCGTTGTTCGCGTTTTGCGTATACCCATTATTTCCATTACATTTTGGAAAACCTCGGACTCAAAATTACGCCCTTGATCCGAGTGCAGTTCAGCCGGCACACCATAACGACAAAACACCTCACGTACTAAAATCTTCGCCACAGAATTTGTTGTTTGGTCAACGAGAGGAAATATCTCTAGCCATTTAGAAAAATAGTCCATCATCACCAGGACATACTTGTTTCCTTGTTTTGTTGCAGGCAAAGGTCCCAGTATGTCAATGGCAACGCGTTGAAATGGTTCACCACTTAAACTAACCTGCAGATTACCTTGCGTTCTCCTCTGAGGACCTCGTTTTGCAGCACATATGTCACATTCAGTGCAATAACGCTCTACGTCCTTCCTTGCGCCAACCCAGTAGAATCGGGATCTTAGCTTTGCAAACGTCTTGTTGGATCCAAAATGACCGCCTGATAAGGTGTCGTGGTACAACTGAATGATTTCTTGAAAAAGTGATCGAGGAATGATAGGCAGTAAGCGCGTAGGTTGTTGCACTTTCGTTGGTACCCACTTCTTTAACAAAATGTTATTCTGCAGCTGTAAACTGGCAAACTGTGCCCAATACACCTTAAGCACATTACACTCACTCGAAATATCGCTCCATGCAGGACGGTTTCCAGCTTTAATCCAATTAATTACCTGAGCCAGTATCAAATCAGTTTCTTGTGCGCGCTGAAGCTTTTCAAGATCAATGTCACTGTGTACCAATCGAATGGCATGAACAGGCAAGTTATCTGTAGAGCGTAACCGTTTTTCCTTGATCTCACAGTGGTTGCAAAGTTCATCCGCACATGGCCGTCGTGAGAGAGCATCAGCATTTAGATGTTTTCTTCCCGCTCGATGTTGTACTCTGAAGCTATACTGCTGAAGTCGTTCCATCCAACGGGCGAGTTGACCCTCTAGGTTCTTAAATGACAACAACCAATTTAATGCTGCATGATCCGTTCGAACTAGAAATTCTCGGCCGTACAGGTAAACGTGGAAGTGTTCTATCGATTTGACTAGAGCTAAAAGTTCTTTGCGCGTTGTACAGTAATTGCGCTCTGCCTTGTTTAGAGCTCTGCTGAAGTACGCAATAACTCTTTCTGTTCCGTCCTGAAGTTGAGACAGTACACCTCCTAAGCCAAAATCAGAAGCATCGGTATCAAGAATAAGTTCACCTTCAACGAGGAAATGACCCAAAACAGGAAAAGATGTTAAACCCTTTTTTAATTCATTAAAAGCGATGTCGCATTGATCAGTCCATTTAAAGGCAACGTTCTTTTCGGTCAATTGATGAAGGGGACGAGCTATTGTAGCGAATTGCGGAACAAACTGGCGGTAATATGTGGAAAGTCCCAGAAAGCTACGTAAATCGGTCAAATTTCGGGGCGTAGGCCAACTTCTAACAACTTCAATTTTGGCAGGATCTGGAGAGACGCCTTTACTGCTCAACACATGACCCAAGAATTTGACTTCATGGCAGAATAGATGGCACTTTGAAGGATTCAATTTTAAGCCGCAGTTTCTTAAACGGCTGAAAACAGAACGCAAATTAATTACCATTTGATCAAAGGTCTTACCGTGAACAAGGACATCATCCAAATATGGCAGGCAAACTTCTGAAGGTAATCCTCTTAAAACATTAGACATCAAGCGCTCGAAAGTGGCCGGGGCATTGGTCAAACCAAAACTCATGACTTTGAACTGCCAAAGTCCATCTTTTGTAACGAAGGCTGTTTTGTCTCGGTCATCAGGGTGGACTTCTACCTGCCAATATCCTGACTGGCAATCTAGAGTGCTAAACCACACCGAGCCTGATACTGAGTCCAAGGTGTCATCAATTCGAGGCAAAGGAAACGAGTCTTTGATGGTCGACAAATTTAGTTGGCGATAATCAACGCAAAACCTAGTCGATCCATCCTTCTTTTTGACCATCACTATCGGAGATGCCCACGGGCTGGAACTGGGCTCAATAACACCTCGTCGCAGCATGTCATCAATAATTTTTCTTGATTCATCCTCTTTAGCAAACGGAAGACGACGTGGGGGTTGCTTTATTGGTTTAGCGGACCCTACGTCGATTCGATGTTGAACCACTTTCGTTCTACCCAAGTCATCTGGTCCCATTGAAAAGATGTCTTTGAATTCCACCAAAAGGTTTTCAACCACTTGCTGCTGAGTTGTTTCGAGATGTTGGACTGAACGCAAAATGAGTTCCGATAGGCAATCCAACGAAATTGTTTCGCTATGCAAAGGTGCATCTAAACATTCTACTTCCTCAAAAAGTGCCACTGGTGTATCACTAGGTAAAACTACAGAATGATCCGCCACATTTAACACTCGAACAAAAACAACTCCATCGTAGTTTTTATTTACAGACTTGCCAATCAATAGTCCTTTTGGCAATTGAAATCCTACTGGAGTGACGACGCCTTCTGGTAAATTATCCATGGGAACAGATGCTGAAATCATGGTTTCTGTCCGTGGAGGAATAACAGAGTCACTAACAACTCGCAAGTATGCCGTTCGAGCAGATTCTTCCAGCGGTGGTGCACTAATCAGGTCGGTTGCCTTTTTATCACTCTCACAGCTTAACGAAATTCGATGTCCGTTAATTATAATTTGATTAGAGGAAAAGTCCAACGATCCCTTTGTGACTTGTAAGACATCAACACCTAGGATGCCGTGGCAGCCAGTGGGAAGGTAAATATCAACCACTAGCAGCTTAACACGACGCTTAAATCGACCAAGTGTGATTTGTGTACTCCAACAATTGCAAATTTTAAATGAATTACCGCATAAGGTTTGAAGACTTACGTTGCTGGGAAGAAGACGGGTATTGGGAGGAATAACAGATCGACTCACCAATGTAACCGATGATCCAGTATCTACCAGCATACGACAAGACACGTTGCCGATCATCATGGCAACGGTAAAACCACTATGAAGTTTCGATGAATAAATGTTGTATATTTGAGGTCGGGTAGATGAAATCAGCGCTGACCCCCCGTCGCTGACTGCTGGTCGTTTCCCGATATGTTTGCAGTTTCATCGTCTCTATAATTCGTTCTAACAGACTGTCTACGATTTTGTCTACTCGGCGAGATGTGTTCGTTGTTTACTTCAACCGATCGAGTCTGATGAATTGTTTGCGTTGCCAGTCGAGCAGTTTCAACTGTGATGGCCCTTGACACGGCTTCGGTAAATGTTTTTGGATCAGAAAGCCGTACATTTTCCTGAATGCTGTGATCGTAGATTCCATCAACAAATTGCATAACGGCAATGCGGTCTTGTGCACTTGACGGGCAATCACTAAACACAACTCGTGTTAGTCGCTGTATGTCACTTGCGAATGCACCAAAGTCTTCATTAAACCTCTGCCTCCTAGAACGAAAAGTTGCGTGAGAAACATGTTTTTCTTGGCTAACAAACCTGAGTTTTAAAGCTGAAACCAGTTTTTCGTAGTCAGTACGATCAGTCGCATCCAAATTAGAAAGCACAGCTACGCTTTCTCCTCGGAGTAATGTGGCTAGTGTACGAGCTTTTTGTTGAGAAGTCCATTTGTTGGCTTCTGCGATGATTTCAAATTGTATTTGATAATCTCGCCAACGTGTTGTGCAGTTATCAAATGGTGGTGGAAACAGACTGCTTACACTTGGAGATAAACTGCTATGAGAAGGTGGCTGATCGTCTTGCGAAGGTTTTTCGTGTACAATTGGTGTACTGCTTTGGTTGTTTTTGTCAGGAGTAGAGCATTCAAAGACTTTGTTAACAAAAGTCGTTCCACTCATGGATTTGAGTTCCTCTGCTTGTCGCAACTGCTCATGTGATATCTGAGAAATGGCTGTACTTTGCTTCTCGATATCCGCGCTTAAGAGGTTAAGTTTCGCGAGCAGTTTTTCTAAATTTTCGGCTAATTGCTCTGCCATATCGAATTTAGCATCCCACTTCTGACACCAGTGTTGCGAATTCGCGGATTTTTGGGTGCTAAATGAAAAGATGGCTTCAGAAATAAAAGATTGAAAATAAGAAAACACGAGGCTAAACTTCAAGTATAGAACTTTATTGTGATTCGATTATTGCTAGACTGGCAGGTTATGGCATCTGTCAATGTTGTTGTTGTCGTCTGTCAAACTTCAGCTGAGCATCTGGACTGCGTTCGTAAATGCGTAACAATACTCTGTATGCTTTTGAGTTATTGTCATACCCAACTGTTGAAATAAGATTTCGAACAATCTACTTGTTCATTTTCACTGTCAATCTACAAAATATTTTAATCATGTAATCATGTTAGTTTCTAGTTATTTTTTCATTTTTTCTTTTCATTATTATTAAACTTTACTCGAACAGAAAACGTTGTTTGCATTTAATTATTTCTACAGGTTATGGGCCCAGAGTACGCCCCGCGCAACTAAAACTATAATCTTTTTAAATTTTGTTTGATACATAATTAAATAATGGCTTCTGAAAAAATGGACGTAATGCATATCAATAAATTTGATGGAAAGAATTTTCACCAATGGAAATTTCAACTAAAATGTGCATTGCGAGCTAAAGGAATCTACGACAACGTGACCGGAGTATCAACATGTCCAGATCTTGATTCAGATGGGAAAAATGCTCCAATCGTCAAACAGTGGAAGAAAGATGACGCTCATGCTATGTTTCTTCTAACGTCCGCTATGGATTTCTCACAAATTACCCTTGTAGAGAACAGCGAGACTTCAAAGGAGATGATGGAGAAATTAAGCTCGATATATGAACAGAAGACGGAGACAAACAAGATGTTGGTACACGAACAGTTTCATCAATATTCAATGAGCAGAAATGACACAGTCGTTCAACACATTGCAAAAGTGGAAAATCTAGCACGTCGGATTCGAGAGTCAGGGGACAACGTGAGTAATACAGCTATAATCACAAAAATAATCGGTTCACTTCCATCCAAGTACCGAAGCTTCAGACAAGCCTGGTTATCAATGGAGGAATCTAAACAAACACCAGATCTTGTTGGATATTCAGATGCAGATTATGCGAGTGATCTTCCTACTCGTCGTTCAACTACTGGATACCTTTTTACCATGAGTGGTGGGCCAGTTTCATGGAGCAGTAAACGACAACCATCTGTCGCATTATCCACAACTGAATCGGAATACATGGCAGCGTCTGATGCAACAAAAGAAGCAGTTTGGTTGAGACATCTACTGAAAGATCTTCATTTACAAGACAAAAATCCAACTATAATCCGTATTGACAACCAGAGTGCAATTCGTTTAGTTAAAAATCCCGAATTCCACAAACGAACCAAACATATTGACATAAGGATTCATTTTATTCGTGAAAAATACGATTGCAAAGATATTGATGTGGAATACGTTTGTTCATCAGAGCAGGTAGCAGACATCCTGACGAAGGCTCTTCCAAAACCAAGATTTACACTGCTATGTGAACAAATGGGTTGTTCATCAAACCTTAACATTAACTAATGAAAATGTTTTCAAAAGTCAGTTCTCATCTAGGGGGAATGTTGAAATAAGATTTCGAACAATCTACTTGTTCATTTTCACTGTCAATCTACAAAATATTTTAATCATGTAATCATGTTAGTTTCTAGTTATTTTTTCATTTTTTCTTTTCATTATTATTAAACTTTACTCGAACAGAAAACGTTGTTTGCATTTAATTATTTCTACACCAACGAATACACATTTGACTGCCTTTGGATCCAATTTTTGCCGCTTCTCCTTCGGAATGTGTATGTAGACATAAGAACCAAAATTGCGAAGATGGTCTACTTTCGATTGTCTGTTAAACCATAACTCATACGGTGACTTTTCGGCAACAGTACTCGACCCAGCGCGATTTAGAGCATGAACAGCAGTGTTTATAGCTTCTGCCCAGAATTTCTTTCCCATTCTTTTAGCATGCAACATAGTTCTTGCCGACTCAACAATCGTTCGCATTTCTCTCTCGGCGCACCCATTCTGTTGCGGAGTATATGGGACTGTGTGTTGATGGTTAATAACCATTTTTTTGAAAAACTATCTCAATTCATCATTGACAAATTCAGTCCCATTGTCAGATCTTATAACACGAATGTTGTGGCCCTGCTCCTTTTGAGCCATTTTCACAAAATGTTTTATGTTGCTCGCCACTTATGATTTTTGCTTCAAAAAGAACACACGACGAAAATGGGAGAAGTCATCTTTCAGCAACAAAAAGTATCTTGATCCACCCAGTGAGTTTTCTTCCATCGGTCCAAATACATCTGCGTGAATAATCTGCCCGCACATCTTTGATACCTCTTCACGACTCTTATAGCTGCCACGATGATGTTTTCCGTAGACTATACCTTTATGTTGTAGGAACTTTCTCACATGTGACACGTGTTGATGAGCTAGACGTTCATGCCAAACACGGAGTGAATTATTCTTCTTTACAACATTTGCTAACACTTTATCGTCCTGTGTTGTTTCAACTTCAACCACTTTGAAGAACATTCTGAAAAGCTTTTCGTGTCGTGCTCCCACTGCAACTATTTCTTCTCCATTCAGCAGCTCAAAGCATTTATTATCGGAGCGAAACAGATACCCTCGATCCATAGCTTTTCCTGAAGAAAACAGATTTATATGAATTTCTGGAAGGTACAACACATCTGTTATATGCTTCCAAATCCATTCACTGCCGTTGTATGCAAGGATTTGAATGTCTCCTTTTCCTTGAACTACGATCTTTTTGCCGTTTCCAACCGTAACGTTCATTGCTGCTCGCTTGAAATTTTGGAACCACTCACGACGATGGCTCATGTGGTCGCTTGCTCCGGAATCCAAAACCCACATATCTTTATAAGCAGGTGAAAAAGAGACATGACTAAGAAAAGCACCAGTCGATTTTGTGTTGGCTTCGCTGTGCTTGCGTGGACAGTCACGTTTCCAATGTACCTTTTCACCACAAGAAAAACATGATCCTTTTGGTTTTCCTTGTTTCTTGATGCCAGTTTCTCTTCCTCGATTCGACGGATTGCCCTTCCTGAAAAAATGACGCTTCATAACCAGAGCTTCCACGCTTTCTATTTCACCTTGCGCTTTCAGTCGAAGTTAGCCTTGCACGCTAATTGCTCATAGTCTGCTCACCGGAACTTGTTGATTCCCAAGCACTGTGGAAATGATTGAACTCCGCTGGTAGAGACATTAAAATTTTTGTCATAACCATTGAATCGGAGATGAGTTCTTTTTGGTCTTTCATCTGCTTCACAATTATCAATCAGTTTCGACAGAAAAGAAGCAATATCGTCAGCTGGATCCTTCGTAAAGCTGTAGTATTTTTGTTGCAAAAATAAAATATTGGACTTGGAAGATTGTTCATAGGTGCTCTTAAGTGTCGTCCACATTTCACAGGCTGTTTCGCAGTTTATTATTTGCAACAGAGGCTGCTTATGACATGCACCAGAAATTGCACGCCGTGCCTTTGCATCAGTCTTCTTCCAAGCAGAAAGTGCCACCGCATAATTGTCAGTACTAGATGCTGGAGCAACAGAAGACCCATCCAAAATGTCCCACAACTCATCTGCTTCCAAAAACTGTCTCATTAGGAATTTCCATGTTAGCCAGTTAGATCCTCCCTCCAATCGATCAATCTGGAAACGTTCTCCTTCCATGACTCGATTTATTTTTTTTTTTGCCAAACAGTTAATATTTATGTAAATATAAGAAAACTACACTTTTATAACTTTATTATATTCTGGTATGGTCTGGGCCCATAACCTGTTGTTAAAAAAAAAAAAACAACCAGAAATTCGTATAAAAGTTATTTATTAAGCACAAAAGGAATAACCACGCTACTTCGTAAATCGCAATTCGTTGAAGACAATAAAACAAAGAGTAGACAGAAAGTCGTTAATTCCAATTATAATTGTTAGAACTGAAAACACGAGCGCCATCGTGCGTTTGAAACTTTAAACTAAACTTTATCTTAAGGCGCGTACAAATTATTTCATAACTTTAACAATCCCCTATTGTGGGCAAACAGAATTTTACCCGTAAGAACTACTGTGATGTGAAAAAATCAACTCTATGAAATGTTTGCTCTTTAGTATTAACTTAACTACTACAGCGCTACACGCTGCACCTATTACTTTGAAGAAATGTGTAAAATTCGAGTTTGGTCTTAAAGCAATTAATGCTTTCAACAATCTCAAGGAGGCACTTACAACAGCCCCAATACTTGTTAAACCTGACTATTCGAAGACTTTTAAATTTTTTTGTGATGCATCCAGCACCAGTATTGACTGTGTATTGTGCCATGAAGACGATGAGGTGTGGAGCGTCCTATCTTTTATTATTCCCATAAACTTAATAAAACTCAGCGCAATTATTTTGTGACTGAACAATAGTGTTTAGCCGCAGTTTTGGGCGTAAAAAAGTTTCGACCATATGTCGAAGGGCATACCTTCAAAATAGTAACTGATCATGCAAGTTTGAAGTGGTTGATGAAGTAAAAGGATTTTAGTTTTGATATAGAATACCGCCGAGGATCTCAACATGTTGTTCCGGAGGCGTTATCGCGAGTATACGCTGTTGATGCTCTCGGTGATGTTTGGTTGGTGTGACATATATCAAAACAGCTGTGTATTTCCCGCAAGCTAACGCCAGAGAGTTAATCGATCAATCCTTAGTGTAATTCGTTTCTATCTGCAAAATGATCAAAGGCATTGGGACAGGCTCCTTTTATCCATTGGCAGTGCACTTCGAATGACGATTCACTCTGCTATTGATATGTCACCATACGAAGCATTGTTTGGTCAGTGTAAAATAGAACACGGCTCTGATTACAAACTACTGAGATCGCTCACAGCCGTTAACAACCCAGAATTTCAGCTATTGCCGAAACCATCGAAAATGAATAGGATCCACAATCATCTCAAAAATTCAGTTGAACAGGCACATAAAACATATGATAATGTGTATAACACGCGTGGCAAGGATGTTCAGTTCAAGATAGATGATGTGGTGTTCAAACGCAATTTTTAACGGAGCAATGCATTTAAACGCTCAAATGCAAAGCTTTGTGCGAAGTTTGTAAAAGCGAAAGTAAAATCGGTTCAAAGAAACAGTCTCTATGAATTGGAACACATTAACGGTAATGTCTTAGGTATTTTTCACGCCAAAGACATTCGCAAGTAAGCTCCACACTACAATTCTCCAAAACTACTACAAAACTCCAAAAACAAACAGACTTATTGACATTTATTCAAAGTTTCAAAACAAATTTTCGGAAATTATTTAAAAATTATGACTTTTTTTTGCTTTGTGTGCCATAAAAAGTTTTCATCGGCTTCTTTTGTAATTTTTCATTTGAAATCAGACCATTTTTAAAATAATGAGAAAAGAATTATTACACCGGAACTTGTTGATTCCCAAGCACTGTGGAAATGATTGAACTCCGCTGGTAGAGACATTAAAATTTTTGTCATAACCATTGAATCGGAGATGAGTTCTTTTTGGTCTTTCATCTGCTTCACAATTATCAATCAGTTTCGACAGAAAAGAAGCAATATCGTCAGCTGGATCCTTCGTAAAGCTGTAGTATTTTTGTTGCAAAAATAAAATATTGGACTTGGAAGATTGTTCATAGGTGCTCTTAAGTGTCGTCCACATTTCACAGGCTGTTTCGCAGTTTATTATTTGCAACAGAGGCTGCTTATGACATGCACCAGAAATTGCACGCCGTGCCTTTGCATCAGTCTTCTTCCAAGCAGAAAGTGCCACCGCATAATTGTCAGTACTAGATGCTGGAGCAACAGAAGACCCATCCAAAATGTCCCACAACTCATCTGCTTCCAAAAACTGTCTCATTAGGAATTTCCATGTTAGCCAGTTAGATCCTCCCTCCAATCGATCAATCTGGAAACGTTCTCCTTCCATGACTCGATTTATTTTTTTTTTTGCCAAACAGTTAATATTTATGTAAATATAAGAAAACTACACTTTTATAACTTTATTATATTCTGGTATGGTCTGGGCCCATAACCTGTTGTTAAAAAAAAAAAAACAACCAGAAATTCGTATAAAAGTTATTTATTAAGCACAAAAGGAATAACCACGCTACTTCGTAAATCGCAATTCGTTGAAGACAATAAAACAAAGAGTAGACAGAAAGTCGTTAATTCCAATTATAATTGTTAGAACTGAAAACACGAGCGCCATCGTGCGTTTGAAACTTTAAACTAAACTTTATCTTAAGGCGCGTACAAATTATTTCATAACTTTAACAATCCCCTATTGTGGGCAAACAGAATTTTACCCGTAAGAACTACTGTGATGTGAAAAAATCAACTCTATGAAATGTTTGCTCTTTAGTATTAACTTAACTACTACAGCGCTACACGCTGCACCTATTACTTTGAAGAAATGTGTAAAATTCGAGTTTGGTCTTAAAGCAATTAATGCTTTCAACAATCTCAAGGAGGCACTTACAACAGCCCCAATACTTGTTAAACCTGACTATTCGAAGACTTTTAAATTTTTTTGTGATGCATCCAGCACCAGTATTGACTGTGTATTGTGCCATGAAGACGATGAGGTGTGGAGCGTCCTATCTTTTATTATTCCCATAAACTTAATAAAACTCAGCGCAATTATTTTGTGACTGAACAATAGTGTTTAGCCGCAGTTTTGGGCGTAAAAAAGTTTCGACCATATGTCGAAGGGCATACCTTCAAAATAGTAACTGATCATGCAAGTTTGAAGTGGTTGATGAAGTAAAAGGATTTTAGTTTTGATATAGAATACCGCCGAGGATCTCAACATGTTGTTCCGGAGGCGTTATCGCGAGTATACGCTGTTGATGCTCTCGGTGATGTTTGGTTGGTGTGACATATATCAAAACAGCTGTGTATTTCCCGCAAGCTAACGCCAGAGAGTTAATCGATCAATCCTTAGTGTAATTCGTTTCTATCTGCAAAATGATCAAAGGCATTGGGACAGGCTCCTTTTATCCATTGGCAGTGCACTTCGAATGACGATTCACTCTGCTATTGATATGTCACCATACGAAGCATTGTTTGGTCAGTGTAAAATAGAACACGGCTCTGATTACAAACTACTGAGATCGCTCACAGCCGTTAACAACCCAGAATTTCAGCTATTGCCGAAACCATCGAAAATGAATAGGATCCACAATCATCTCAAAAATTCAGTTGAACAGGCACATAAAACATATGATAATGTGTATAACACGCGTGGCAAGGATGTTCAGTTCAAGATAGATGATGTGGTGTTCAAACGCAATTTTTAACGGAGCAATGCATTTAAACGCTCAAATGCAAAGCTTTGTGCGAAGTTTGTAAAAGCGAAAGTAAAATCGGTTCAAAGAAACAGTCTCTATGAATTGGAACACATTAACGGTAATGTCTTAGGTATTTTTCACGCCAAAGACATTCGCAAGTAAGCTCCACACTACAATTCTCCAAAACTACTACAAAACTCCAAAAACAAACAGACTTATTGACATTTATTCAAAGTTTCAAAACAAATTTTCGGAAATTATTTAAAAATTATGACTTTTTTTTGCTTTGTGTGCCATAAAAAGTTTTCATCGGCTTCTTTTGTAATTTTTCATTTGAAATCAGACCATTTTTAAAATAATGAGAAAAGAATTACGCTTAAATGTATTGCAAATATTAATTGCGATAGAGAATTCTGCACTTATAGTGGTTTACGGCGGCATGTTATTATGTGCACTCCGATCCCTCCACAAGATGAATTGCCTTCAAACGTTTTTGTTTACAAGAAACCAGTGCCTTTTAATAGAAATTTGTTGCAACAAAGTGATCTGCCAATCAATACTATAGATAAAACAAACAATGAAACAAATAACAGCATAAGCTTTCCTGAAGCAATTAATGATTTTTCAAACCATTTATTGTCAATGAATATTCCACAAACAAACGTTACAAAAATTCTTTCAATGGCAAGTGGACTTATTGACAAGGTTTTTTCTAATGTAATTTATTTTGTCGAGCAAGCAAAGAGTTCTTCAGCTGGTGACACACTTGATGTAAACAATTTGCTTACAGCTTGCAAAGTCAAGTTTTTAGATCACTTTAAACAATTTGATTCATCTTATAAGAGACAGCAAAATTTAAAAGCTGAGGAACTTTTTGTAAATACCACATCAAAAAATTTAGGAGGTCGGTGGGAAAAAAAATATGACACACAAAGCAAAATTTATAAGGATTCTTACGTGCAATGCACTTTTCAATACATTCCAATTTTAGAAAGCTTGAAGTCAATATTTATCAACAGTTTCTTTTTTAATCTCTATATGTCAAAAAACCATATTTGTAAAGAAAACGAATTTCAAAACTTCTGTTGTGCAAAAACTTACAACTCCAGTACTTTTTTTTAAAGAAAACCCAAATGCTATTCAAATACAATTGTATTATGACGATTTTGAAGTAGTAAATCCTTTGGGTAGTAAGACAACTATACACAAAATCGGAGCAATATATTTTACTATTTTGAATTTGGGATTTAATTTTAATTCCCGAGTAGAGAATATTCATTTAGTAGCTTTGTTTTATTCAAATGACTTAAAAAATGATGGATGTGATTTTAATTCAGTTTTAAGACCAATTGTTAAAGATCTTAAAGTTCTTGAAGAAACTGGTATTGCTGTTAATAATGTTTTCCTTAAAGGTACTTTAGTTAGTCTAAGTCATGATAATTTGGGTGCAAACTGTGCGTTGGGACTTGTTGAATCATTTAGAGCAATGTACTTTTGTCGCATATGTTTTATGACTCGCTCGGAAACTCAAACAGCTTGTACGGAAAATGAATCTTTAATTCGAACAACAGCTGAGTACTTAGATTTATTCAAAGATGATAAGAATAAAATATTTGAAGACTTTTTTGATTCTAAAGGAATAAAGAGATATTGCATTTTAAATGAACTTTCTTACTTTAATAGTATCAGCAATCCTAGCATAGACATAATGCATGATATACTTGAAGGAACTGCACCTTTTATCATGAGGGCTTTCTTAAAAAAACTTGTGGACAATAATTTCTTGAGAGTCGATAGTTTAAACAGAAAAATTCAATCTTTTCATTTTGGGTACCTGTTCCGAAAAAGCTTACCATCAATTATAAGTTTGGAAAAAAGTCCGTCTAACTTGGGACTAACAGCTAGCCAAAACCATTGTTTAGTTTTACACTTTCCTTTTATTTTTCATGAGTTCTCCGATGCATTTCCAAAGCTTTGGTCCGGAATTTTAACAATGATCGAAATAATAAACATTGTCTTTGCCCCAAAAATAACAACTCCATTAATAGAACGACTCTCATTTACTATTGAAAGCCACCTTCGATGTATTTCAAAAGAATTTAAGCTTAATCTTTTGCCCAAGCACCACTTTTTGACTCACTATCCCCGCATTATTAAAATGATGGGTCCACTCATCAATATGTCCACATGTAGGTACGAGTCAAAGCATCGTTTTTTCACAAAACTTAACAGTAATATTAACAATTACATTAACGTTTGTAAGACATTAGCTTTACGGCATCAGCAACATATTTTTCAAATTTGGACATATAAAGATTTTTCCAAAAAAGCTATGTTTGGGAAATTAAAATTACTAGACTTCTTCGAAATAGATAACTTAGATTTATCTTCAAAATCAATAATGGATAGTCTTCAAACAAAAGAATTTTTCTCTGCTGACTATGTTGAGTTTGTTAATGGGTTTCACTATAAAATTAATTTTTTTCTTTGTCTTGAATCACAACATTATATAAAAATTGAAAAAATTTTCAAAATTGAAAACAATGCTTATTTCTTATGCACACAATATAAACAAGAAATTTTTGACAACCAAATTAATATGTTCATTGTTAAAAAAACTGACCTCAAAGTGTTTTTGAAATACGATGACATTGTCTTCAAAAAGCCTTTCGAGCATTATGAAGTAAAAAACAAAATATTCATATTACAGCCTTATTTTCTTTAATGCCTACTGTACTGTTTTGCATAGTTATAAATGGATTAAAAACGTTTTGTTTTAATAGTTTAAGTTTTTATTATTAATAAAATGTATATATTTGAAAAAATAACAACACGATTTTTATTTTGAGAAGTGTAATTTTTAAATAGGTCGATGGGTCACGAATAGATAAACTCAGTAAGTAATTATGTAATATAATAATAATAATAGGAATAATTCAAACATACAATAATATTGTTTTTAATAATTATAGAATTTACTATAGGTACATGAAAATATAACATATTTTGAATAATTTAATAATCCGCATATCAAAAATATATACATTTTGTGTTGAAATGTAGGTAATCCGTTTTGTATTATATTAAATAGCTATATCCCAAACTAATATACTTTTGTATTCAAATTAAATGCAAGGGGTATTACATAGTAACTTTTTAATACTTAAAATCAATACAATTTTGTATTAAAATAAAATATATTTTGTATTAATTTATGATCTTTTTAAACTACAAACAAATCATTTTTTGTATTAAAATTAAATACATTTTGTATTAAATTATAACCTTCCGATACTTTAAATTAATACAAATTTGTATTAAAATTAAATACATTTGGTGTTTGAATACAATCGATTGATATTTAAATAAAATCTAAATAAGTATTAAAATAAAAAAGATTGTATTACATTCTAATACTCCTTGGGTTTATAACAAATAAAAGAAATATTAAATTTCAGGTGAAAATATTAGATTTCAATGTGAAATGTATTTATTTCTAATACAAATGTATTAAAATCATAATTAGAATTTTAATAAGAAGGGTTTGTTTTCAATACTTTTGGCATAGAAAGCAATCTTAATATATGTTAAAATTTAATACTTTGCTCATATAATGTAATAACTAAAATTATTTAATTTCAATAAACCATTTATTGATTTTTCAATTTTAATATATCCAAAATATTTAATTCTAATATTTTTTCGGCGTTGTCATATATACAACCTTAAAAATATTAAAATTAACGGCAGAATTTTTAACCGTGAATAACTATAAAGTAACACCCTTTCCATTTCATTCCTCGCTCACAGGCTGAGCTCGTAATAAAAAGTTTTGTAGGGTCGCGCGCATAGAATAATAAATAAATAGAACATCAACTCAGGAGGCTCCACCCACTTTTACCTACAAACTTTCAAATCGGCACTGCTAAACTTCTGTGTGCGTGCGCCCTTGCATTTCAAATGGGACTGTCAAGTTTGGCCTACCACTACATTCATGAAATACTGCCGATTGGTGAAAAAGTAAAAAGGCTCCATTTTGTGTTGAATTTTTCAAATAAAATTTTCAAAATAATCCGTTGGCATCCGTTGGAGCGGGAAATAAACTCGAAATAAACATTTTTCTTCTTAAAATCATTTTTCTAACTACGATTTTAATAAGAAATGATGTAAAACATCACGAAATTGTTTTTGAACTTATTTTAGATGTTTATTTATCTAACTACAAATCAAAATAAAAATTAGCACATAGTGTGAACGCACCATCGCAAGTGTTTCACCACAAGTCACCCCCTTAAGTCTTTTTTTTACTGTGGGCAGTTAAGAATCTGTCAAATAATAACAGACATTTAAAAATCAGTCATTTAAAATTCAGTGCGAATTTGTGATCTCAAATTGATTCAATTTTGTGTGTAATTTTGAATAAAAAACTATTTGCATTATAAAACAAAAATCAAGGTAAGTTTTTAAATAACAAGCGGACTTTTATTTTCCCAGAAATCGCGATATTCTCGGAAAATATATCATTCTTTTTTTCTGTTTTGTGTACATACATAAATATGTAAAATACTTTTTCTTGAAATTTCTAGATGCCTGAACAAGAATGCGAGACTTTTGCTTTCCAAGCTGAAATTGCACAGCTTATGTCCCTGATCATCAACACGTTCTATTCGAACAAGGAAATCTTCCTTAGAGAGCTGATTTCAAACTCTTCTGATGCACTGGACAAAATCAGATATGAATCGCTTACCGATCCCACAAAACTGGACAGTGGCAAGGAATTGTACATCAAGTTGATTCCAAACAAGGCCGCCGGAACACAGACCATAATTGATACAGGTATTGGCATGACTAAGGCCGATTTGGTCAACAACTTGGGTACCATCGCCAAGTCAGGAACCAAGGCATTTATGGAAGCACTCCAAGCCGGTGCTGACATTAGTATCATTGAACAATTTGGTGTTGGTTTCTACTCTGCTTACTTGGTTGCCGATAAAGTGACAGTCACCTCAAAGCACAATGATGATGAGCAATACAAATAATATTTTATTACAAAAGGTGCAAGGTGTGATTTCTAACTAATTTATGAAAACCTTTAAAATCCGACACTTCAATGCACAATAATTGTATTTCCTCATCATAAAATCGCTGTCTTGTGTTTCTAGAATAAAATCCGAAACCGATTACAGATTGTGCTATTAGTCTGGAATTTATGCATTAACCAGTGCCCTTTGTCCATAAAAAAGGGCGTTAAAATGGAAATTGGAAAATCATAATTACGAAATAAAAATTGATTCAGAGTGAATCAAAGAAAGATGGTGTGCGCTCGCTCTTGAATGGCACCACAATGCTCTGTCGGCGGGCCGATGATGCCGTGTGGTGATAATCTCTTCGAATGGGAAATGCAAAATGGAATTGCACGAATTAATTTCCATTTTCACATATAAATGCGGAAATATTTGTGCAGTCCGATTTGCAAGAGCAGAAGTATCAGCAGAAGCAGCAGCAGCAGCAGCTTTCAGATGCCACATGCATGATGATGGGGTTATGCTTGGTTTCCTTTCCGGTATTATTACCATTACGCACGGAAAAACCAGCACCATCGGCAGCGACAAACTAAAGTTATAGTCGTAGTCGTGGACTGCTTGGAATGTGATTTTAATGGAATTTTAATATTGCCCATTAATTAATTATGACCACTGCTGCAAGTCAATGAGATAAGACCTAAAGCTATTTTTACGGATTAAAATGATTCAATAAATTTTTTAAAGAGACGATGAGCCCTGAATTTTAAGGCAAAATGCGTAGAATACGATGATGAGTTTCTCGTGGCTGGTGACCTATCCTTAATTTACTTTTACTTTTTAAAAATAGTAAAAAATAAAATAAAACCTGTTTGCAATTATTATACATTCACCGATAAAAAACGAAAAGAGTGAGATAAACTCTTGATTATACAATAGAAAAATGTCACAAATATTTTATTCACTAAAATAATTGTATTAAATGCATTTATTCATCAAACATTAACTGTTTCCTTTATTTTCTTTTTCCTTTTAATTTAGCATATTAGTACAGTCATTTTAGGCAAATAAAGAGGTCAAGCTAGAAATGAGAGATAATAAGCTGGAAACTCGTATACACCTAAATATTGGCGTTCATAAAGTTGTCTAGAAAATCAACGAAAATCTCGTGTCTGCAACATAAGTTAATCAAGGTCAAAGGTCACAAAAAACAGTTTTTCGGCAATATCTCGCTTCATATGGATCTAATGATGTCAGCATCCATTATAAAATTATGGAACATAAAAATTCCAACAAATTATGTTACAAACATTTTTTTAAACGATCGACCGTTTTCGTGATAGGGGGCGTAGAGTTCTGCACGCTCAGCAATACATACTGTAGTCTACGCGCTAGTCCATGTCATGTGTGCCGTTATATATCCCTTCACTTTTGTCATGGGGCTTTGTCAAGCACTCATAGGGGTATAAATCAACTTGATACACATGGTCCAAATCATGGTCGTTTGGCTGCCATTTTTGAAAATTGTCGCCAAATTGATCATTTTTTGGTTTACAAATGGCCCTATGTAGGTACTACAGATTTTTGTTATAAAAATTCAAAACTACACCGGCGAAAGAAAACATTAGGTGTTTGAATTTCGTATAAAAAATATAAATTTATTAAATTAAATCGTTGTATTGATATATGTACCTATTTTTACCAACAATAGTTTTTCTCTAGCATTAACGTTGCGAAAAATTTTTTACTGTAAAGTTTCATGGCATAAACTGGAATCGCAAACGTATACAGCCCAACATAAATATTACCGAGTTCATCGTAATGAGCATAGCAATTATAATATGCTGATCGGCATAAGTTACAGAAACTGTTCGTCCATTTTCATCAACTCTATCTTCAAGCTCATCAGCTTCAAGCACTTGACCGATATACATTCGAATATTTTCTAAAGAATTTTTTCCCAGTATCGAGTATTGTTGTTCGCTCGAAGAATCCTCTGGGTTTCGTAAAAAGACTATGGGAACCTAAACGAATCTATATGCAGTATTTGAGCTCTTTTTCGGAAGTTACACGGCCACGTCGTTTTGTGAGCGATCTGCTGAATTAAGCATTGTTATAAGCAGATTACGATCGATTATGTCCAAATCCCACCAACCTTCTGTTCCAACAGCCAATTTTTGATTGATTGCTATGCAACAAAAGAGCGAATCACATTGAACGCTAAATTCATTTAATTTCACTAAAAGATGATATTATCAGTGGACAAAATGCAATCATTAAATACAATAATATTACGACTGGCACTGCAAGATCCAGATAAGGAAATCCATCATCATTGTCCTCTTCGTCGGCATCGGTGTCATGATAATGATGCAATGGCTTACATCCCAGATATGCCCTTAACATCACGGATGATGCTGTTGCACTGCTACATCTGTAAATAATTAATTATTATCAATATTTCAGGTTTTATTTAACGATTTTAGAAACAAAATATTTTCGTTTACTTACAGAATGCGTACAATTTTTTATAGTTTTTTGTCATATTTCCTTTGACATAAGTCAAACAAACTCACCACTCACACGTATTCACAGATAGGAAAGCGGGGTGAAAAATTTTTTTTTACGGGAGGGGACGGACGAACTGGAAGTGGATGACCTGTGGTCGCGCGTAAACTTTTCATTGTGTTCTAATTATAAATAACAAAAATGCCATCACAGCCTTAACTCGATAGAGTTTGTTTAACGATTGTGTTTCCGGGTGTAGTGATGGAAACGAAAAATAACAACTGAAAATTTGAAAACAAACAAATTTGAGTTTTGAAAATTTTCTGCTTGGAAGATTCGAGAGATTATTCTGGAATTTTCAAACGTGTTTGTCCCAAAAAGAATAAAATAAATGAAAAATCAAAATAAATTGAGAAATGGAAAAACACCTAAAATATTCAAAAGCTAATTTGTGGGTTTTTTTTTTTTTTGAAGAAAAAAACAATAGTTGAACGTAAATTCGTAAAATCATAAGACGTTAAAGTCATTTCATAAAATCATAGAAGCGTAAAAGTCAGTTCATAAAATCGTAAAATCATTTTGTAAAGTTACATTGCATTGCATAAAGTTAAAACAAATAATATTGAAAATACCTATGTACATACTTATATTTTAACAGTTTTCTTTTATCTTATACAAATAAAGTGCTTTAAATTATATAAGTTTGTCGGCTCTTATTTTCTTTTTTGCCAAAAGCCAAAACAGTTTTAATTATTATCTCTCGCGTTTGTGTGAACAGTTTTCAATATTTCATTTCGTGTTGGTGCAAATGAATATACGCATATTTACTACACGTAATAAATTCGTCGAAAAAAGATAACTATAAACTTTCTTCTTTATTGCCACCAAGCCGAGCAACACGGAAGGAAAGGAAAATGTTAAAATAGCCGCCGCCATAAAGTTTTCTGTTTTACCTACATAGACTGCCGTTGATTTGTTGCGGTTACCACCAACACTGACAATCAAAGTATCTGTTTTGACTGTACATAGCCAGCCGCACATTTTGTTACTGTTAACGCCAACACAGTGATAATAACTTGTTCCAATACAGTCTGCCGTCAATTTGTTGCTGTTGCTGCCAACACATTAACAAACATTTTCTTTTTGCCAAACAACAGCTGCCGTTTTTGCAGTCACTGCATTCATTTTTCTGATCTGCCAATACACCCAGCTTCCAACACAATGACAACATAAGTCATGTTTTGTTGGTAATTTTTAGTTAGTCAGTACTGGAAAGAATAAATAAAACGCTATATTCACTTTTGTATCCACTTTTTTATTTTATTTCAAAGTTGGTATTCTTGACTATATGCCCAGCCGAAGTTTCAAATAATTTTATGAATGTGTCTGCAAAGTATGGCTATTTGTATATGCCGAGTTGGTCAACTTGTACCCCACCTTCCACTACAAACAAATAAAAACCGGATAAATAATCATTATTTAGCTTTAATATTACCAAATTAAATTCCAAATTATAAAATTTTATTTAAAAAATCTGCTTTAACCAATTTTTATTTGTTTTAAAGTGAAAAGTTCAAAATCATCAAAACTTTTTTGCAACTTTCGTAGGTTGAAAGCTTCTTACTTCTGTAGGAAAATCTATCTCAACACCTACTCAAGTATATGTATGTAGATTTTATGCAAATAACTCAGATAGGTAAAAATGACATCTGTTACATTTTATGAAACAAACCAACTCGAAAATTTCGTTAAACAACAAAATATCCCCGTTTAACAGAAAATGTTAATTAGAAGAGGATAAATTGAAGTAAGCATATTTTCAGAAAATATAATTGACCAGAAAACTGTTCCCACTATAATGTAACAAAATAGCTAATGCGCCAACCTTATAGTTAGCTAAAGTAAGAACTACCAAACAACCACCTAGGAATAGGCAGCGAAAGTCGTAAGTTAGCTAATACACCCATCAGCCAACACAGTAGAGAAAATGTCCAACTAAGAGTACAGTGAATACCAATAAGCATTATTGTCATAAAAAAACTTGCAGTAAGAACTTTTCACATGGAGTAAAAATGTACATAAGTTCAAGCTCAACACACTTAAAACTTTCAGCCGTACATCCTGTTCGACCTAATAATTGTCATGACATATTGCTTTGCAAGAAAGTATTCATATAAAGTACCTACAATACCCACCTTAGCTAAATATGACCTAATTAATACTTACATTCCGAATACATTTTCGTGAATAAATGTTTATTTACCTACATGTACTTTCATACTTACAAATATCTATTTCATTTGTTTTCGCCAAAAGAAATAATACTTAGTAGGAATCTGAAATAGAAAAAGAAAAATAAAAATTTCATACTTACCAAATAGATACAAAACGAAATTAATTTCATTCATACCATCCGAACCCTATCGCCAACAAAGCAAAACACGCAAAAAGTAGAAAATAATGTGTCATCTAAACAAATACTTACCCACATAATTTCATACTTAAACAACAAAAACATAGATTCCTAAAGAGGCATAAAATTTGGATGAAGTAAACCAAGATAGTTTGCATATAAACAAAAAACTCCATAGGATAAATGTTTACATACAAGTCTATCTGTCAAAAATCTACTCATTTGTGGACAAGAACAAGACATCTCGAAATTTCTACGAGTATCGACAAAAATTAAAAAAAAGATGGACGAATTTATTTCGAGATACAGATAATGGTTTAAATGAGCGTAAAAGAGTCCGATATACATTAATAAGTCTGTTTCGTGCAACATTCCGTAAAAACCACCGGAAAAAATACTGTTGCAGAAGCTCTGTTATACGTATCGTGCGACGTAAGCCAGCCGAACAACTTCATTCGCAATATCCAATTTGAAGAATCGACAAAGTTATAAAGGAAAATTTCAGAAAAAAAAAGGTAAAAATTTATAAAGTAACTCAAAGTAAAAAGTTGATAAAGTCATCTAAAATAAAGAAAAATATAAAAGAAGTGCAAAAAGTGAAAAATCCTAAGTGTCACAAGTAACCAAAAAGACAATCAAAAAGGAACGCATTTAAAGGAGAAGACAAAGGAGAAAATTCTAAGAAACCAAAATTCTGGAACAAAATACATACATTTATTGGATAAAATAAAAGGTAAGAGTAAAATCATTCTTTTTATACAAGTGAAAAAACATCCTTTTATAAAGAAAATATATGTGCGTACACGATCTGTACAAATAAAATTAATCGTCATACAAAAAAAAAAGATTATTCTAAAACGCAATTTACGTGGGACACCACGATATTAAAATTCCTACAGAAAAGCGCACATACTTACCATACCATATGAATAAATTAGACATTGGAAAAACCCAGGTGTTGCTAATGAATGAGCGATGCACAGGCATTCGTGGACGCCTGATCGTCATTCCAAGTTGCACCACACCAAAACCACCCTCTAGAAAAGTCCGGTTAGTCCAATTGATTCGCGACCAAGGAAAAGGAATTCCTACAAAAACCATTGAATCCATGGAAATAGAATTCAATACCTAAATACGCTTTAAAATAATACAACAAAAATCCAGATATACTCCGAGTGGCACCGATGACTTCTGGAACGGATGACACAAGTTTCGAAGAAATCCAAACGAATCCAAACACAGTCATCTACGTTCAGATCATCATCGTCACGAGAAAGCCACCACTCGGAGGTTAATATTTAGTTCCAACCGGGGGCCTATAAATCGTCGTAAAATAAAATCTAAAACATCAAGTCAAATAAAATCAACTATATGAAATAATACATACCTACATCAGTAGCGGATTTGTTCAGCAAAATTAAATCAGCGTGGGAGTCATGTACTTACACAAATAACTGGATCAATCCAACAGTAAATCGTGCAGTAAAACCATAACCCAGTTGGAGACACCTCTAGGCTGGATGAACAAGTTTTTGTATAATTATTTATGGATGAGGTATGGTAATTCATATTATTTTTATAAAATAGGCAGAAATCTTTTGAGTCCGTAGTCATATGTCTGATATAAAACAAAAAAGTCACTCCGATAACAATTTTAAGAAAACATAATTTTTGCGAAGGTGACATACAAATTTATTTATTTTAAAACCTATATTATGATAAAAGAAACAGTCTGAAAAACATCCAAAATTATAAAGCTGTAAAAACAAAAGGAAAATAATATCCTTTGAAAATTATTGGTTAAGAAACATATATAAACTGGTACTTATATACTAGATGTCGTCACTATGTATGTAATACCCACAAATACAACATTTGAATAATTTGTGATATAAAGAAAAAGTCCTAAGGGATAATTAAAAGAATAATTTACTCTTATAAAAAAATCTGTGAAACAAATATAAAAACATATTTATATACCTGCAACCAAAAAATTAAGAAAATTTGTGAGAATTTTGTCTTCACAAAAACAATCCTCAATCACAAAAGCAATTCATACATCAAAAGTTAAAAATTTTTTTTTTATCTTTGAATCATATCATACTTACCCATACCTACCTACGTTCGCGAAAAATACATCGGTTAACATCTGAAAAGAAAAGTAATTTAAAAGATTAAAATAACTTACCGTCGGTTGAGTTCTGTAAAGATACAAATTGGAAAAAGTTAAATATTAAAGTTTTTTTTTGGTTTAATTTCGATCGCGTTAAGAAAAGTGTACTTACAAAGTGTGTTGTAGTGTGCCAAATTGGTGAAAAGCCTTCTGCTAAGTAAATAAAGAAAAAAATTCATAAGTGAAATTCATCCAAGTTCAATATAGAGGTTTTGAACACTTACATTTTTGTGCCTATGATGAACTTGAATTAATTTCGAGTAAAGTAATTAATTGCTGGCTGAAATAGAAAGCCAATATAAAGTTTTTTTTTGATTTTGTTTGAATAAGTGTGCAAGTGATTTTAACTAATCAATGAATTTCGATCCTTCTGAAAGAAAATAACAGAAGTTAAGATCAGTTGTGAACTTGATGTTATTAAAATAGTTACCTACCACATACAGTAAATAAACTGATTTCCGTTTTGTTTAAAGAATTTTTTTTCGATAATTTTTGAATCCGCGTATAAAGTTTAAAAAGTCAGTTCAGTGTCGTCTGAAAGACTTAATAAAAATAAATTTTGAGAAAAATTTTTAAATTTTTGAAATCTGTTGAAAAGCAGACCTACGAATACATTCATTCACTGGTCCCATCAATTTTTGTGTCATACACTTCGAACCCTGAAAGGAAAAGAAGAGAATTATTTAAAGATAATTGAGAAAATAAAACCTAACGTACCTTAACAATCTGATTCTACTTATCAAGCTTCCACAAAGGTAGGGTGCACCTTCCCCTCGTCGAACCTTTTTATTTTAGAAATTTTTTTATATTGATTTTAAATAAATTTTATATTTTTAATAAATTTGATAAACTAACCCACGCTTGTTTCAGCTAAGGTAAGGTTTGGATGTACCTACCAACATTCATAACGATCCTTCTGATCCACTTAGAGAAAATTTTAAATTTTGATTTTTTTATTTTTGAAAACTTTTGCTATAATTCTTACTCTTGAATTTCGGGTGGGATATTTATCAGTGGAGGCGTCCTACGCAAATTTGAGAAAATTTGATTTATCGAAACATTTCATGTTTCGAGATTTTGTTTTGAGTTTTAAACAACTTTTGAAATCGTGTGATATAGGCATTGTCCTATCGTTTTAGCTCGTGTTAAATATTATGCTAATGAAACATTAGCCGCGTTTTGGAAGAATTTGTTAGTCCTTTATAATCTGGGCTCGAAAATCGTCGACCTTGCCTGAAATTGTTTAGACAATCTAAGTGTAAGAGGCCTCAATAGATTATCCTGGAAGCGAACAATTCTGGGATCCGTTTTGAATTTCGAGATAGGCTTATGCGAGTAGATACGATTACTCATCGGAGTAATTCGTTTTCTTAACGTGGTAGAGGGAGTGTGAAAATATTCACCAATCCTCATTTGAATTTTTTGTCTTTAGCAAACAAAATTTATTTTTTTGTTTGCCTGTAAAATTTTTTTAAATAATAATACAGTCTTTTAGTTTTGAAGCTATAATTTTTAATTGATTGAGTAATTTAATAGAAATGTCAAAATAAGATAAAGTTAGTAACCGAGTTAGTTTTTTTATTGTTTTGAGAACCTGTTAAGAAATATATCTTATGAGATTTAATGTTTATGAAGATAAAAAAAAAATTAAAGTATTGAGATATTTATTTTTGGAAAATATTGTCGAGATTCTTATCAGAATAAGATTCAAGATAAAGTTATATAATTTATAGAAAGATAGTTTTGAAATTTAATTTCGAATAAGAATAATAATTTTAAAGATTGTTAGATTTAGTTTTTTTTATGAATAAAATTTGTTATGAGAATTTTTTTTAGAAAAGAAAATTTCTGGTTTTTGATCATTGTGAAGTGAGTCGGAGATAGCTGTTTCTAATGGGAAGTTTATTCTGGTTACAAGGATTTATTTCAGGTAACATGGATAGTTAAAAACTTCTAGTGAAGAGGCGTGGCTGGAGCCATCCTGATGTGAAGATAGCGACAACAGCGAAGAGGTTCTGCACAACCATGTGAGCGTAAAGATAACACTTATTCCTTTCTTCAACAATATTTAGACTTTTGCGGGATATTTCCACAATAGACAGAGTGCCTGTGGAGATGTCAATGGGTGAGGTCATTGCCGGACTAGTCTCCGTCAATGTCTTCTAGGTAGGGAAATTAGGCACGAGGGGGAATCAATATCATCCGATTCTCCCGTCAATAAGGGTTCTAGTAAAAATCAAGGATGAAATAAAACAGGAGGGAAGGGTTAGGCAATCCTTAGGGACAATAACATCGTCGTCTCGTCCGTCTGACAACATTCGTGTTCCACCTTATCAATCTATCGTTTCTTTCAATTTCTGTCAATTCACTCAACTCTGCCACCGGTCCCTTTTGCTTATTAGCATAGCTCTTTATAAAATTATCAGAGTCAACAAACAGCAAGACTCCAGGTCTAAAAAAATGTGACACCGACTATTGCCCCTGCAGCACCACCCACTTCCCTGAACCGACGTGTTCGGCCCCGGCGAAAACTGCAGACCTGAAGCAGCGGTGTGGTGATAGTCACCCTATTCGTTCTGGCTTGGACGTGCCCTATCGTATGAGAAGGTACTAAATGTCAGGAACGAATAGGTTTCGGATCCTTTAACTATGAGATCGATTTAAGGTAGGATTTCGAAATACTCTAATTGTCTATTGAACATAATAGGTAGGGGAATTAAAACTTCTTCTTTGTATAACTGAAGGTATTTTCGACTCTTTCTCTTTTTTCGGTGTTCTCATTTCCAGGGGTCAGATTAACCTATTCTCAAGTTATTACAACTCAGGTGGAGACCTGAGCTGGAAACCTTTTGAGACCATCTGACCACACCGGATTATGAAACAGACGTAAGTTTAGTAATCCGTGGTGTCTTTAGTATACGTATTCAACATCGACATACGTGGAAGTGTACTTGGCTGTGAGAAGAGGGCGGAGAGATCTTTCAATTGATCTACCCCTGTCGAGAGGTGGATCGATGAAAGTATTTCTTCTTCCCCTGCTTTTCCCAGTCGACTATAGTTTCCAAAATTTTATGGATCGGATCCGAATAGGGATTTTTTTTTGTCCGCTACATGATTGAAGAAAATAAACGAGAAGACAACCTGAATTTTAGTAGTGATTAGGATTAGAGTTGATTTTGTCCTCTGTGTGGGTTTTCCAGTCTTTGGTCCTTTTTGGGTCATCTTACCCTCATCCTCAATCCTAAATCATCTTCCACCCTCTACTACCAGGCGTTTTATTCAACTTAATAAATAATTATTTTTCTTTAATTCGTATTCAATAAACAACATCTAAGTTAAATTATTTATATGAATTTTATTATCATATTAATAATGCAAAAGAGTTCTTGAGCATGAATTAAGGATTAATAATTGTTTAAATTTTTTTTTGTAGCGGGACCATCCCATTCCTCCCGTTACATAATGGCGCCCGAACGTGTGGGGCCCGAATGATAGATAAATTGATAGATTTTGAGAAATTTGATAGATTTGATTTTAGTAACTTTTTGAAGTGTAGTATTTTTTTTTTGAGTATATAGTAAAGTTTGTCCGTACGTCAGTCTGACTGATTAAGACATTTTTTTTTATTTTTATGAAATTGGTAATGTGTAGGAGATTTTACACCGGATGGTTTGATGACTTAAGTGTCGGCCGGTATTTAGTCGAACTTGTTCCTGATTACGTCTGTAGCGACAACCTGTCAGAAATCCACTCCACTCTCTGAACATTTGATATGTAGTTTTCAGTAAGGTTAGCTTGCTTAGAGTTGTCCGTATTGGATAGGTATTAGTCCAGTAGTCCGTTGCTTCTCAAGAAAGCAAATCATATTTCTGAAACTAAAATCTTTTTAAACTGTTTAGTTGTTTGCAACTACGTCCGGTGAATGGTTGAACTCATTCCTATTCACGTCTGCAGCGCAAGCCAAATGACGACGGCTATATAAAAGAGTAACCAATTTTCAAACAACAAGTAATCTGAAAAAGTTTAAGTTCTACTACACGTCAAAAGAATAAGTTAAAAATTTATGAAGCAAATCAAATTAGATAGTTTAATGATATAGTTCTGGTCCGAAGTCCGCTAGGGGATGTTACCTACTTCCCTAGGTCAGTAGCAGCAGGGAGAATTAAGAACAAGCTATTCTGATGAGAGAAGTTAAAAATTTTTTTTTTACGAATTGTTGAGTATGGAAAACATTTTTTTTGTTAACATTGAAGAAGAACGAAATGAAGAACCACACATGTTGTTGCGGAGTCGCTTTTGAAACATGGGGATGCTTCAGTCACGTCTCCGAACTTACAATGATTAGAGAAAACCTTAGAAATTTTAAGAAATTTTAGTAGAAATTTATTTTTGAGAAAAGTCAAGAAAATTTAGTTTTTTTTTGAAAATTTGCCTGGTGGCACAATTTAGTTTTATTTTGCCTGGTGGCGTATATCGAGATTTTGAGTTTATTCAGTTTTGCCTGGTGGCACTTTAGTATTTTGAGTTTTGCCTGGTGGCACTTTTTTTGAGATTTAGTTTTAGTTTGCCTGGTGGCACCTTTAGTATTTAGTTTGTCTGGTGACATTTTTTTTAGATTTAGTTTTGCCTGGTGGCACCTTTAGTATTTAGTTAGTTTTTTTTTGAAGAAAATTTTTGAATATTGTCTGGTGACAACTTTTATTTAGATTTAGTTATTTTTGAAAAATTTTAGTTTGGAATATTTGGATATAGTTATTTAGTTTTGATAAAGTTCAAGAGTTTAGTTGAGATCAAAAATAATTTTTTTTTGATTGGATTTAGGTATAGTTTTGTTTTTTTTTTTGGAGAAATCATTAAGAGGGTTTACCCTATAGATAAAGTAGGTTAAGCGTAGGTTAAGATTTAGTTAGTAAGTTTTAGATTATAAGAGTTAGATTAGTAAGATTTAGTTAGTAAGATTTATTAAAGAAAATATAGGTATTTAAATTTTTGAATTAGTATAGTTAGTAGTTTTTTTTTTAGGTAGTAAGATTTGATATTATAATAGATATTAAGATCTAAAAATATTAATAGATAGAAATTAGATTAGTTTTTTTATATACATAGGTAGTAATAGTAATTAATAAATTAAAATTCTTTTGTAAACTAGAGATAGTATAGGTTTAAGATAAACAGATTATTTGTAAACATTTTTTTTTATATAGGTTCTATATAACCGACCTTTTTATTCGAATAATTTTTTTTTACTTGCACTTTCGTAAACATCATGGTTAATAAAAATAAAAACGATTCTACGGAGAAGAAAAAGGGGGATAGACCTCCCAAACCGCCTGCTCCTAGTAGAACACATTTACCATCAACTCCTGAACCACACTACACACGTTACAAAAAGAACTTGGATATGTACCATAACATGACCATGGACCGTAACGCAGTAGCTGACATGAGTCACATGGAAGAAGCAGCAGGGACATCAAATGTTGAACGAAATAGCGAGGAAGTAGCACCTTTGGTCGATTTGGCAGAACACCTAACGCCAGGAGCGACTCAAGAGGAAGCTCTAGATAATCAAGCCGATGAATGGGAAGATTATGTGAAAGAGATAGCGTTGGCAACCATAGGTCTAAATAGAGCAGAAGACCGTAAAAACTTGCAGGAGACGCTAGCTCGTAGTCAAACCCAAATATTGGAGAGAGTGGACCTGGCTGTAAAGAATGCTTTAGCCCAAATGAGCGAGTTAGTTCGTCCAGCAGCTGCAGCTATACCACTTTGCGATCTACCAACACCTGATACTCACAATCATAATACCGGAAGAGAACCTAATCGAAACGCTACTACCACAAATAACATCCAAGAAACTCCAAGAGAAAGAACTAGAGAAATACCTCAAGAAAATCTGAGAGAAGCAGTAAGAGAAGCCTTGGGAGCACGGCAAAGAAGAAACGTCACTCCTCCTAGAGTTGAAACCAACAGAAATAACTTACCGGAATTCCCTAGGGAGTGGCCTAGACGCAATGTGTCTCCTCCAAGAGCTGAACCTTCTCGTAGGTACGATCCTGATTTTTACGAACGACTAGAGCAAATCCAATTTGACAACACGTCTATAAACCGAAACATAAGAGCTCCAGCACCATCACCAGCGACATCATTCATACGTTCACCACACTACCACAAATGGGGTATAGTGTACAACGCCAAGAACATGCCCGTAGACGAATTCCTTTTTCGGCTAGACCGAGTAAAGGATAGCTACGGGGCATCCTGGGAAGAAATCGTGGCAAACTTTCACCATTTTGTGAGTGGGACGGTGGAAGTATGGTATTGGATGTATATGAAGAATAACCCATATTCATCTTGGGCAGCTTTAAAACTAGCATTAATCGAACAATACCGTAGTTTAGAAACTGATTCGGAGTTGTCTAGACAGATGGCGGAACGTAAACAAGCTCATGGCGAAAGCTTTGACACGTTTTACGACGCTATTTTAAAGATAAATTCTCGTATGAAAAACCCTAGACCTAACGAAGAACTTGCGGAAATAATAAAACAAAACGTACGCAGACGCATGGGAGAGTTACTGTTAACTTTCAAATCAACTCGTTTGGCAGACTTAGTGTTTACTTGTCGAGACATGGAGAGGTTTTTAGCTCAGCATGACCCTATGCGAGCTAGAGCACCGCCAATATACAACAACCCTCCAAGAAAAGTAGTACATGAAATCGAAATCCAAACTGATTCGCAGTTGACAGACATGTCAACGGCCTTGGAAGCTTTTCACCGCGATAGGAATCGGGATTCGAAACCCAATTCTGAAAAGGTGAAATGCTGGAATTGTTTAAAACCTGGTCATACGTTTAGAGACTGTGCAGATCTACAAAGGAGAGTTTTCTGCTATAGATGTGGCAAACCAGATGTTTATTCACCAAACTGCAAAATGTGTCCGGGAAACTCGTCAAAGAGCCAACAATCGACCGAGAGGGAGTTGGCAAAGATGGGCAACTCGGGGAGTCCCTTATAAACGTAGAAAAAACCGATAAAATTACCATACTGAAAAACCCTGAAACTAAAAATATCTTAAAATTACCATCCACTAATTCTAGAATACCTAGACTTAGGCCTTTAAAGTCCTTACATCAAAGGCAACTCGAATATAACTTAGCTAGAAAACGAATATACACTTACCCTGAACATTTAAAAAAAATAGAAGCGTTAAGAAGTAAATTTTCAAAAAAACGAAAACTTTATAAAGTTGTTGCATCAACAAAATTGTCTGATTATAAGAACGATCCCCGTCCTTATGTTCAAGTAGAACTGTTTGAAGAAGAGTGGTATGGTTTGCTCGACTCAGGAGCAAGCGTTAGTTGTTTAGGCAAAGGAGCGTTAGAAGTCTTAGAAAGCAAAAACATCAGTTTTCAAAAATTCGCTACCAATATAGCTACTGCTGACGGTAAACAACAACCAGTGGTAGGAGTAGTCAAAACGAAAGTTTCCTTTAACGGCAAAACACACGCCATAGATTTATTTATCGTACCATCTCTGACTCAAAAACTTTACTTGGGAGTTAATTTTTGGGCACTGTTTGAGATAGCGCCCCATATAATACCTTTTAAAAATACAATTTCTGAGATAGTTTCAGAAGAACCCAATTTCTCTGAATGCGAGCTATCTGCAGAGCAGTCTGTTGTGTTGAAAAACACCGTCCAACTTTTCCCGTCATTCGCTGAGCGTGGACTCGGACGAACACACTTAATGGAACACAGTATAGATACTGGCGATGCGTTGCCTATTAAGCAACGACATTACCCTATCTCTCCAGCGATACAAGCTTTGGTGTACGCCGAAGTGGACCGCATGATTTCTTTGGGCGTGATTGAAGAAAGTTCAAGCCCATGGTCCTCACCAGTTGTATTGGTGAGGAAACCCGGCAAAAACAGAATGTGCTTGAATTTTCGGAAAGTCAACTCCGTAACAAAGAAGGATGCGAGTCCAATTGGGCATATAGAAGGTTTGTTAGCCCGACTTTCAGAGACACGTTATATCTCTAGCGTGGATCTGAAAGATGCGTACTGGCAAGTACCGTTGGAGAAGATGTCTAGGGAGAAAACCGCATTTGCAGTACCTGGCACCCCATTATACCAGTTCAAAGTGATGCCGTTCGGTCTGTCCAATGCCGCTCAGAGTCTGACAAACCTGATGAATAAAGTTATCCCATCTAACTTACGAGAACAAGTTTTTATCTATTTAGATGATCTTCTGGTCATCTCCAAAACGTTCGATGAACATATTGTAGTTTTGAAAATTGTAGCAGAGAGGCTAAACGAGGCAGGACTTACCATAAATGTGGAAAAGTCGCGGTTCTGTTTCAATGAGCTTCAATACTTAGGATACGTCGTAGGGCGTGGCTGCCTCAAAGCGGACCCGTCCAAAGTATCCGCAATTCTCGATTTCCCGGTACCAACGACTGTACGTCAAGTACGTCGATTCCTCGGCATGGCTGGTTGGTACCGGCGATTCATAGAAAATTTCTCAGAGGTAGCCGGACCGATGTCTGACACTCTTAAGAAAGGATGCAAATTTGAATTTGGTGAACAGGCGATAGAAGCTTTTAACAAGCTAAAAATAGCTTTAACTTCGGCGCCAGTTCTCCGCAATCCCGATTTCAGTAAGCAGTTCGTGATTTTATGCGACGCTTCGAACACTGGAATCGGATGCGTACTGTGCCAAAGAGATGAGACTGGCGCAGAATACCCCATTTACTACTATTCACAGAAGTTGAATAGCGCGCAGCGTAATTACACAGTTACCGAGCGCGAATGTCTTGCGGCCGTAAAAGGCATTTACAAATTTAGGCCATACATTGAAGGTTACAGGTTCTTGGTGATCACTGATCATGCAAGCCTGAGATGGTTGATGAGTCTCAAAGACCCAACCGGACGTCTAGCTCGATGGAGTTTGAAGCTTCAAAGCTTCGAGTTTTCGGTGGAGCACAGAAAAGGCACTTTAAACGCCGTGCCTGATGCCTTATCCAGAGTGCATGAAGTGGAAGCATTACGTTTATTTTCCTTAGAAATGCCCATCGAAAATTCCAGTCCATCTAAAGTGTTGCATCTTGATTTAAAGGATCCGTCTTTTAAGTCGGAAGAATACCTTCAAATTATGGAACACATTAATAAAAATAAAGAGCGTCTTCCTGACTTACAGGTATCTGATGGTTTCATATACAAGAAAGTCAAACACGCAACAGGAAATCCAATTCAAGACGATTTGGCTTGGAAGTTATGGATTCCATCGCAGTTAGGCGAAAGGTTGATAATTGCAGCTCATTGCCCGCCTCAGGCAGCGCATGGTGGTATCACCAAGACCCTGCATCGTCTCCGTAACCAATTTTATTGGCCAGGAATGGCATCTCAAGTAAAAATGTATGTTAACAATTGTGAAATATGTAAAACTACGAAAGCGCCAAATTCTGTTCTTAGAACTGAAATGGGAAAGGGATTTGAAGTGGAAAGACCTTTCCAACATATGTATATCGATTTCTTAGGTCCTTATCCAAGATCTAGAAGAGGTAATACATTTATAATAATCGCGTTGGATCAGCTAACGAAGTTTGTTTTCATCAAACCATTAAAAAAGGCAACTACGTCAGAGGTAGTCAAATTTCTAGTGGATGATATTTTTTTGATATTTGGAGTTCCAGAGAGTTTATTATCGGATAATGGCTCGCAGTTTATAAGCAACGACTTTAAAACATTTCTGGAAAACTTTGGTATAAACCACGTAAAAACAGCAGCATACGCACCGCAAGCGAATGCCAGTGAGCGTGTAAACCGCTCGATTTTAAGTGCAATACGTGCTTATATTGATACTAAGCAACTTAATTGGGATGAACTTCTTTCCTTTATCAGTAGTGCTTTACGCACATCCTTACATAGTGCAATAGGCATGACCTCATACGAAGCCCTATTCGGTCAACGTATGATAGAGCATGGGGCTGATTATTCACTGTTAAGGAAACTCGGTGGACTTAACCAGTCTGAAATCGACTGGTTACCTAAAACAGCTAGGATGAATATTCTTCATTCCTATCTCAAAACAGCTCTCAACCAAGCTCATGACAGCTACGAGAAGATTTACAACCTTCGAAGTAGAGTAGTCACTTTTAACGTAGGCGACGACGTGTTTCGTCGAAATTTTGTATTGAGTGACGCTAGCAAGCATCGAAATGCTAAACTGTGTCCTAAATTCGTAAAGACCAAGGTCACAAAAATTGTGGGCAATAACTTATACAAAGTTAAGGACGCAAACGGTTTTGAATCGGTAGTCCATACCAAGGACCTTCGCAAATGAAACCAAATAAAGAGTCATAGACAATTTATTTGGTGGAATTTATTTTTTTTGCTTTGACATGTGTCATCGCCAGCTGCTCAGCCTGTGCATGAGACGCAAACGGGTCGTGGGTAGCAATTAGTCTATCTGTACGAAAGACAAAACACATATAGAGATTTGAGTCATCACTGACGATTTTCGTTTCCATCATCAATGTACCTGCTAACACTAGGAACATTGAAGATGTTTTGTAGGAAAATCTATCTCAACACCTACTCAAGTATATGTATGTAGATTTTATGCAAATAACTCAGATAGGTAAAAATGACATCTGTTACATTTTATGAAACAAACCAACTCGAAAATTTCGTTAAACAACAAAATATCCCCGTTTAACAGAAAATGTTAATTAGAAGAGGATAAATTGAAGTAAGCATATTTTCAGAAAATATAATTGACCAGAAAACTGTTCCCACTATAATGTAACAAAATAGCTAATGCGCCAACCTTATAGTTAGCTAAAGTAAGAACTACCAAACAACCACCTAGGAATAGGCAGCGAAAGTCGTAAGTTAGCTAATACACCCATCAGCCAACACAGTAGAGAAAATGTCCAACTAAGAGTACAGTGAATACCAATAAGCATTATTGTCATAAAAAAACTTGCAGTAAGAACTTTTCACATGGAGTAAAAATGTACATAAGTTCAAGCTCAACACACTTAAAACTTTCAGCCGTACATCCTGTTCGACCTAATAATTGTCATGACATATTGCTTTGCAAGAAAGTATTCATATAAAGTACCTACAATACCCACCTTAGCTAAATATGACCTAATTAATACTTACATTCCGAATACATTTTCGTGAATAAATGTTTATTTACCTACATGTACTTTCATACTTACAAATATCTATTTCATTTGTTTTCGCCAAAAGAAATAATACTTAGTAGGAATCTGAAATAGAAAAAGAAAAATAAAAATTTCATACTTACCAAATAGATACAAAACGAAATTAATTTCATTCATACCATCCGAACCCTATCGCCAACAAAGCAAAACACGCAAAAAGTAGAAAATAATGTGTCATCTAAACAAATACTTACCCACATAATTTCATACTTAAACAACAAAAACATAGATTCCTAAAGAGGCATAAAATTTGGATGAAGTAAATCAAGATAGTTTGCATATAAACAAAAAACTCCATAGGATAAATGTTTACATACAAGTCTATCTGTCAAAAATCTACTCATTTGTGGACAAGAACAAGACATCTCGAAATTTCTACGAGTATCGACAAAAATTAAAAAAAAGATGGACGAATTTATTTCGAGATACAGATAATGGTTTAAATGAGCGTAAAAGAGTCCGATATACATTAATAAGTCTGTTTCGTGCAACATTCCGTAAAAACCACCGGAAAAAATACTGTTGCAGAAGCTCTGTTATACGTATCGTGCGACGTAAGCCAGCCGAACAACTTCATTCGCAATATCCAATTTGAAGAATCGACAAAGTTATAAAGGAAAATTTCAGAAACAAAAAGGTAAAAATTTATAAAGTAACTCAAAGTAAAAAGTTGATAAAGTCATCTAAAATAAAGAAAAATATAAAAGAAGTGCAAAAAGTGAAAAATCCTAAGTGTCACAAGTAACCAAAAAGACAATCAAAAAGGAACGCATTTAAAGGAGAAGACAAAGGAGAAAATTCTAAGAAACCAAAATTCTGGAACAAAATACATACATTTATTGGATAAAATAAAAGGTAAGAGTAAAATCATTCTTTTTATACAAGTGAAAAAACATCCTTTTATAAAGAAAATATATGTGCGTACACGATCTGTACAAATAAAATTAATCGTCATACAAAAAAAAAAGATTATTCTAAAACGCAATTTACGTGGGACACCACGATATTAAAATTCCTACAGAAAAGCGCACATACTTACCATACCATATGAATAAATTAGACATTGGAAAAACCCAGGTGTTGCTAATGAATGAGCGATGCACAGGCATTCGTGGACGCCTGATCGTCATTCCAAGTTGCACCACACCAAAACCACCCTCTAGAAAAGTCCGGTTAGTCCAATTGATTCGCGACCAAGGAAAAGGAATTCCTACAAAAACCATTGAATCCATGGAAATAGAATTCAATACCTAAATACGCTTTAAAATAATACAACAAAAATCCAGATATACTCCGAGTGGCACCGATGACTTCTGGAACGGATGACACAAGTTTCGAAGAAATCCAAACGAATCCAAACACAGTCATCTACGTTCAGATCATCATCGTCACGAGAAAGCCACCACTCGGAGGTTAATATTTAGTTCCAACCGGGGGCCTATAAATCGTCGTAAAATAAAATCTAAAACATCAAGTCAAATAAAATCAACTATATGAAATAATACATACCTACATCAGTAGCGGATTTGTTCAGCAAAATTAAATCAGCGTGGGAGTCATGTACTTACACAAATAACTGGATCAATCCAACAGTAAATCGTGCAGTAAAACCATAACCCAGTTGGAGACACCTCTAGGCTGGATGAACAAGTTTTTGTATAATTATTTATGGATGAGGTATGGTAATTCATATTATTTTTATAAAATAGGCAGAAATCTTTTGAGTCCGTAGTCATATGTCTGATATAAAACAAAAAAGTCACTCCGATAACAATTTTAAGAAAACATAATTTTTGCGAAGGTGACATACAAATTTATTTATTTTAAAACCTATATTATGATAAAAGAAACAGTCTGAAAAACATCCAAAATTATAAAGCTGTAAAAACAAAAGGAAAATAATATCCTTTGAAAATTATTGGTTAAGAAACATATATAAACTGGTACTTATATACTAGATGTCGTCACTATGTATGTAATACCCACAAATACAACATTTGAATAATTTGTGATATAAAGAAAAAGTCCTAAGGGATAATTAAAAGAATAATTTACTCTTATAAAAAAATCTGTGAAACAAATATAAAAACATATTTATATACCTGCAACCAAAAAATTAAGAAAATTTGTGAGAATTTTGTCTTCACAAAAACAATCCTCAATCACAAAAGCAATTCATACATCAAAAGTTAAAAATTTTTTTTTTATCTTTGAATCATATCATACTTACCCATACCTACCTACGTTCGCGAAAAATACATCGGTTAACATCTGAAAAGAAAAGTAATTTAAAAGATTAAAATAACTTACCGTCGGTTGAGTTCTGTAAAGATACAAATTGGAAAAAGTTAAATATTAAAGTTTTTTTTTGGTTTAATTTCGATCGCGTTAAGAAAAGTGTACTTACAAAGTGTGTTGTAGTGTGCCAAATTGGTGAAAAGCCTTCTGCTAAGTAAATAAAGAAAAAAATTCATAAGTGAAATTCATCCAAGTTCAATATAGAGGTTTTGAACACTTACATTTTTGTGCCTATGATGAACTTGAATTAATTTCGAGTAAAGTAATTAATTGCTGGCTGAAATAGAAAGCCAATATAAAGTTTTTTTTTGATTTTGTTTGAATAAGTGTGCAAGTGATTTTAACTAATCAATGAATTTCGATCCTTCTGAAAGAAAATAACAGAAGTTAAGATCAGTTGTGAACTTGATGTTATTAAAATAGTTACCTACCACATACAGTAAATAAACTGATTTCCGTTTTGTTTAAAGAATTTTTTTTCGATAATTTTTGAATCCGCGTATAAAGTTTAAAAAGTCAGTTCAGTGTCGTCTGAAAGACTTAATAAAAATAAATTTTGAGAAAAATTTTTAAATTTTTGAAATCTGTTGAAAAGCAGACCTACGAATACATTCATTCACTGGTCCCATCAATTTTTGTGTCATACACTTCGAACCCTGAAAGGAAAAGAAGAGAATTATTTAAAGATAATTGAGAAAATAAAACCTAACGTACCTTAACAATCTGATTCTACTTATCAAGCTTCCACAAAGGTAGGGTGCACCTTCCCCTCGTCGAACCTTTTTATTTTAGAAATTTTTTTATATTGATTTTAAATAAATTTTATATTTTTAATAAATTTGATAAACTAACCCACGTTTGTTTCAGCTAAGGTAAGGTTTGGATGTACCTACCAACATTCATAACGATCCTTCTGATCCACTTAGAGAAAATTTTAAATTTTGATTTTTTTATTTTTGAAAACTTTTGCTATAATTCTTACTCTTGAATTTCGGGTGGGATATTTATCAGTGGAGGCGTCCTACGCAAATTTGAGAAAATTTGATTTATCGAAACATTTCATGTTTCGAGATTTTGTTTTGAGTTTTAAACAACTTTTGAAATCGTGTGATATAGGCATTGTCCTATCGTTTTAGCTCGTGTTAAATATTATGCTAATGAAACATTAGCCGCGTTTTGGAAGAATTTGTTAGTCCTTTATAATCTGGGCTCGAAAATCGTCGACCTTGCCTGAAATTGTTTAGACAATCTAAGTGTAAGAGGCCTCAATAGATTATCCTGGAAGCGAACAATTCTGGGATCCGTTTTGAATTTCGAGATAGGCTTATGCGAGTAGATACGATTACTCATCGGAGTAATTCGTTTTCTTAACGTGGTAGAGGGAGTGTGAAAATATTCACCAATCCTCATTTGATTTTTTTGTCTTTAGCAAACAAAATTTATTTTTTTGTTTGCCTGTAAAATTTTTTTAAATAATAATACAGTCTTTTAGTTTTGAAGCTATAATTTTTAATTGATTGAGTAATTTAATAGAAATGTCAAAATAAGATAAAGTTAGTAACCGAGTTAGTTTTTTTATTGTTTTGAGAACCTGTTAAGAAATATATCTTATGAGATTTAATGTTTATGAAGATAAAAAAAAAATTAAAGTATTGAGATATTTATTTTTGGAAAATATTGTCGAGATTCTTATCAGAATAAGATTCAAGATAAAGTTATATAATTTATAGAAAGATAGTTTTGAAATTTAATTTCGAATAAGAATAATAATTTTAAAGATTGTTAGATTTAGTTTTTTTTATGAATAAAATTTGTTATGAGAATTTTTTTTAGAAAAGAAAATTTCTGGTTTTTGATCATTGTGAAGTGAGTCGGAGATAGCTGTTTCTAATGGGAAGTTTATTCTGGTTACAAGGATTTATTTCAGGTAACATGGATAGTTAAAAACTTCTAGTGAAGAGGCGTGGCTGGAGCCATCCTGATGTGAAGATAGCGACAACAGCGAAGAGGTTCTGCACAACCATGTGAGCGTAAAGATAACACTTCTTCCTTTCTTCAACAATATTTAGACTTTTGCGGGATATTTCCACAATAGACAGAGTGCCTGTGGAGATGTCAATGGGTGAGGTCATTGCCGGACTAGTCTCCGTCAATGTCTTCTAGGTAGGGAAGTTAGGCACGAGGGGGAATCAATATCATCCGATTCTCTCGTCAATAAGGGTTCTAGTAAAAATCAAGGATGAAATAGAACAGGAGGGAAGGGTTAGGCAATCCTTAGGGACAATAACATCGTCGTCTCGTCCGTCTGACAACATTCGTGTTCCACCTTATCAATCTATCGTTTCTTTCAATTTCTGTCAATTCACTCAACTCTGTCACCGGTCCCTTTTGCTTATTAGCATAGCTCTTTATAAAATTATCAGAGTCAACAAACAGCAAGACTCCAGGTCTAAAAAAAATGTGACACCGACTATTGCCCCTGCAGCACCACCCACTTCCCTGAACCGACGTGTTCGGCCCCGGCGAAAACTGCAGACCTGAAGCAGCGGTGTGGTGATAGTCACCCTATTCGTTCTGGCTTGGACGTGCCCTATCGTATGAGAAGGTACTAAATGTCAGGAACGAATAGGTTTCGGATCCTTTAACTATGAGATCGATTTAAGGTAGGATTTCGAAATACTCTAATTGTCTATTGAACATAATAGGTAGGGGAATTAAAACTTCTTCTTTGTATAACTGAAGGTATTTTCGACTCTTTCTCTTTTTTCTGTGTTCTCATTTCCAGGGGTCAGATTAACCTATTCTCAAGTTATTACAACTCAGGTGGAGACCTGAGCTGGAAACCTTTTGAGACCATCTGACCACACCGGATTATGAAACAGACGTAAGTTTAGTAATCCGTGGTGTATTTAGTATACGTATTCAACATCGACATACGTGGAAGTGTACTTGGCTGTGAGAAGAGGGCGGAGAGATCTTTCAATTGATCTACCCCTGTCGAGAGGTGGATCGATGAAAGTATTTCTTCTTCCCCTGCTTTTCCCAGTCGACTATAGTTTCCAAAATTTTATGGATCGGATCCGAATAGGGATTTTTTTTTGTCCGCTACATGATTGAAGAAAATAAACGAGAAGACAACCTGAATTTTAGTAGTGATTAGGATTAGAGTTGATTTTGTCCTCTGTGTGGGTTTTCCAGTCTTTGGTCCTTTTTGGGTCATCTTACCCTCATCCTCAATCCTAAATCATCTTCCACCCTCTACTACCAGGCGTTTTATTCAACTTAATAAATAATTATTTTTCTTTAATTCGTATTCAATAAACAACATCTAAGTTAAATTATTTATATGAATTTTATTATCATATTAATAATGCAAAAGAGTTCTTGAGCATGAATTAAGGATTAATAATTGTTTAAATTTTTTTTTGTAGCGGGACCATCCCATTCCTCCCGTTACACCCTAAATGAAAACACAATTAACACAACCATTAATAATCATTGTATATGGAGTCCATGTCTTAAGCTGTCATAGGTGCCACCAACCTTTAAGCAAAAAATGTATTGACATTATATTTCGCGCCAAAAATTTCCAGGCATTCCAAAATTTTATCTTCACTTTTATGTTCACTTTAATAACTGACCAATTTATCGCCACTTTTCGTATCCCATACAAAATTTTGCTAAAGTGACTAAACACTTACCAATAAAACACGCCTATAATTATACTTTTTCTGTTCTGCCAATACAGTGAGCCATCAAGTTGTTGCTATTAACAACCCCCAATTTGTTCACGACAATACAACGACAACAGCTGCCGCCGTTTTCTGTTGCTGACAACATTTAAACAATTTCTAAAAGCCAAGAAATCGTAACCGCCATAGCTTTTTTCTGGATCGTGTACGTGTTGTAGCAGAGAGCCGCCAAACCTTTTTCTGGATCGTGGTGTGGCACACAGCCGCCATAGTACTGGATTTTTCTATTGCTTTGCAACGAAAAGAAAAAGTTTAACATTTCGTGAGTATTTTGCGTTCTATTTATTGAAAATAAAATTATTATGAAATAATTGAAAAATGCCGAACGAGGACGGAAACACAATAGCGGGCCTATAATGGCCAGCATTAACACGTTAAAAGATGCAGTTGAGGAGCTCTGCAAACACACAGCCGAAAGCCAGGAGCAGATGAAGGAACTAGCGTGCCAAGTTGGAGTTATTCCCAATAGAAACAGAGAACTACTCAACGCTACCACATCGTCAACAACAGGAACTACTGGTGAATTTTTAACGCCGGTAATTAGTGAAATCGTCGTTCAAGGAAATGACATCACGACCACCAGGTTATACGATTTGCCCACCTTGGCAATGCCCAGGAATGGCCTTTGTTCTTAGCAAGCTTCAACGACATAACAGATGCCTTTAGATTCAACGCCAGGCAGAATTTAATGCGTCTACAAAAAGCCTTGGTAGGTGCGGCTAGAGAAGCAGTAGTGTCTATGTTGATATTCCCAAGCGAAGTGCCAAAAATAATGGATGAACTACAGTTTACGTTTGGAAGGCCTGAGCATATGGTCAGATACCAGCTTGCTAAGATAAAATCCATACCGCCAATCCCTGAAAATAAAATTGAGAGCAAATTCTTACATTTTCAACGAAGGTAAGAAACGTGGTTTCTTCCTAAAGGCGTCAAAATGCGATCGATATCTTTCCGACCCAAATTTGCTTGATGAACTCATTGGGAAACTACCTATAATAAACAGTACGATTGGATAAGAGAGAGTATTGATATAACACCACATGCATCTATAGAAAATTTCTTAGATTGGCTGAGTAAACTGGCGAGAATAATGGGAAAAATGACACCACCAACCCAAACTATTTACAACCAGGACAGGCCCTGCCCAGGTCACGCAAAGGAGAGTAATGCATGCAAATGAATCGTCATCAAAAGATTACAAATGCTGCCACTGCAATGGACATCACAGACTGTCCAATTGTGAAATTTCAAAAAAGAACTCAAAGTTGATGATCGCTGGCAAAAAGTAAAAGACCATCAATTATGTTTTTCATGCCTTCTCAAGAGCCATAATTCCATGATGTGTCGCAATAAGAAGGTCTGTGGGGCATCAGGATGTCGGCGGTATCATCATCCCAGTCTTCACGAAAACAAGCCACAACAAAGCCCAGATGTCAGGATGTTAAACTGCGAAACACCAGATGACCATGGACAACTGTTTTAAATGTTACCTGTCACCTTATATGGCCCAACGGGGAAAATAGATACTCTGGTGATGTTTGATGAAGGCTCCGCAATATCATTTAGAGAAGAAGAAGTAGCTGTAAAACTTGGTCTCCGAGGTCAGCATGAGCCATTAAAATTGCAGTGGTATGGACAAAAAGTAACCACAGAAAAATCAAGAAAAGTGAATCTTGAAATTGAAAGAAATTGAGGACGGAAACACAATAGCGGGCCTAATGGCCAGCATTAACACGTTAAAAGATGCAGTTGAGGAGCTCTGCAAACACACAGCCAAAAGCCAGGAGCAGATGAAGGAACTAGCGTGCCAAGTTGGAGTTATTCCCAATCGAAACAGAGAACTACTCAACGCTACCACATCGTCAACAACAGGAACTACTAGTGAATTTTTAACGCTGGTAATTAGTGAAATCGTCGTTCAAGGAAATGACATCACGACCACCAGGTTATACGATTTGCCCACCTTCTCGGGCAATGCCCAGGAATGGCCTTTGTTCTTAGCAAGCTTCAACGACATAACAGATGCCTTTAGATTCAACGCCAGGCAGAATTTAATGCGTCTACAAAAAGCCTTGGTAGGTGCGGCTAGAGAAGCAGTAGTGTCTATGTTGATATTCCCAAGCGAAGTGCCAAAAATAATGGATGAACTACAGTTTACGTTTGGAAGGCCTGAGCATATGGTCAGATACCAGCTTGCTAAGATAAAATCCATACCGCCAATCCCTGAAAATAAAATTGAGAGCAAATTCTTACATTTTCAACGAAGGTAAGAAACGTGGTTTCTTCCTAAAGGCGTCAAAATGCGATCGATATCTTTCCGACCCAAATTTGCTTGATGAACTCATTGGGAAACTACCTATAATCAAACAGTACGATTGGATAAGAGAGAGTATTGATATAACACCACATGCATCTATAGAAAATTTCTTAGATTGGCTGAGTAAACTGGCGAGAATAATGGGAAAAATGACACCACCAACCCAAACTACAACCAGGACAGGCCCTGCCCAGGTCACGCAAAGGAGAGTAATGCATGCAAATGAATCGTCATCAAAAGATTACAAATGCTGCCACTGCAATGGACATCACAGACTGTCCAATTGTGAAATTTCAAAAAAGAACTCAAAGTTGATGATCGCTGGCAAAAAGTAAAAGACCATCAATTATGTTTTTCATGCCTTCTCAAGAGCCATAATTCCATGATGTGTCGCAATAAGAAGGTCTGTGGGGCATCAGGATGTCGGCGGTATCATCATCCCAGTCTTCACGAAAACAAGCCACAACAAAGCCCAGATGTCAGGATGTTAAACTGCGAAACACCAGATGACCATGGACAACTGTTTTAAATGTTACCTGTCACCTTATATGGCCCAACGGGGAAAATAGATACTCTGGTGATGTTTGATGAAGGCTCCGCAATATCATTTAGAGAAGAAGAAGTAGCTGTGAAACTTGGTCTCCGAGGTCAGCATGAGCCATTAAAATTGCAGTGGTATGGACAAAAAGTAACCTCAGAAAAATCAAGAAAAGTGAATCTTGAAATTGAAAGAAATTGAGGACGGAAACACAATAGCGGGCCTAATGGCCAGCATTAACACGTTAAAAGATGCAGTTGAGGAGCTCTGCAAACACACAGCCAAAAGCCAGGAGCAGATGAAGGAACTAGCGTGCCAAGTTGGAGTTATTCCCAATCGAAACAGAGAACTACTCAACGCTACCACATCGTCAACAACAGGAACTACTGGTGAATTTTTAACGCCGGTAAGTAGTGAAATCTTCGTTCAAGGAAATGACATCACGACCACCAGGTTATACGATTTGCCCACCTTCTCGGGCAATGCCCAGGAATGGCCTTTGTTCTTAGCAAGCTTCAACGACATAACAGATGCCTTTAGATTCAACGCCAGGCAGAATTTAATGCGTCTACAAAAAGCCTTGGTAGGTGCGGCTAGAGAAGCAGTAGTGTCTATGTTGATATTCCCAAGCGAAGTGCCAAAAATAATGGATGAACTACAGTTTACGTTTGGAAGGCCTGAGCATATGGTCAGATACCAGTTTGCTAAGATAAAATCCATACCGCCAATTCCTGAAAATAAAATTGAGAGCAAATTCTTACATTTTCAACGAAGGTAAGAAACGTGGTTTCTTCCTAAAGGCGTCAAAATGCGATCGATATCTTTCCGACCCAAATTTGCTTGATGAACTCATTGGGAAACTACCTATAATCAAACAGTACGATTGGATAAGAGAGAGTATTGATATAACACCACATGCATCTATAGAAAATTTCTTAGATTGGCTGAGTAAACTGGCGAGAATAATGGGAAAAATGACACCACCAACCCAAACTACAACCAGGACAGGCCCTGCCTAGGTCACGCAAAGGAGAGTAATGCATGCAAATGAATCGTCATCAAAAGATTACAAATGCTGCCACTGCAATGGACATCACAGACTGTCCAATTGTGAAATTTCAAAAAAGAACTCAAAGTTGATGATCGCTGGCAAAAAGTAAAAGACCATCAATTATGTTTTTCATGCCTTCTCAAGAGCCATAATTCCATGATGTGTCGCAATAAGAAGGTCTGTGGGGCATCAGGATGTCGGCGGTATCATCATCCCAGTCTTCACGAAAACAAGCCACAACAAAGCCCAGATGTCAGGATGTTAAACTGCGAAACACCAGATGACCATGGACAACTGTTTTAAATGTTACCTGTCACCTTATATGGCCCAACGGGGAAAATAGATACTCTGGTGATGTTTGATGAAGGCTCCGCAATATCATTTAGAGAAGAAGAAGTAGCTGTGAAACTTGGTCTCCGAGGTCAGCATGAGCCATTAAAATTGCAGTGGTATGGACAAAAAGTAACCACAGAAAAATCAAGGAAAGTGAATCTTGAAATTGAAAGAAATTGAGGACGGAAACACAATAGCGGGCCTAATGGCCAGCATTAACACGTTAAAAGATACAGTTGAGGAGCTCTGCAAACACACAGCCAAAAGCCAGGAGCAGATGAAGGAACTAGCGTGCCAAGTTGGAGTTATTCCCAATCGAAACAGAGAACTACTCAACGCTACCACATCGTCAACAACAGGAACTACTGGTGAATTTTTAACGCCGGTAAGTAGTGAAATCGTCGTTCAAGGAAATGACATCACGACCACCAGGTTATACGATTTGCCCACTTTCTCGGGCAATGCCCAGGAATGGCCTTTGTTCTTAGCAAGTTTTAACGACACAACAGATGCCTTTAGATACAACGCCAGGCAGAATTTAATGCGTCTACAAAAAGCCTTGGTAGGTGCGGCTAGAGAAGCATTAGTGTCTATGTTGATATTCCCAAGCGAAGTGCCAAAAATAATAAATGAACTACAGTTTACGTTTGGAAGGCCTGAGCATATGGTCAGATACCAGCTTGCTAAGATAAAATCTATACCGCCAATCCTTGAAAATAAAATTGAGAGCAAATTCTTACATTTTCAACGAAGGTAAGAAACGTGGTTTCTTCCTAAAGGCGTCAAAATGCGATCGATATCTTTCCGACCCAAATTTGCTTGATGAACTCATTGGGAAACTACCTATAATCGAACAGTACGATTGGAAAAGAGAGAGTATCGATATAACACCACATGCATCTATAGAAAATTTCTCGTATTGGCTGAGTAATCTGGCGAGAATAATGGGAAAAATGACACCACCAACCCAAACTACAACCAGGACAGGCCCTGCCCAGGTCACGCAAAGGAGAGTTATGCATGCAAATGAATCGTCATCAAAAGATTACAAATGCTGCCACTGCAATGGACATCACAGACTGTCCAATTTTGAAATTTCAAAAAAGAACTCAAAGTTGATGATCGCTGGCAAAAAGTAAAAGACCATCAATTATATTTTTCATGCCTTCTCAAGGGCCATAATTCCATGATGTGTCGCAATAAGAAGGTCTTTGGGATCACCTTATATGGCCCAACGGGGAAAATAGATACTCTGGTGATGTTTGATGAAGGCTCCGCAATATCATTTAGAGAAGAAGAAGTAGCTGTGAAACTTGGTCTCCGAGGTCAGCATGAGCCATTAAAAGTGGTATGGATAAAAAGTAACCACAGAAAAATCAAGGAAAGTGAATCTTGAAATTAAAAGTCTAGAAAATGGTATGCGGTATAATGTAAAAAATGTAAGAACAATACAAAATTTCAACTTGCCAAGTAAGTCGTTCAACAAGTCGGACTATAGCCACCTCACGGCTGTTCCACTTCAAGAGTACACCACAGCCAGACCAGTCATGCTGCTTGGATTAGACTATGTCCATTTAAGTGCTTCAACCAATATTGTACCCTCTACATCCGTGCCTTTCAAGCAATTTTAAAGCCAATCCAGTTGAGGAGATCGAACAGGGCGTCACAACCATTGGTCAGATTCCAATCAACATCCAATATAAGAAACCGTAGAAGACGTTGAAGTTTAAGAAGGTAGTAGTATAGAGTATGTGCATATTATATGAATCCTAACTTATATCACACAACATTTGAATCTCTTATATGTATTTATACATACTTAAACTACTTACCTGTGTACATACTTACTACGTTCTATTTACCATAGCTTACATTATGCTTTATGAGTAGTCTAGCATTCACTCGCTCATAGTTGCTTTAGCTATCCATATCTTCTATCATTGTTATATATTATTATCTTAACTTACTGAATAATAAATCTTAGTTTACAACTAAATTGCCTTCACATTTATTAAACACGTACCACGTAAATAGGTACCAAGAACCGTGTGCACTCTTTAATAGACTTCGCGAAGTGAAGCGGTACCAAGAACCGTTTTTCACCTTTCATACATCGGTTGGTCCAGGTTTATGCACCTTGGTCCAACAGTCGATATAAAATAATATCGTCTTTAACAGCAATATCTACTTCGGTGAGTTTGGTCTTACTTATCTGATTTGTCATGAACTTTAAACGTATAATGCAAAACATCGATTTTTTACTCTCCTTGTGATGTTTTATTTTGGTTCGGTCTCGATGAATTTCGGATTTACCGAAAATCCAAGCGGCTCGGCTCGGGGCCATTCTATTTTTTCATGGCTTCATTCGTGTATGGCCAGCTACAACGTTTTCGTAAAGCCGGAATTATGTTCCACAAAGAAAAAGGTATTTTAATGTAAATTTCTTTATTTCCATCCATTCAAAATTGACTAAATTCAGCTAACCTAGCAAAAGTTAAGTTCGCCATTTTTAACCCCTCATTGGTATTTCTTAAAAACTAAACGTTAACAATTTATTATGTGTATCGCCCGGCATTTCTTAAGGATTTCATGAACTTGTGACAAAATTAATGTTATAATTTTTTTTTCTTAAGAATATATCGTTATAACTTCACGACCTCCACCACGAACCATTAACACTCGCTCCAATCCCTCCGTCAAGACTTCCAAGAACTCCATATCTGTACAAAATGAGTTAAGGAAAATAATTATAGAGCAAAGTTTTAGTTTCCGTTTATAACTAATTTTAAAATGAGATTGCGAGATCATTACTATAAATAGTTTGGCATAAGAAGTTTTAGCCTGGGAGGTGAGGACTTATCTTTAAGAAATTTCAGCCAAACAATCGCAAAATTTTACAGTTTGAGAAATTGAGTTTAAACTGAAGATTTTGACGAATTGACTCAAAAAGTATAATAAAATAAAAAAAACCATTATCTAAATTCAGAAACTTAAATTAAATAAAACTATGTATCTAAATTTTATAATAAAAAGGAGAAGTAATTAGGATAAATAAAAAAATTGATATTGTTATGCTTCGCTCAGGGTTCGTTATAATAAAATGTATTCCCTTTACTCACTTTATGACTTTAAATTTAATAATCAATTTATTTCACTTAGGGCTTGTTTCGCAATATCTAAATTTCAATTAAGCAATTCAGAACTTTTTTGACAGAAAACAACAAAACAATACACAGTTTTGTTCTTCCCATTATGTCAATATCCTCGGCGCACGCAAGTAATTGGACGAATTTTTGAAAGATTGTACCTCTGGTGTTGAAGTGATAATTTTGCACAATTGTTTTGAGGATGATGTTAAAGAATTCGCATCCTCTTTTGAATCCACAGGTGTCGGTGAGGTCTTTACCGACTTTAATAGATATCCCGAAGAAGCGGCAAGTATTTATTAATTGCAAAGGAGCTAAATCCTACCAGCTTATATCAAATTTGACAGCTCCAGACGAACTTGATGAAAAATCACATGAGAACCTCATTGAAACTCTCAAAATCACCTGAGCCACACACAGAATGAAATCACCGAACAATATAAATTCTTACTGAGGTTACAAAACGAAGGCAAATCAGTGGCCGAGTTAAAAAAATTGAGTTTTTATTGTAATTTCTCGTGCGAGTCTTGTAAGAAATCTACACTGGCCACTCATTTCCGTTCTCAATTTATCAGAGGTCTTAGAGATTCTGATATTAAAGAGAGGCTTCTTCAAGAAAAAAATCTCACACCAGACAAAGCTGTCACAACTGCAATGGGAATATAGAATCATCAAAGACCGAAAGTCGCACAATGAATAATACTAGTCAGATTCAAGTCAGAGGGAAATCAGCGGGATGGGCACATGGAAATCAAGCTACATAGCTCAATCACACATGCCAATGATCGACAGACTAACAGCAGTTTACAGAGTGAAAGAGGAATTAAATTCTTTCGATGTGAGAAACCAGACCACATGGCTAAAAAGTGTCGGGCAACGAACTTGTTTTGCAAAAAGTGTCGCAAAGCAGGGCACACTACGTCCGTTTGCATTAAGAGGCGATAATGTCCAAGAAATGGAAATACCTAAGAAGTGATAACAGATGATGAAAATCATATGATACATATGCTAAAATTAGTAAATAACGAGAAGGAAGGTAAACCTATACATGCCGCCAAAGTACATAGGCCCATATTACGGTTGTCAAATATCAAAACGATAATTGATGTTATTCAACAAAATTGATCCATCGGTATTATCGTTGTCAATTATCAAAATTTTTGATAAACTGTGAATGCCACTCAGATTTCAGATCTATTGTGAATAGTTTTATTGACTTACTTGGTATTATCGTTGTCAAAAATATTGGTGTTTATCAAATTTTCAATCAAACGCTGTTGATAAATAGTTTTGCTAGAACTAAAGGGCCAACCATAATAGTCGTAAGCAAACGAAAGCTAATGTCATAGTTCTACGTCAAGTTTCCTTAAGTGCCGCCATTACCTTCAGTCGACCATAATGGTCGCACGCACACGCAAGCCAATTTCCCATGTATTTGGCTGGCTGTCAGATTTACGTACGTAAACTGCGCTCTGGAGCGCTCTTTACGATCCGACATTATGTGCGCACTATACAAATTCTCGCTAATTTCGTACGGCACCGTACGTACTAATTCTACTATTATGGTTCTGCCTTAAATCGTTTTTTTTTTTTAAGAAAACGCAGTGTATTGTTCACTTTTATATATATTTATACAATATACAATTAATACTGTTCGGTTAACATATTTTTATTAAAATTCACTTGCACAGACTGTTTTTCTTTTTGTTGTTTGGTGTGCAAATAGGAGGTACATCATGTATGTACGTACATTGTACCTACATAATGCACATTTCCTTTTTTCCAATTGATCTTTGACAACCGTAATAAGGGGGATAGAGGTTGCGTTCATACTAGTGGTAAGTACCTTGTTAACCTCAAAATCAATGGAGTTCTTTTTGCATGGAATTATATACTGGAGCAGCTATATCAGTCATGAATATCAACATATTCCAGAGCCAATGGCCAAAAGCCAAAATTAACCCTACTAAAGTAATGCTAAAAACATACAATAATGATATTTTTCCAGCTCTTGTAAAGTCCGAGGTTGAAGTGGGATGTGACAAGAAAAAAATTACTTCCCAATTATACCTGGTAAAAGAAAAATTTGACTCGTTAATGGGGCGAGAGTAGGTAAATGCCCTTAACTTACTCGGGATAAACTCAGTTGATACTTTTGCAGGAAACGAAGACGTGGAACGGATTCAAAATACGCGAAGGAACATCACCTATTTTTGTAAAAGCTAGGGAAGCACCCTATGCTATTCGTCCTCTCATTGAAGACGAGATTCAACGACTAGAAACGCAAGGCGTATTGGAGAGGTCGAGCATCCCGATTGGGGAACACCGGTAGTACCGGTCATATAAGCAGACTAATCAATTAGCTTGTGTGCAGATTATAAGGTAACACTGAACAAATGCATTGTCAATGATAATTACCCAATTCCAAAGATACAAGAATTGTATGATAAATTAAAGGGTGGTGAGTACTTTTGCACGTTTGACATCTTTAGAGCTCATTTACATCTTAGCATGACAGAGGATAGTGCGCTAATGCAAACCATCACCACAACGTTGGGTCTCTACAAAGTAAAGAAACTTAATTTTGGAGTAAAAACTGCACCAAACATATGGACACGAGTTATGGATAGCATGCTCCGAAATCTTAAGGGAGTTGCTTGGTTCTTTGATGACATTATTGTGGCGGCAAAAACTTTGGACCAGGTTTTTAAAAGATCTATAAAATTGTTGAAAATACTACGAAAATTCAATTTTCATTTAAATTCATCGAAGTGCAAACTATTTCAAAAGAGTGTGGTATACTTGGGTCATAAAATCGACAAAGGCGGCTTGCATAAGACCAAAGACAATGGGCACATTCAAAACACTTTTTACCTAAATATTTAGGTAATTTTCTGGTCTCTGATTGGTCAGCTGTCACAAAACTCACTTCCAATTTAGATAGTTTTCATTGGAAAGTTAGGGCATTTTGACTTGAAAATTAGTCAAGAAAAACGTACCTAAATATTTAGTCATAAACCATGAATGAAAGAATGCTTGCGTTCGCGTGCACAACTATTGTGGTTCGCATACTTTACTGTTGTTGTAATTCCATGTTAAAACACAACTGATCGACCATATAGCTGCGGCGGGGAAATAAATCTGAAAGTATCCTAAAATTTTCAGTATACTCACGAAGCCAAGGGAGGATTGGCAAACAGCTGACTACGAATATGTGTTTGTGTGTCTTTTGACACCTATGCGGTTTTGGTCGTTCGAAAACTCATAAGATACAGACGTATCCGGATAGCTCTTTTGGTGTGCACCCGAACGTGTGCAATTTCATTCATGGTCATAAACAATAACAGCTGATATAACTAACTCATTACACTGCAAATTCAACTTTTTTAGAAGTTATTTTGTCTACTTTTTTTGTAAGGGTACTTTTATGCGTATGAAAAAAATAATTACGAAGAAAGGAAATTATTATTTTTTGAAGGAAATATGGGAATGCTGGCAAGACAAAATATAGAAATAAGTAACCAAAAATGTTAACAAAAATGGAAACATACAAAAAGTGCGTTGAATAAACATTTTTTAAAGAAATGTCAACAGATTCTTACTGCATCGATTTGATAATGAAAAATTGAGATTCTATTATCTATGTGATTAAAAATTTATAAATATATAAATAGCGAATACCTGCTACAATATCAGTGAATATAAAAATAAAATTCTTATTAGTGTAGGTATTTTTTTGTAAAATATTGAGAACAAAATATGTATTTAGAAATAGTAAAAATCGACGTTAGTCCTGTTTTAAGATACAAAACATGGCATTATACCGTATTGGCTATTATGCCCTTAAAATATTTATGCCGAATACCCTGTAATATTTCATTTGTTGTATAAAGTGTGCATTATTTTTATTTCTAAAACATTTTGCAACCAACAAACTCTGCAGTGTAAATTCTTCAAAGTAAAATTCAAAAAGAAATATCAACAAATGACAACCTTCATGAAATGTATCATCTGGGACGAATACCTACCTGTCACACATAAAGATATTTTAGATGAAATCAAGTAGGTTAAAGAATTGTCTTTGATTGTAATTAAACTTCAACTGGAGAGTACGATAACTTTGGCGACAAGAATTGATAACGGTTTTTTGTAGAACAATTCAATACAAGCATTTTTTACTATGGGTGATGGGGGTCTATCTCCCTCCGTTTGGGCGGGAGGGGCAATTTTATAAAAACAGTGCTAAAAATTTAAAACAAATATTAAAAAATAACGGTAATACTCACAACTAAGTTTTATATCTTTTTTTAAAGCCAATACTTTTTTCTATTAGATTTTTTTTAAATCAAGTGAAACCTATGTATAGTCTTTGAAAAAACGGACTTTAAACTCAAAAATTGCCAAAAAAAAGGTAAAAAAAAAACTTTGAAGTGTGATTTTTCGAAACTGTAAAATAAAATACTACTTTTTTTTATAAAATTCGTTGTTCATATTAATTTTAAATCATAAACTGAAAACAAAATGATTTTATGTTTTCTGGTTTTTGAGAAAATGGAAAATTACTAGGTCTGATTTAAATAGCGGAGCTTCTCATAAAACGGCGTTAACTCAGCATTGCATAGAAGAGAAACATACACCGGACTTAGAGAATGTTGAAATTCTTCAAACGGAACAACATTATTCTAAACGAATGTTGCTATAAATGTTGCATATCTTAGACAACACTAATGCCGTCAACCGTAGGTCAGATTGCGACAATCTGAGCAATGCCTTTAGCCAAATTATAAAAAGGCCAGCATCAAAAAGTAGGATCAAAAGTAGGTGATTGTGTAGTGCAGTGTAATGGAAAATTTTAACTGTCGTCATTTATTTCTTATAAATAATTAGTTTAAAAATGTTTGATTTAACTATTGATTTTGTTTTTTTAGTTACTGTTAAATTGATGTCTAACTACATTTAATTTCAATTTAATAGTCTTTGTTTCTTGATAATTGTTGTAAGTAATTTTGACGTCACATTTTTCAAAAATGATTTTAAAAATTATATCCTAATATATGTATGTATGTCTTATTTCGTTTCTTTTGTTATTATAAAGGCCTGATGAAGAGTACACACATACTCGAAACGTTGCAAAGAATAAATAAAATCTTTTTATTACAATTGACCTATAGCCCAGAAATAGCAATTATAATCATAAATATATATAATAATTGTCCATGAAAACGGGGAATAAACTGTGCATTTTGTGCTCTCAGTGGGAATTTTATATATGATGTAGAGGGGTGCCTCTTCAGTATACAAAGATTTTTTTCGGAATCCAGATCTGCGTATTAAAGGCCGCCATTTGAAAAAGAGTTTTGACCTAATTATCTCGATAACCGTTGCACTGACAAAAAACATGCTAAACACAATTTTCTAAAATGTAAAATTTCTCATCTTCTACACATTTGAAATGTATTTTTAATATTTTAAAAGATTTTTAAGCAAATAAAAATCAATGTTTTACTTGCTTAGTATTCGGAGCCGCGGAAGTTTTTTGTTTTTCATATTTACGTATAAAAGGTCAAGGTCAAAGTGGTAGACAATTTATTAATTTTTTATTTGGACTTTTCTAAAAAAGTTGGAGCATTTCAAACAGAAAATTGTACAAGATGTCTTTGTTCTTTTCATAAAAATTATTTTTATTTTCATCGTATTTCAGTCTGAAACTATTATTCTTGTACCATTTTCTGTTTGAAATGTTCTAACTTTTTATAGAAAAGACCAAAGAAAAAATAAAAAAAAAATGATTTTTTTTTATAAAACTACTACTACTGTGATCTCGACTTTTTTTTGTAATATGAAGAACAAAAAAGTTCCGCGAGTCCGAATACTAAGCAAGTAAAACACTGATTTTTATTTGCTTTTAACTTTTTAAATATTAAAAATACATAAAAAAATATGAATGTAAAAAAGATGAGAAATTTTATTTTCTACCAATTTGCGTTGAGCATGTTTTTTGTCAAAAAAAACGGTTTTATCTCTAAATCTGCATTCCGAAACAAAATTTGTATATAGGAGAAACCCTTCTACCACATAAAAAAATTCCCACTTTGTCTGTCTCGTTTTCCTGTATTATAGTACAACAACTATTACTTGTTGTAATTTTTTATTTTCATGTTTTAATCGTAAATATAAATTATAAAAAATTCAAATGACGCAAAAATAAGAGCCTATCTAACTACATTTAATTTCAATTTAATAGTCTTTGTTTCTTGATAATTGTTGTAAGTAATTTTGACGTCACTTCAAAAATGATTTTAAAAATTGTATCCTAATATATGTATGTCTTTTTTCGTTTCTTTTGTTATTATAAAGGCCTGATGAAGAGTACAAACATACTCAAAACGTTGCAAAGAATAAATAACATCTTTTTATTACAATCGACCTATAGCTCAGAATCAGAAATAACAATTATAATCATAAATATATATAATAATTGTCCATGAAAACGGGGAATAAACTGTGCATTTTGTGCTCTCAGTGGGAATTTTATATATGATGTAGAGGGGTGCCTCTTCAGTATACAAAGATTTTTTTCGGAATCCAGATCTGCGTATTAAAGGCCGCCATTTGAAAAAGAGTTTTGACCTAATTATCTCGATAACCGTTACACTGACAAAAAACATGCTAAACACAATTTTCTAAAATGTAAAATTTCTCATCTTCTACACATTTGAAATGTATTTTTAATATTTTAAAAGATTTTTAAGCAAATAAAAATCAATGTTTTACTTGCTTAGTATTCGGAGCCGCGGAAGTTTTTTGTTTTTCATATTTACGTTTAAAAGGTCAAGGTCAAAGTGGTAGACAATTTATTACTTTTTTATTTGGACTTTTCTAAAAAAGTTGGAGCATTTCAAACAGAAAATTGTACAAGATGTCTTTGTTCTTTTCATAAAAATTATTTTTATTTTCATCGTATTTCAGTCTGAAACTATTATTCTTGTACCATTTTCTGTTTGAAATGTTCTAACTTTTTATAGAAAACACCAAAGAAAAAATAAAAAAAAAATGATTTTTTTTTATAAAAGTGTCTACTACTGTGATCTCGACTTTTTTTTTGTAATATGAAGAACAAAAAAGTTCCGCGAGTCCGAATACTAAGCAAGTAAAACACTGATTTTTATTTGCTTTTAACTTTTTAAATATTAAAAATACATCAAAAAATATGAATGTAAAAAAGATGAGAAATTTTATTTTCTACCAATTTGCGTTGAGCATGTTTTTTTGTCAAAAAAAACGGTTTTATCTCTAAATCTGCATTCCGAAACAAAATTTGTATATAGGAGAAACCCTTCTACCACATAAAAAAATTCCCACTTTGTCTGTCTCGTTTTCCTGTATTATAGTACAACAACTATTACTTGTTGTAATTTTTTATTTTCATGTTTTAATCGTAAATATAAATTATAAAAAATTCAAATGACGCAAAAATAAGAGCCTATCTAACTACATTTAATTTCAATTTAATAGTCTTTGTTTCTTGATAATTGTTGTAAGTAATTTTGACGTCACTTCAAAAATGATTTTAAAAATTGTATCCTAATATATGTATGTCTTTTTTCGTTTCTTTTGTTATTATAAAGGCCTGATGAAGAGTACAAACATACTCAAAACGTTGCAAAGAATAAATAACATCTTTTTATTACAATCGACCTATAGCTCAGAAATAACAATTATAATCATAAATATATATAATAATTGTCCATGAAAACGGGGAATAAACTGTGCATTTTGTGCTCTCAGTGGGAATTTTATATATGATGTAGAGGGGTGCCTCTTCAGTATACAAAGATTTTTTTCGGAATCCAGATCTGCGTATTAAAGGCCGCCATTTGAAAAAGAGTTTTGACCTAATTATCTCGATAACCGTTACACTGACAAAAAACATGCTAAACACAATTTTCTAAAATGTAAAATTTCTCATCTTCTACACATTTGAAATGTATTTTTAATATTTTAAAAGATTTTTAAGCAAATAAAAATCAATGTTTTACTTGCTTAGTATTCGGAGCCGCGGAAGTTTTTTGTTTTTCATATTTACGTTTAAAAGGTCAAGGTCAAAGTGGTAGACAATTTATTACTTTTTTATTTGGACTTTTCTAAAAAAGTTGGAGCATTTCAAACAGAAAATTGTACAAGATGTCTTTGTTCTTTTCATAAAAATTATTTTTATTTTCATCGTATTTCAGTCTGAAACTATTATTCTTGTACCATTTTCTGTTTGAAATGTTCTAACTTTTTATAGAAAACACCAAAGAAAAAATAAAAAAAAAATGATTTTTTTTTATAAAAGTGTCTACTACTGTGATCTCGACTTTTTTTTTTGTAATATGAAGAACAAAAAAGTTCCGCGAGTCCGAATACTAAGCAAGTAAAACACTGATTTTTATTTGCTTTTAACTTTTTAAATATTAAAAATACATCAAAAAATATGAATGTAAAAAAGATGAGAAATTTTATTTTCTACCAATTTGCGTTGAGCATGTTTTTTGTCAAAAAAAACGGTTTTATCTCTAAATCTGCATTCCGAAACAAAATTTGTATATAGGAGAAACCCTTCTACCACATAAAAAAATTCCCACTTTGTCTGTCTCGTTTTCCTGTATTATAGTACAACAACTATTACTTGTTGTAATTTTTTATTTTCATGTTTTAATCGTAAATATAAATTATAAAAAATTCAAATGACGAAAAAATAAGAGCCTATCATGGAAACCGATCGGAGAAATTTTTTTTTAATTTGCCCGAAATGAAGAACGAATTTTGTATCATGGTAACCGTTCCGATTGATTGATCGGACATTGACATGCCTCGGAAAAAACTAAAGTTTGCGTTCAAAATGTCAAAATCACAGCAACGCACAGTGAACTTATGCGATGCATGGCGATTGTGAGGTTTATGAATGTTCCGATTGACTCCGACAACAAATTGAAGGTGGAACTTCTTCCAATGATAAAAAAAATAAATAAATAAACAAATAATCTAGGGGTGACTGCTGTGTTTCAATGCCTTGTGTACAAGGAAACGAACCGTTCCGATTGATTGATCGGACATTGACATGCCTCGGAAAAAACTAAAGTTTGCGTTTGATATTAATATCAAACATATGTAGATATTGGTAGCGATTATTTTTGTTTATTTCACATCGTGATATGTCCATTACATGCGTCGGCCGACATGTGTGTACGATTCGGATACATCTTAGACAACACTAATGCCGTCAACCGTAGGTCAGATTGCGACAATCTGAGCAATGCCTTTAGCCAAATTATAAAAAGGCCAGCATCAAAAAGTAGGATCAAAAGTAGGTGATTGTGTAGTGCAGTGTAATGGAAAATTTTAACTGTCGTCATTTATTTCTTATAAATAATTAGTTTAAAAATGTTTGATTTAACTATTGATTTTGTTTTTTTAGTTACTGTTAAATTGATGTCTAACTACATTTAATTTCAATTTAATAGTCTTTGTTTCTTGATAATTGTTGTAAGTAATTTTGACGTCACATTTTTCAAAAATGATTTTAAAAATTGTATCCTAATAAATGTATGTCTTATTTCGTTTCTTTTGTTATCATAAAGGCCTGATGAAGAGTACAAACGTACTCGAAACGTTGCAATGAATAAATAACATCTTTTTATTACAATCGACCTATAGCCCAGAAATAGCAATTATAATAATAATTATATATAATAATTGTCCATGAAAACGGGGAATAAACTGTGCATTTTGTGCTCTCAGTGGGAATTTTATATATGATGTAGAGGGGTGCCTCTTCAGTATACAAAGATTTTTTTCGGAATCCAGATATGCGTATTAAAGGCCGCCATTTGAAAAAGAGTTTTGACCTAATTATCTCGATAACTGTTACACTGACAAAAAACATGCTAAACACAATTTTCTAAAATGTAAAATTTCTCATCTTCTACATATTTGAAATGTATTTTTAATATTTTAAAAGATTTTTAAGCAAATAAAAATCAATGTTTTAGTATTCGGAGTCGCGGAAGTTTTTTGTTTTTCATATTTACGTATAAAAGGTCAAGGTCAAAGTAGTATACAATTTATTACTTTTTTATTTGGACTTTTCTAAAAAAGTTGGAGCACTTCAAATAGAAAATTGTACAAGATGTCTTTGTTCTTTTCATAAAAACTATTTTTATTTTCATCGTATTTCAGTCTGAAACTATTATTCTTGTACCATTTTCTGTTTGAAATGTTCTAACTTTTTATAGAAAAGACCAAAGAAAAAATAAAAATAAATGATTTTTTTTTTATATAAGTGTCTACTACTGTGATCTCGACTTTTTTTTTGTAATATGAAGAACAAAAAAGTTCCGCGAGTCCGAATACTAAGCAAGTAAAACACTGATTTTTATTTGCTTTTAACTTTTTAAATATTAAAAATACATCAAAAAATATAAATGTAAAAAAGATGAGAAATTTTATTTTCTACCAATTTGCATTGAGCATGTTTTTTGTCAGAAAAACGGTTTTAGAGATAATCTGCATTCCGAAACAAAATTTGTATATAGGAGGAACCCTTCTACCACATAAAAAAATTCCCACTTTGTCTGTCTCGTTTTCCTGTATTATAGTACAACAACTATTACTTGTTGTAATTTTTTTATTTTCATGTTTTAATCGTAAATATAAATTATAAAAAATTCAAATGACGAAAAAATAAGAGCCTATCATTGAAACCGATCGGAGAAATTTTTTTTTATTTGCCCGAAATGAAGTACGAATTTTGTATCATGGTAACCGTTCCGATTGATTGATCGGACATTGACATGCCTCGGAAAAAACTAAAGTTTGCGTTCAAAATGTCAAAATCACAGCAACGCACAGTGAACTTATGCGATGCATGGCGATTGTGAGGTTTATGAATGTTCCGATTGACTCCGACAACAAATTGAAGGTGGAACTTCTTCCAATGATAAAAAAAATAAATAAATAAACAAATAATCTAGGGGTGACTGCTGTGTTTCAATGCCTTGTGTACAAGGAAACTAATATATTTTTTGTTTGATATTAGTATCAAACATGTGTAGATATTGGTAGCGATTATTTTTGTTTATTTCACATCGTGATATGTCCATTACATGCGTCGGCCGACATGTGTGTACGATTCGGATACCATGAACGAAATAAATGTTCCGATCGGAACTTTTCTCCGATTGTAGGTTTCTCCGAACGGACACGATGATAGTGCTAATAATGTATATGCGTGCGTCACCTGAATGTGTGCATGTGTTGCAAAATGGTATTCGAATTGTCATTTTGTCATGCCGAGAGCAGCAGCAGGAGGCGAGTAACTGATGATATGATATTGCTACTATCATTGATAGTGTTACTTTCTATCTATGAAATAAATACGGAAAAGAAAATTATCTCTGGTAAGACAACAAGACTCTATTTGGTCAAAAAAGACCTGGGTAAAAGAGACCTGAGTAAAAAAGATTTGGGCAACACCGCTGCCGGGTCTTTGTATCTTAGCCCCCAAAAGGATATACCTATTATATATTTTAACTTAAAACAAATGATTTTGAAAAGGATACAGTTGCTTTCTCTTCCATGTTTTAAGTCCTTGGGTGGCCCGGGTAAATTCATTATAACCAATTGTGCATCTACTGATTTATTTACAATGACTTCGTTCAACTTCACAGCCGTGTGCATTCTTCGTACATTGAATTCATCTCTAAAAAAAAAGAAATTAGTTATAATTTGTTTTCATACAATGTGTACATAAGACAATATAGCATTCTTATTACGGTCTTGATTTAATTTCCAAAAGTGGATCAGCAGAAGATCGTCCGGATCTCTCATCTTCCTGTTGATTCTTTTCTTTCTTTACTCTAAGACAAATTTCCTTTGAATCATTATCGGTTTCGTGTGAATATCCTCTTCGCTTTTCATCTCCCTGACATTCTCTATAATATTCTAAATGCTATATACAGTAGAAATAAGGAAAACATTTTAAATAAAAACAAAAGATTGCTGATATTTTAGATCCTACATACATTATTTTCACAATTTCCCTCAAAAGCTTCAGAAGGATCAGCAAATCTGACTTTTGGATTAGTTTTGGTGGTATCGTGATGGTGATCTACAATTGCTTGAACCTAAAAAAATAATAAGTATATTAATGAATTTTTGGTTACACATTACATAAACATACAGAAATATATTCATAAATAATAAAAATTAAGCAAATCAGAATAAATTAATTAAAAAAAATTACATGAATTAAAAGTTTTAAATGGAAATTGTTTTTGGGAAAAAAATTATTCGATATTGTGTGGTATGTGAAATGTATTATCTGGTGTTGTTTTTCGAGGGAAACTTCAGATATATCTATGAGATTTCAGATTTTTGTTGCCTACCGAAACGCAGAAAGTCTTTTCTGTTTTGTAGTTCTGTGCATCGTTTTATGTTTGTTCGTTTTTAAATTGGCGAGGAGGAGTCAGCACTACAGTCTCCCACATTGTTGTGTATGTAGATGAACAAAACTCATATCTAATCGAAATTTCGAGATTTTGATCTAGACGTACCTAATCTAGATTTATTTTTTTTACCAATGGAATACAAAGTCTAAGCGGTCTTAAGGTCAAAGGCCAGTCATTTGACATCAATCTGTAATAAAGTGTTTGCAAAAATAAATCTGTATGCGTGCATTTGTTTGTCAAAAAATCAAAACCCTTTTGATTTTTACTGATGACTCAATGACTAGATGACTGACGTTCTCTGACTGACCGAGTAAGGGTCGCTTAAAAAAGATGGAAAAAAATATATATGTGGTCAGAATTTTAAGTGCATTTTTAAAGCTCAAAATTTCATGGATAATCAAAAATTTGTTGTCAGATATTAAAGAAAAAATCAATTTACAAAAAAGAAAACGAAAAAAACGAATAATAATATTCGTAAACGAGTAAATAAAAATTCGTTTAAAATTGGTGGTAGCGCCTTTAAGTTGTTGTTGTTGTTCAAACACATTCAATGAAAACAAAAAACGTTAATTATTTATTGCAACGTTTCGATTATGTTTGTACTCTTCATCAGGCCTTTATTTATTTATAACAAAAGAAACAGAATAATACATACATTAGTAAACAATTTTTTTTGCTGGTCTTTTTATAAATTGGCTATAGGCATTGCTTATATTGTCACAATCTAACCTACAATTGACGGCGTTTAAATTATTTTAACAGTGTACAATTTGCTGGTGTACAAAAAGACAATTATCCGTAGCAGCACCATCCACAGAAGCTGAATATATGGCTCTTTTCGAAGCTGTTAGAAAAGTTTTGTGGTTGATGAGAAATGAGAGCTCTTATTACAATACAACTAAATTTGATCGGTTATATCAATTATATCATTTTTTGAAACAAGTGATTTTTTAAGCTATAAACTCACAAAAGCCGCCATCATGAACAGAAAGACTTGCGTTTATATCATGACCTTCACACCTGCTATCGACTCATATACTTTTTTTTCGGTTACCTTTCTGACCCGAAAACTTGCTGTGGGCAATGGTATTACAAAAAGTGATAACGGAGGAGAATTAACAAAATTATTTTGGTCAAAGGTGAGATTGTTAGGTGGATGCAAAAAGGTAACAGCACCGAATATTGCTCTTGCCAAACTGGCTGATCATTTAAAGGAACTAATGAACCCTTCATCTAAACAACCAGCTCTCCACTTGCAATGTGCGCTGCCCATGATCTCCGTTTCTGAACTAGGTGGTTGATTATACTGAGTGAGTTGCAACTAACCCACAATTTTTTTGAAAAATAATAAATCAGCTGAAATTGATGGGATATCTACCAAATTTTATAAAAACTTAACATCTTCGTTTTTGAATTTCATTTTAGACGTTTTTAGCAAACTTTTAGATGAACAAATAATCCGACAGGCATTTTTAAAAGCATGGATTTGTGCCATATTTAAAAAAGGTGACTTGCAGCTTGCTTCTAATTATAGAGGTATTTCGATCCTCCCATCTATGTGAAAAATATTTACTCACATTCTATTTACTTAAATTCCTTAGTAAATTTCAGGCTGGTTTTGAGTAGGTCTTTCGACCCTAGATCAAATGTTTGCTCTGATAAAATTGTCGCGAAGTGGTTTCTAGTGAGGAAAAGGAGACTTTATTTATTTTTTGTCGATTTCAAGGCGGATTTTGATATGGTCAACCGGTCCTCGTTAACATATTAGCTTTTTTACATAAGGTATGTCCACAAAATGTTTAAAATTATATGAGTCACTGAACGCCTACGACGCGACGTTTCACCTTCTGTCCGGTATAGAGAAAAAAATCAAATTTAAGAGAAGATCTTGCTCCCCCAATGGTGATATTGGATACCTCTTCAAACTCATCCTGATTCAGGTATTGACATTGAAATTGATGATGAAGTGGCTTCACAACCAATCTCAAATAAAAAATCCAAAATTCCAACGATATCCGTTCTGCAGCAATCTGTTCTATATTGTTAAAAAAAATGTCTATTGGCATTAAATCAAACTGTGAAGACCTTAGTATCTATCAAAAAGTTCGTGAAGCATTAACAGGCAAAAATTGGTAATTTTATGCCCATGATCAGCCATCAGAAACGTCATTCAAAGTTTTGTTGTATGGAAATAAGTGCCGCAGACCTTAAAAAAGAACTACTCTCCACAGGGCTCAACTGTCTCAGTGTTAAAGTTGTAAAAAAAAAATTTGATCAGTTTATTGATGTGTTTTATTTAGTTTATTTAGAAATTGGATCAATAAGATTAAATGAACTGAAAAAATTCCCCTCAGTCTTAAAAACTCAAATTCGATTGTATTTTCCTCGTAGACAACGCAACAAAATAACACAATTCTACAATTACCAAATGTATGGCCACGGGAAAAAAAATTGCCATATTAGAACACACTGTGGTATTTGCGCCGAGAATCATGAGACAAAAGAATGTAATGGCCAGTTTCTCCAAACACTTTTAAATATTTATTGGTTTGTTAAATTTTAAAATGGCATTTTTCAATTTCACCAACCACTTTCAGTTTTAAAAGGGCCAATAAAATAAAGTCCCATTTTGTTCCAAATAAATTTTAAAGGCGTCTTAAAAATGCAAGACAAAGAGAACGTTGAAATTTTTCGATTGATATGTACTCCTCTCGTTTTCTCTAATGAAAAAGAGCCATGAGTGGTGAATAAAAATCCGGGGTTGGCATCAAGTTTCCTCATTTTTAAAAATTCACCTCCTTATGTTGGTGCAAAGCATTTTAAGCTAAAATGCCAATATATTTTATTACTCCGTTAACTAAAATGCTTTTAGGTGTATTTTGGTGAAACTGGACATAAGTCTTCAAATACTAAATGTGCAAAGTGGATGTGAACCAGAGTTAAAGTTCATAATAATATAATTAAGACTTTGATCTAAGAACACAAAAATAAGACATGGAATTCAAAGCTCTAAAGTTTAAATTATGCTTGTAAACTATTTTGGAACCTAGTGAAAATTGTAAAGAGAAAAAATAGTCATATTCCTGCGTTAAAAATTGGAAACATTGTACCATTGACAAACTTTGAAAAAGCTAATGCCTTAGCACATGAATTTTCAAAAACCAAATAGTGGGAACAAGCATTATGAGCAGAGGTCCTATTAAAACCGCTGTTGAACAATCAATGGCATTTACAGGTACAGGATGTAAAAAATATACTAGGTAGTCTTAAAAGTAAACAGTGTTAAAAAATCTATCCAAAACAGGTAAACAAGTTTTACAAATTGTTTTTACAGCTTGTTTTAAAGCAGCTCATTTTCCAAAATAATGGAAAACAGCAAAAATAATTCCTTTATAAAAACTTGGGAAATGTCCTTCCTTAACAGACAGTTATAGACTAATAAGTTTGCTTAGTTCTCTGAGTAAATGTCTTGAGAAACTCATAAAAAACAAAATTCAGATACATTTAAACGCGCATAATATTCACCCAGTAGAACAGTTTGGGTTCAGAAGTTGTCATAGTACAGCGCACCAAGTACCCAGCATAACAAACGATGTTAAAAATGATCTTCCATTAGGGAAAAATCACAGGTATGGTTCTACTAGATGTTGAGAAGGCATTTGACACGGTCTGGCATACAGGGCTGATACATAAATGGTTGGTACTTGATTTTCCAATTTTCATTATTAAAATTGTTGTTTCCTTTTTATCTCATAGATTGTTTAAAGTTTCGGTCAACAATTGCTTCTCTGATTTAAGTGAAATCCGTGCAGGATCAGTCACGGGGCCTTTATTATATATAATTTTCACATATGATTTTCCGATTTTTACAAACTTCAAATCAACTATTTTCGCAGATGATACATGTCTGTATTCATCAGATTCAATTGGTTTTAATATTGAAATTGGCGTTGAATATTGTCCAAACGAACTTTAACGATAGGAAAATCAAAATAAATGCGGGGAGGACACAAGCTGTCTTTTTCACTACGAAAAGAAAAGCTTGTTTCCAACCCAGCAATTTGCTTCAAATTCATGGCATCACGACAGAGTGGAAGTACTTAGCTAAGTACTTAGGAGTTCACTAAGATAAAACACTCACTTTTGGACTTCATATACAGGAAGCAATTAACAAGGTCAACTTAGCTATACAAATTCTATATCCATTTATAAATAGAAAATCAAACCATAGTACCGAAAATAAGCTTATCATTTTTAAAGTTAGATATCTTCCAAAGCTTATGTTATATGGGCTAAGAGCTGATGTTACAGCTATCCAGGAAGTGCGATGGGATGGTGAGGGCGTTAGAAAAATAGCATCGTGTGACGTATCCCACGGACCGTGTTATAAGGAGCGGGATCAGCGTATATTTCTGTGGGGTTTTGTGATAAGGTGAAGACTCAGGCAAGAAGTCTTAGGTTACAGCGATCAGTGTGGTTTTAGGCCAGGCAAGTCAACCGTCGATCAAATGTTTACACTAGGACAGATTTTAGAAAAAACCCAGGAGTTCCAGATACCAGAGACGAGTTGTACAGAGCAATGTCGTATCTCGGCATCCCTGCTAAACTCGTCCGCATGTGTAGGACGACAATGGAGAAATCTCGATGACATGACATAATCGGCCGAAATAAGCGAGCTGTTACTAGTGCATTTGTGTTGTAAATCTAAGTAGCTTTAATCAATACTTCATTTATTATTTCTAAAATATTTTAGTTTATTATTCACTTCAATTAAAGGTTCTGATGAATCAAGACATCTCTGCTGATATTTACTTTTATTTAAATATTGTTTTCAAGAAGGAATTATTCTGGAACAATTTCTACAGATGGGCCCAGAAGATTAAAGAAAACTAATTTGTTTGGAATTCTTTTAAAAGTTATTGGTTAATTTATACTGAGCTTTGAATTTTTATCTGCAGTGAGTCCTTATCAAGAAAAAAATGTCTAACGAAAGAAGTTATTTTTAATCAGTTTTTGCAATTGAATCGCGCCTAAGCAATTAATCACAGTATTTAATTTCATTTTAAAATAGAATAAGTTGTTAAAATTATGTCAACAGACAAGAAAACAGAAGAGTGGGATTCGTTGCGTCATTCTTGGCCAACAAACTAAGGCAAAAAACTATTTGGCTACTAATTTAACAATTCTTAATCGTTTTCAGGTGGAAACAAAACTTCAAATGCTTGAGGCGCAGAACATTAATTTTGAAAACGTCCAATCTCAAATAGAACGCCTTGATGAAGATGATTTATCCAGCGGTAAGAGAGATGCTAACGAGGAGACGTACTTTGTTCTACGTTCAGACATGCTCCAGAACTTGGAAACCTTCATGGCTTCAACATCGGCAAATTGCAATATCGCACACAACGTTACGACATCACACACTCCTCGCTTTAATTTGCAAAAAATCTCGCTTCCATCATTTTCGGGTTCATACACCAAATGGATGAACTTTTCGGACCTGTTTAATTCATTAGTCCACAACAACAAAGGAACTCACTAACATCGAAATTTCCAGTATTTGCGGTCCTGTATACATGGAGATGCTGCCAGAGTTATTGATTCGCTGGAATGCAGCAGCTAAAACTATGCCACAGCCATGGAACTACTAAAGGCAAGATTCGACAACAAAGGGTATCTATTTCAAGCACATATACAGGAAATATTTCAGCTTCAGGCTGTATCAAAACCAACGGTTTTGATACAGCCTGATAGACACCAACAATTCATCCTTTCTGACGACAAATGCAGCTTTAACAACATCTTGTGTCTTTTGTGGACAACCATCGCACAACCCATTCAGCTGCATAAAGTTCACTAATATATTACCAATGGATCGGTTCAAACTCACTAAGGAGCTTAAACTATGCTTAAATTGCCTCCGAAGAGATCACACAGTTCAAAGGTGCACCTCGTTCAGCAAATGTCAAAAATGGGGTGACAGTCATCATACACTTTTGCATCGAGATTGGAAGGCACTTGATGCTCCTTCAACACCAGCTCCACCTAATAAGGAGATACCCAGTCAAAGCGCATCTGCACAGTCGTCAGGTAATTTTTCGTACTCATCACCATCAAACACTACCTCTTTACAGGCAAGCCACTCTGAAACCATTTGTCAAGATAATGGCTATGTTCTGCTCGCGACGGCACTACTAAACCTGTCCAATAAAGGTGGTGCATCGATCATCGGCCCAGCTGTCTTAGATTCCTGCTCATCATAAAACACATTGCACAACATCTCAAACTCAAGCGCAGTCGCACTTATGTAGACGTCAATGGAATTGGACAATCTAGCACTATTGCCTTTCACAGATCGCAAATTTGCATAGCATCATTGCATAGTACATACAAGATATATTAAGATGTCATTATTCTTCCAGAAATCACGTCACCTCAACCGAATCAACATATAAACACCAGGAATTGGTATATTCCTTCCAATATAAAATTGTCAGATCCTAAATTGACAAACAAATTCATCGTCAGTTTACCATTTCGAGAAGATCGCACATAGCTTGGGAGTTCATACAGCATAGCAAAAAAAATTATTATCAATTGAACGCAAAATCTATCGTTCTCCATCGTTACAAAAGGATTATTGTCAGTTCGTTGATGGTTACGCACGATTAGACCACATGACCAAATTGGATCCAGCAAAGGCAATTCATGATAATGTGAACTACATTCCTCACCATCATATTGTCTTGAAGCCGGACAGATCGGAATCATCTTAATTATTTAAGCCAAATAAAAATCTCATGGTATGTACCCATTTGCAATTCTAATAAACAAATTCATGGTTTTTCAGATGCTAGTACCAAAGCCTATGGAGCATGCATTTAAATCAGAACAACTACTGAAGATGGAAAAGTTTCGTCAAATTTGATGTGTTCGAAATCCAGAGTAGCACTTGCAGAAAAAAAACATTCCTAGGTTAGAGTTATGCGCTGTGGTACTACTAGTTGAACTTCTAAACAGAATCACTGGTCTATTCGAAGATCTAAACGTACAAACCTTTTGTTGGACGGATTCAATGATCGTCTTGGCTTGGCTAGCATCTGAACCATATCGTTGGACAACATTTGTAAGCAACCGAGTTGAAAAAAAATCAAAGCAATGCGAGCTTCACTTGGAACCATGTACCAACCAAGGACAATCCTGCAGATTTAGTTTCACGTGGTGTATTTCCTAACGAACTCATAAGCAACAACTTCTGGTTTAAGGGTCCCCAATTCCTCTTGCGTGCTGAAACGGATTGTCCTAAAATTCACAACATAGACGAAAACGAGATTATTCCCGACCAACGCAAACAGAAAATCGTTCTTTTCGCCCACAAACAAACTGACCTCATTCTTGGATGCAATTACCATAATCGTTTTGCAAAATTAATCCGCATGTTTTGTTACATTCGCAGATTCCTCAACAATCGCGTTCTAAAAAGAAGCCACATATAGTTGGTCCATTAACAACAGAGGAATTCGATGAAACTTTGTTGTGCCTACTGTCCACGATCCAAAATTCAACGTTCGGTAAAGAAATAATCCAGCTGAAAGAAGGAAAGTCGCTCAAGTCATCTCTTCAACACTTGTCACCTTTCATCAATAACGGACTTATCAGAGTTGGAGGACCTGAAATTCAGAACTTCCATATGATGCTGTCTACCCAATATTGCTTCCAAAATCTCACCCTTTCATCATCACCCTTATTCGCTTTCATCACCACGACAACAGAATGCTGGAAGAGTTCTTGGTCTAGCCGTGCTATCGTTCAATGAGATGGAAACAGTTTGCTGCCAAATAGAGGCTATGATGAACAGCAGATGTCCAGCAATAATAACGATTTGATAGCTCTAACACCAGGACATTTTTCAGTCGGGACACCACTATTGCAGAGCCTCTTATTAAAACGACTGACTTCGGAATCCTCAAACGATACCAACACTTGCAATGGATTCAGCAACATTTCTGGAGAAGATGGACACATGACTACCTTCAACAAATTCAAATTCGCAAGCAATGGAAATCTTCGCAACCAAACATAAACATCAATGACATTGTGCTTTTAAAAGAAGCCAATGCACCTCCGTTGAAATGGCCAATGGGACAAATCACGGAAATCTACAAATGGAGATGGTAACATACGTGTGGCTACTGTGACAGCAACAAAAATTCAATTAGAACCTGATTGATACATTAGTCTATTAAATGATTATATAAAGCCTATATTTTAAGAAAGAAGACATAGTCTACTTATAGCAGTCAATAGACAAGCAATAAATTAATCATTAATTGAAATTTTTGCATTTGTTTTCATTTCGAGTATATTCGTTGTATTTTACGCTCTTTTCTCCTTTTTCGCATATAAATATTCGGCTAAAAAGCTAGCCGCATCAGTATCTCAACATCGCCGACTCGGGCAATACGTAACGATGGATAGATATAATTTTGAAGTAGTCAAGGACTTTGTCTACCTGGGATCCACTATAACTACGCAGAACGACATCAGTGCTTGTTTATTAATTTTTTCTAGTACAAATATTTGTTCGCTATCTAACAATTGACTTGTAAAGCATATTCGAGATCAGTTTTGTTGGTGTTTTTAAGCCTGCCATTCTCTTCTCTCCACTGTGATATTTGCAGAAATGATGTTATTTTTTTCAGAAGTAAAGTAGAGTTATACTAAGTCTCTTTAAATTGTGCTATATAGTTTTAAGAAAGAAAAAAATGTTAATTATATCAGCTACAATAAAATATACAACACAATATGAGTCACTTTTGCCTGACACTTCTGGTGCGGTATGGAATGGCAAATTCTTGCAATTTCTTGGACAACAAATATGTAGAGCCGTCTGCTAAGTTTAAATTGTTTAATGCCACAATAAAAACCTGCCTTTGCTATGCAATTCAAGTCTTTGGATATCAAAACATTCAGGACTTTGAAGTAGTTCAGCGATTCTTCTTCGAACTTTTTAAACTCTCTATATGAACACCATCTTACGCTTTACACGTTGAATCAGGTTTACTACAAACTTATTAGCAAAACTTAAAATCAAATCCATATTATATATTCAGATTATATGATTCAAACTTGCAGAAACAAATAATGAAATTCCTGCTCAAATGCAATAAATAACCTTTCAAAGAATTGAACGAGGTGGCTAGTAAATACGATTTGAATTTCGATCTGATTAATTCAGATATTGTTTACTGGCAGGATACGTTCTATAAGTGCATATGAAGAATGCATGACTATTTGTATAAACAATGTTTCAACAGGGCTCAGATATCCTCAACTAGACTTATATACAGAAAATTTAATCACACGCTTAGCTTCAGTAATCCTCAACTAGACTTATATACAGAGAATTTAATCAAACGCCTAGCTTCAGTTATTATTTCAACAACGACCTTTCTCTTTAGTGTAAGTCATATTTTTAAAGCAAGGACCGAGGTAATAAAGTTAAATTACAACCCACACAGAGCTGACCTTCGACCAATATGTACTTTCTGCAATCGCAATGAAATCGAAGATGTCTTCATCGCGGTGTGTCCCATGTTACAAGAAATACGCAGGTTGCATTTGCATATATAAAGAGTTTCCTTACACGGGAAGAAGTAAAGCATCTTTTAAATGGAAGTTTAGGCTGGAAAATTCTTTGTCTTTATTAAAATTATGCCTTACGTTACTGTGAAAGTACCTTATGTACCTCAAAAAATTGGTCATCGTCACCTCCGTGGTACTCAAAAGAGCTGCGTGCACTGCAAAACTCTGAAAATGGTCTATGGCAAAAATATTTTAAATCTCGCACAGAAACCGATTATTCTCTTTTCCTGGCGTACAATAAATTTTTTAATCTTTCTAAACTGCTATATGGTGCTTATAGCAACCAAATGCAATTCTATAATATCAGTGATCCTAAGCGATTTTGGCAAATTATTAACTTAAAAAGAAATTTGATGGTTATTTTTCTGCCCCTAATTATTTGAATCACTCTTCTAATTAGAATCAATTAGTTCCGAACCAGACATTAATTATTTTATGCGGATGACATGAAATTTTTTTAGAGTTATATCGACACCAAACGATGTTTTACATTTGCAGAACGATCTAAACGATTTTGAAAAAATAAAACAAATACTTAATTAAATTTAAAATAATATAAAATTATTGTTTATTTATATATTGTTTTTATTTTTATTTTAACATGAATTTAAAAAGTCAACGCAAAGTCATTGCTAGGTTCAACCTTTAAAGTTTGAACTTTATGGCTTGAGTGGCTTGGAATATTTCGTAGACTTAAAGAATTTGGGAAACAAACCGCAACCGATTGAAAATAGGAAGAGAATCTATCACACAGACAGTTACTAGCTGACCCGACGAACTTCATTCCACCAAAATTCGACAATGTAATAATAAAAATAACTCCTCGCATGCTCTGCATATAATGCACATAGCACATGCTGATCTATATTTCTAATTATTTATTCAAAAATTATTTTTGAAAATTAAATTACAACGGAAATAATTAAAGAAAAATAATATGTTTCTATACATATCTTCACATATTTCAAAGTGCAATGATTGTGGCCAACCTTCCTCTTTTTCACTAAAGTGCGTTATATTACACAAAATTTTTAGTTTTATTGTCGGGCGCGTAAAAGTATAAAACTGTAGGTTTTCCGACTTGTCAGCACGCTAAATATCATTGACCATGTGAGAAACATGGGAATTCAAGATTGATGCCACAAACATCCAGCAATTTTCCTTGTGACTTATTATTTGTCATAGGGAAAGCGAGACGCACAGGAAAATGAAGATGCTTAAATAAGTATGTCAAATCGTTTGGAATAAGCGTAATCCTCGGAATAAAAACATTTTCGCCTTTTAATTCTCCTCTCAAAATTGTTGCTTGAATTATATTATATTTTAGATTCATTACCGCAAAAGGCGGTCCGTTACAAAATTATATCTGAACCAACTTTCAATTTTAAATTGTGTGGTGGCAGTCCCGTAACATCTAAAGAACTAAAAAAATCAGTGGGATAGATGGTTGCTTCGTTTTCATCCATCACGGAGTCGATGGATTTGTATGAATTTACCGGTGATTTGATTTTAAGTGACGAAATTCAAATGATCTACATCCTTGTTTTTCGTTGCCAAAATCGATCGTGAAATCAGCATAATTTTGAGCAATATTTGGAAAAAGTATTTGTTTACGCTGTCGTTGTAAATTTGCAAAAATTCAGTGGAAATTCAATCATACCGGTGATTAAGTCTACTGGAATCTCACCATCGCCCATCGCCAACAATTGCCTGGAGAACTCTTCAGCTGAATGGTAATTTTGCAAAGTAACTCTCATGTTCATTTTGAGCTGCATTTTTTTCACATAGCACCATAAAGCCGACGCCCTTAGGCAAGCGTTCAATTCATCTGCTGGAGTTGATCTTGGAATGACAGGCAGCCTTTGACGAAAGTCGCTTGACAGCAAAATCATTGCGCCACCGAAACGTCGTTTATCATTTTGTAAATCTTCCAAAGTGCGGTTAAGGGCTTCCAATGTGCGTTTGTGAGCCATTGTGTACTAGTCCCAGATGATAATTTTACATAGTTGGAAGTTGGTTCTTCATCAAGTGGATCCCCGACATATATCAAAGCGATTTCATCGACTGTGGGCGCATCAAACTGACGTGCATGAGCACCAGCTGAACGTCTGTCAGAGGAAATGACAATTTGATGATCATCCGAATGCAGAACCGTTTCTAACGCAGTTTTAAATTTGCGCACGTGAATATTTTGCTCATGCATTGTCTAGCAAAATTCTAATTATATCTTTTTCCATGTTTTGATGAAGTGCACTGCGCTTATTGACAACATTGTCCACATTACCGATTAAATACATTTGTAGAAATTAGTGGTCTTAATTTGGTGCCAGCAATAACGAACCAAATCGATTGAATTTGTCCTTGGATCTGTAGGTATCAAATACAGAGACGAAGCAGATGATAATCTACTCAATATTCATATATAAGAGAGGCCATTCTCTACAACACTACTAATAACTGCGAAAATCGGCGTTTGTTCAGTGCGTTTGTAGTACGAATGGGGGTGTTTGTATACTTTGTGCAGTTAACTGTTAAATTAAGTTAAATTTTGATGTTTGCTCTATATTTTTAAAATTTGAGCAGTTAATTGGTGAATGGAACGGTAGGCACTCTTAGGCCTTTATTACGGTTCGCGAGTCGAACGTTCGCCTCGAGACGAATGGTTTGGCAAATGCTTTACTTTGGTTTCAATCGAAGGAATTCGTTTCATTCGCGAATCTTTATTTGTTTGGCTTACTTTCGTTACTATATTGACGTTTAGAGCGAAGAACTAATCGAATTTTCGCGATTTTTCAAAACCAATTTAAAGCAATCGCCAGCTTTATTGTTCGTTTCGCAAACGATAATAAAGGCTTTAGTGGCCCGCACAACGAGGGTTGCAATTTTACTTTGCTACTAATGCAGATGTTTACGATGGAAAATTTAGTGCATCGCAATGTGGACACTCGTCAGTCATAGTGCCAATCGATACACTCCGCAGTTCACTGTTCAATTCAATTGTGCACTCGTAATGGAATGCAACTCGCTGCAATTCTATATTCACGGCATTTCTTCTTCTTCGTCTATTTTCATTTATTCGAACGCACTGCTGATCCCGATTTCTTTGTTGTCTATCTCGTTCTCCAGCTTGGACGACTGCACGTTGTTCTTTTCGTAATCTTCCTCAAAGGTGCAATATGCTTGAGCGATTATGTACGTTCCAATTTGAGCGTTTTTCTGGAAATTTCGTTTGTACGAACAGTAGCCATACGCCGTGCATTACGACTAAGACTTGATAAGTTTGACATTTTAAATGGCGGCATGATCACTAAAAAGAACACCAACAAATTTACATTTACATACATAATAATCATGTAAGAAAAGGATTGAGTTTTATAATTACCAATTTCAATTTAAAAAACGCAATTTTTTTGAAATACCCCAAAATCACAACCTTAAATAGTCAAGATCAAGCGAAACATTAAAAAACAATAATTTAATTTTGTTGACAAACAAAAAAAAAAAAAAAAACAGAGTTTATATGTATGAGATTTTTGCATACAGATTTTTATCCACAGATCAACTTTATTCAAAATGTTCCTATCCTATGTTCTTTCTTGGGCCAATACGAATGCATCGAACCCAAAATATTGAAAATTGAACGATTTATGTCGAGGTATGCGTGCACACACGTACGGCAGTCTCTTTTATGTATAAAGATTTCTGTGATAGAATATAATCAATAAAAGTTTTCATGTTATTTGACAGATTGTGAGTTGATTTCTATTGATATGACAGTGAACAGTGAACAGTGATTTCATAAATAAATCAGAGCGCTCTGAGCGTACTCTGCTCAGAGCTCACTCCACCAGCTCATGCTCTACTCTGTGCTCAGAGCTAAAAAAGAAAAACTCCTTTACAGTTGCTATGATACGAAAATATATTAATTTTGTTGTTGTAAGTGTAAATTCTTGACAGCAGATATTAAGGATACAAAAATATTTTCGGCTCTCTCCCAATTTCAATTTGTTAATATATGTATCTTTCTTGTCTATCGCATTATTGATGTCAGAACATCTCTTTGTAAACAATAATCTTCATTCCATCATTATACATGATCAGGGTTCGGATTTTGAGGCATTTAAAAACCTAAAATAGGCAAATCAAAACATCGAAAAAGGCAAGTTAAAGCCTTGAAAAGTGCAAAAAAGGCATTTTAAAACTAATTATAATAAAATAAGATTTGTTTGTATGGGTACATAATGTACACTGACAAAAACAAAAAAAAAGTGGCGCACCTTGAAATTTTGCAACATTTTGAAGTAACTTAAACAAATAAACGTTTTTCTGGTACAGTTTTGTTTATTAACATAAAAGTAAGTCATTCATGTAATAAAAAACGAAAAAATAGGAAGAACTTAGAAATAAACCATAAATTAAAGAAAATGGGCATAAACTTCAATTTTACATTTTTTTTTTTTTTTTTTTTTTAAACTAGTCCTTGTTTCTTCAATAGTGGGTATTGCCTCCACGAACATCTAATAAAGCTTTAATTCGCCTGGGCATACCTTGGATAAGGTTGTCAAAATGATAACAACACATCAAAAAGTATGACTGCGCCACTTTTTTTGTAACTGAGTGTATTTGAACATTTTCAGCTACAAGGTCTCAAAAAGGTTAAAAACCAGAAGCGACCCAGTTTAAAGTTACAATATTGATAAATTTTTCTTTTCCAAGATCTTAAGCGTTCAAATCACCATTTATTATTTCGTTTATTTTTCTGAATCAGAATGTACTTGATTGGTGTTGACGCATGATAATTCGCGCTAGAAAGTGAATGATAACAATTTGATAGAGATAGATATGGTAAAATTATGTGTGCTTTTGATAAAAGAAGAGCTTTTTCATCTTTTGCTCCTTTTCTAACTATGCTATGATATCGAATTGGGCCACAATTCTACCAGTTCACTGCTTCACCAAAGCCTCTGCTTGTGGGGCCTGCCTGGTTGACTTCAAAAAACATCGGCGTCGACAGTTGCGGATTGGTCCATGTTTGAGGACAACTTAATATAGCTATGTGTCATTTTGTTTATTTGATCCATTTAATCCAAATAAAATAGAAAAAGTGAAAATATGGAAAAAGTCAAAAAAAGGCATTTGCCACAGAATCCGAACCCAAGTCAAATAAATTCGATGATAGCCCCGTGAACGGAGTTGTAATTTTACTATTGTGGAACTAGACCCTAATAGCACAGATAATAAATATACAGATGTTTCACGCCCATACAAAAATATGTCCCTATTTTTTCTCCCATTGGGTGCTCAACCTTGAGAATATTGCAGCATGAACAATTGAACACCCAATGGAAACAAAATTAGGGACATATTTTTGTATTGGCATGGGACATCTGTATATTTATTATCTGTGCTTATAGTTTCAAGTTGTAATTTTACTATTGTTTGTATATACAATGGTAAGGCTACGAAATATTTTCAGAACACATGCGTTCATCAAGTTACAAATTAAACAATGAAAAAGGACTAATGAATTATGTTGAATATGAATATGAGTTTTCTTTGCATGAAAAACATGATTAAAAAAAATCACTAAAAAAACAGAGTTAGTTGCGAAGAATGAAAGAATTAAAAAAAACAGAATCTATAACAAACATGTTTTTTTTTCTAATATTTTATTTTTAATTCTTAGTATTACCAGAGGGAATTTATCCTCCCCTGTGCTCTCGTTATTGTCCATCAATGTTTGTACCTTTTATTATGGAAGGAAAAAATTTAATTTTTGGTATCATCAGATATTAATTTTAAAGTGTAAAAATATGACTTTTAAGGAAAATAGGTTTCACTCGACAATACTCAATTTCTGAAAGTAAGTTTTTATTTAATATTTAATTATAAGGAAGGATTTACATATACATAATGTTTATACAAAAGATAAGGATACTACTTCAAAAAGCGACCACTACCAATCGATCCATGTGAGATTCGTGTATGCGAAACCATAACTCAAAAAAAGAAAAACACAAAAAACAAATATTATGGTAAATATTAAATTGCTCTGATTTTCAATGAAAGAGAAGTTAAGTGCTAAACTACAAAATGAAACACAAGAAAATTTCATACAATATCATGTTCATATTTTGTACTAAACGGAGTGCTTTTTAATAGTTTCACGTGACTTATTGTACTCTTTCGAAAAAAATTTCATAGTTTAGCGTGTAATCGATATAAATAAAGTGTTCGACTCAGTCGAACGTAATAGCTCTTGTAGAAAACTATGAGAATATGGATACAAAAAAAAATAAATTTATCAAATTAAGTAGAGAGGCGAACATTTTTACAAAATGGACTTGACATAATATACATGTTCTAATTAAACGGTTGCTTAGCAAAAAACTAGGCGTTATCAATTTATATAACGTTGCCAAATATAACGTTGCCAAAGTTTTATCAAAATAGATAATCGTTTAGAGAAAATTTGAAAAAAAAACTGAAACCGTTATATTGATTTTGTCAATCCTTTCATCATTGACGTATTACATATGGACCGCCAGTAGCCAACTTCACGCGTGTTCCAACATAACTAGGGGCGTCATCAACTACTAGCGGGGAGTCTGCGTAGCAGTGATATGATTTTTTTAATTAATTATTTACTATTGAAATATTTTGGTGGAAATTGTTATCAAACATCTTTTATTTTACAAAACAAATCCACTCCCTATGGCATGAGTTACTTACAGATGAATATACTAGCGTTTTCGTTAAATTTTGATGGCGAAATTAGTACACGTATTTAACACTTAAAGATGATGGCGTTTTAAGGCTGTTTTTAGCTGGAACAATTTTTTTTGGCTGTTTTCAAATTTCAAACGACTGGCGGTCCATATCTAGTACGTCAATGCCTTTCATCTTTCTTGACTCATTTCGACTGGAAATTCAATTGGGAGGCAATAAGTTGAGCTGCAAATTATTTGTCATACATGAAAATAAAAGTAATAGGGCAGGCGGCTATATTCTCATATTTCCGTCTAGTTGGCTCTTTCACACCACAAGAGTTCTTACGTGTAAAATTCTGTTTTCCTCAAATTGTCTCAAATTTTTTGGGTGATTTTCTTGGTTTGATAGATTCGTTAAAAGTTCTATGGACATTAATGGGTCATCCAACGTGTTCTTCTGTCTTGTCGTTAACACAACAAATTATATAAATGAAAAAAATAAGTTTCATTGTTTTAGAAATGTATGCTCATCAGAAACAAGAACAAAAAAATAAGTTGCTAAACATTAAATTTACCAGAAATCCGACCAGGAAAGGTGCAACTTACAATAAACATTTTCTTTTAAAAAAATTGGGGGATTAGGGAATATAAAGCGAGTCGTTTTCAATTCGATATCTCATTTTCGACTCGCATCTTTTTGTTTAATTATCGAATACGAAGCGAATCCTTCCAATCGTTTTACTAAATTGACAGCTACGGCATATTTTCTTTAGTTGAAATCATCGTGGCCGGGAGTAGGAGCAATTTTTGTCTTTTTCTTCGAAATAAAATCAAAATATTATTAAAAAGACATGTGTGTTGTGTTGTGTGTTAAATATTTGTTTAATTTTTTCCACTATTTATAAGAAAAGTAGCTTCAGTATTAGTTTTATTGGCTTTTTTGCGGTGCGTTCATGTTCTCATTGTTGCTTCTGTCGTGTGTTACTGTTGTGACCTACACATTGTTTATGAAATAATTTATTGTTTATCTCTTTAGTTTTAGATCCAAAAAATATATTTAACTAATCAAACTCACATTTTTATTTATTTTAATGTTTAATGGAATAAAACATTAACCAACAAATATTCGCCGTCAATACACTAATCCGCAAAAAAAAGCTATCAAAAATATAAAACGAAAGAGACGAAAGCGAAAACAACAATACCAAACCAAAAAAAAAACTAATCGGGTCACAGCATTTTCCGAATGCAAATAAAACTATTTCATTCTTTTCCCTACGTTTCGTTGGGGTTTTTCCAACTTCTTCAGGGAAGATTAGTTTTTATCAACTGAAATTTAAATTTCATTTTTCACACAATTTGTACTAGGTTTTTAACAATTTTAAAAATAATTTTCAATTTTCACCGAAAAAAAAGCCATTTTTAACAATCATGGTTTTTCCTGATCGCTATAACCAGCCCCTAAGAAAAATTACATTTTATCAAGAAAATAAATAAATCCATTTTTACAACGAATATTTATTGAATTAAACATTTTTTCGCACAAAAATTTCTTTGAATTAGTGTAGCATTTGTATTTTAAATCAGAAGAAATCATATAATGTAAGTCATATTGATTTAAAAATCATTCCTAATCGTTATAACCAGCCCAAACACAAGCAAAGATATTAATGCTTGCGTTTGGGAACTGTTTGCTTGGAATATTTTGTGCAGATATTTGAGTACAAGAATCATTAGAAGCCAAAAGTATGATTTACAAAAAAAAATTGCGGGTTTGATGATCTACTATAACTATATAATAGTTTTTTTAAGTATTTAATGCCAAAATATTATTTTTATTTAGTTATAATAAAACGAAATTGTATATTTAAATTTTTTTGTTCTGTCGCTTTCAACTGAGTGCAATATTAAATACACAGGCGCTTATGAGAGGAAACCCATAAGAAGCGTTTCGTCTATGAATGGTTTTTCATAAGAGCCTGTGTATTTGATGTTGCACTCATCCGTTGAAGAGGAAGTCCTAACGTTATTAGTCCTAAGGAAGAAATTCCTAACAATGAATGAAATAATTACTTACAATTTTTAATGCAATAAACTCTAACAAAGATGCAATATTTCCTTATCAAAAGATGAAATAAACCCTAACATTAGAAGTTAATTCATAATGAATCAATTCCTAGAAAACTAAAGGTGAAAAAACTAATAATGTTCAAAAACAAATTGCATTTTATTAATTTGCATGATTGGAAATGAACAAAGCAATTTTATAAAGAACGATTAGAAATTGTTTGTTCTAGTAAAGGTGCGCGGGGGGCCTGGTGGCTTCTGTACCGCCTCCGCCACCGTTTAAATTGTAGTAGTTTAACGGTTTATTAAAACAAAATCCTACAAAAGCAATATATTGTTAAAAATAGATGTATTCCATAACTCACAAATTGCAATAAATAAAATGAAATAAGTCCTTACAAAAATGAAATAACTCATAAATAATTTTAAGTGAAATAAATCCTAATTAGGATTTATTTCATTTGCATAGTTTTAGGAGTTAACTCATTATAAAAAATCCTAACCCAAAACTATGCAATAAATCTTAACATCAATGAAAATAAACCTAACATTTAGCAGTTTCTTCATGCGTATTAACTCCTAACTTTGTGTAGGAAAATAAAAATTATGATGAACATTGAACAGTCGAGAGTGGTACGCATTGAATTCAATTTACCACGTTACCGACGTTCAGGATTTGTAGCACTCCTGGATAATTGTAGTAGTAGATTTGCATTTGTATGGCTGACAGTAAAGGCCCATCAATGAATGAATACAAGATTACGACACTTTGGCATTTTCACTTTGTTGTTGTTTCACTTGTGACGTAATTTTCACCTGTGACGTAAGCACCTTGCACTATTTTTCCCTTTGGTTGGGGTAAATTCATAACAAGATTCCACCATTTAATTGTTTTTCTGTTTGTGCTTACGTCACAAGTGAATAAAACACAACAAAAAAAGCTGAAAAAAAACCAAGTGTCGTAATCTTGTATTCTTTCATTCATGGTAAAGGCCCAACTATAATACGCATGAGTAAGCATGAGCTACTGTAAAAATCGCTTGTGTAAATGAGCAAATACAGGGAGTTTGGTTTTGTATCTTGAAGGTGCAATACGGTGGTCTCCGTACCACCGTCAAATTTAAAGTCAATATAAAAGTGAAGATAGAATCTTGGAATGCCTGGAAAGTTTTGGCGCGAAATAAGATGTCAAAACACTTTTTGCTTAAAGGTTGGTAGCAGCCGTGGACGACAACGTAAACAGTAAACAATAATTTTGGTATATTATTTATTTTGAGTATTAAAATTAAAAAAACATCGGGAACTTCTTATCCAACAAGTATTATACTCAGTTTTACTTTATAGTTTCTTTTTCATTGTATTTATGTATTAAGTAACAATAGTGAAATTATTAAAAAAAGACAAACAAAATTATTTAATGGTCTTTTTCTGGTGCATGCCGTTTCAAATAAATGCTGCTTTTCGGTTATTTCACCCTTTCCCTTAAATTCTTGAGCTGAATCTTCAGATGGTGGATCGTGGAAGAACAACGTCTGCAGGAGGAGCTGTAGCATTGGTTTTGGCTACGAAACGATTGCTAGTTGGATCACGCATCAGTTCATACGCTGTATTGTATTGAAGAAGAGAAGCGCTATAATTTCGGCATGAATGTATGCTGGTGGAAGGCGATGGGGAATATTTCAATACTTGAATTATATTTCTTTCTGGAGCATTGTTTTGTAATTTTTATTTTTATTTTTATTTTTATTTTTATTTATTTTGCACTTTCACAAAAGAACTTCTGGCAGAAGTGAAGTGAATATAGCGTTTTATTGGTTCTTTCTAGTGATGACTAATTATAAATTACCAACAAAACACGCCTTAAGTTACAAGTTTCAGGGTTGTTTGTCCCCCAGAAATTCGGGCTGCTAATAAAAGCATCAATTAACGTGTTTAGCTGTTCGACAACAACACAGTTATAAAAATAGTATTAAAAAACATTATTTGGAGCCAGGAAGCTACATTTTGGGATTGGTGTACAACAGCACTTCGAGCAACAGCCATGGCCAGGACGGTGACTTCCCGCCCAGCTATCATCTCATTGTTAGGTAACTAACAAACTCAACGGTTTTTAAAATGAGCGAATACACACAGTCATATGGCGTTGGCTATAATGGACATATGCGCATTTCGTTAAGTTTCGTTAAACATGAGCTCCGCATGAGCTGTGCGATCTGAACCGCTCTTAGGCCGTGTGTAAATTGGGTTAAAAGATGGTTAAATAGGTTAAATTTTGACACTAGCGTGGTGAATAAAATGGGTTAAAATTTAGCGAGCTATGCAGCAGGCTAAATGGGCTAAAATTTGACGTTTCAAGAAAGATAGAGAAGATTATATTTGTTAATATTCTTGTTTTTGTAGGGTCGTATCTCGACGAAAAAAAGAAAACAATTAAAAATAAGGATAGAATTGGATGATTTGTTTACATCGAAAAATTCCTTGAAGGTAATAATGCGCAGATATTTTAAATAAATACAAAGAATATAAATAGAAAATACTTTCTCAAATTGTTGTTCATTTTGCAAGTAACGAAATACGAAATAATTGTTTTTTGTTTGCTTCTAAATTTTTTAACAGCTGTGAAAACTATCCATAATGGGAATTTGTCGGTAAATATTTAGGACTTTTGTTTCAAAATATTAAATTAACTATGCAAAACCGAGAAAAATAAGTAAAGTTGAGATTTTGTTACATTTTCAGACAGAATTTTTTACTTTGTACCTTTAAAGTTGGATTTTGAATAAAGAATTAACTAAATTGAAGCAAGAAAAAAATGTTTTTTTCAGAGATATTTCTTAAATCTTGAGGGAATTTTAGCCAAAGTAGTGTTTTAAAATAATCCTTTTTAACCCAATTAACACAGCAAATGGCTAAATTTTATCCCACCTCGAACCAAACGTCCAAATTTAGTCGTGGTAGAAAATTTAACCCAACATTTTAACCCAATTCACACACGGCCTTACATATGTAAAATTGACAGCTGTGGGCATTTGACAATCCGAAAAAATTTTTATTGCATTTTACAAAAAAAAAAAACCACTACGAATTTGCATTAAACTATCCATTTCATAAACAAATCAATAAATTTAACAACAAATTATGCAATTTTAACACAATTAAAAGAAACTAAAAACAAGTGGTTTTCACATGTTTCAACTGTTCATTATGTGCACTCATCATGTTTGTTTACTCATCACGAAACAGTTTGTTTAATTTTGACAGTAGGTCATGCTAGCTCTGAGCTCTACCTTAAGAATATGCCAAAAAATCTGTTTGACAATTTTATTATTTTGTTTTGCGTCTTTTCGAAAACGTGGACGTCAAACGTTGCACGTTAAACTTATGGCTCGTACGGATTTGAAGAAGGCTCCTAGTTATCCAAATACATCTTAGGATAACAACAAACAACTGCTAGGGGTACAGCTATTGGCACAAGATCAGAAGATAGAGAACGCCTTAAGCTGCTGGTTTCTAGTGGAGTTAATGTAGTGTTGGATTCATCACAGGGGTTGGAATTTATTATTTCAACATTATTAAAGCAACCTCATTGATTCCGGTGTAGATTGGCGGCGAGTAAGCATGAGCATCGGTTCCATCTGCATGACTCAGGAAGTGATGGCCTGTGAGTGTCTCCTCAAGCAGCAGCTGTCTAGCAAAAAGATTAAAAATATAGAGATGGGAAACAATGGCTGATAACGACGTTTGCCAACGAACTCGAACTTTCATTAGACTGATTAAGTTGCAAAAACTCACACCAGTGCAACTTAATCAGTCTACCACAATTTTCCCTAGTGGGAAGTAGATTTGTCGGTTATTTTTAAAAATCGTAAGTTATTTTAAAAAAATGATGAATTTTTTAGGATACGTTAAGGATTGTAACTTTTTTATTTTGCGGGTAGACTCGAACCTCTCTTAATGGTTTGTTTATCTATGCGTGAGTACGTTGCCAATTTGAAACGTGTTCAAAATTATGCCTGTTGGAAACGTATTATTGGTTTGGTACTGTTTGTCAGTGATTTTGTTACAAAACATGTATAATGGCCGTGTTTTCTTGCAAGTTTATATAGACTTGTGTGAAAAAAACGACCACAGTCGTAATTCAACAACACGTTAATACAACAACAACATAAGTCTATATAGACTTAGCTTACTCTCGATATTTATCGGGACTTATACCCAGTTTCACTAAAATACACCTAAAAGCATTTTATTTAACGGAGTAATAAATTTTATTGGCATTTTAACTTAAAATAGTGTGCACCAACATAAGGAGGTGAATTTTTAAAAATGAGACCACACATGGTCTCTTTCATTAGAGCAAGCGATAGGAGAGCATATCAATCGAAAAATATCAACGTTATCTTTGTCTTGCATTTTAAGACGCCTTTAAAATTTATTTGGAACAAAATGGGACTTTAGTTTATTGGCCCTTATAAAACTGAAAGTGGTTGGTGAAATTGAAAAACGCCATTTTAAGACTTAACAATCCAATAAATATTTTAAAGTGTTTGGAGAAACTGGCCAATAGCTAATTTCATATAGATTACTGTGTTACCGGCACAATTACATGTGGTTATATGGAAACGTCGGTTTACACAACGCAGTAAATTGTATATTGCAGATGCTCATTTTAATGGGACATGCTTATGATGCTAATCTTGCTTAGCCTGAGTTTTTATAAAAACAGCTTGCCCCAATTAATTTCGGTCAATATTTCACAACTTATTGCAAGGTCAATTATTGCGTATTGTTGCGTAAAACATAAGTATTTGACAAACATTTATGTTTTGACCATTTATTGAAATCCATTAATTAACAAGTTGTGAAAAATCGGAATATCGTACAAGTGGTTAAAGACAAAATATAATTTTTTTTATTGAAATAAATTTCTTCCTACAAAATAATTTGACTGACCTTATATCAGAGCGTGAGCATAAAGTATTGAAAATAACAAAAATAAACAAAAAATAGTACCTACTCAAAATAATTTCAATTTTATTAGATCCAGGAACGCGACATTGTATGAGAGAATTATGAACGAAGTCCACCACAGCTCATGAACCTCATGAATATGGTCCGTCATTTTCGAGTTGCGCTCGACCTTAAAAAAATGAAAAATGTATTTCTCAAATGAACAGAAAACTTTTCACAATATAAACGTTTTTATATTTTTTTTTATGATTTATCAAATTAACTGGTATTGAAGTAAATTCAATTCAATATGATACAGAGAATCCGGTTATCATATAAACTACAGTTTATTTCCTTAAATTTATTATTTAAAGAGTATTTTTAGTTGATATGAGGTTGTTCACATGATTCCATTACATTTTTTGACAGGTTATAATAGAGGTTATGCTTTTCTCTCATTTAGTAGTATAGGTACTAACAAAGATATAAAGAAAAAAATATAAACGAAATATATTTTGTTTATATTTGCATCAAATAGTTGTGTTCATCGATGAAATTGTCAGGTGGGATCAGACCTTAGAATAATAAAAATCAGCAGGCTCCTCCCACTTTTGCATGCAATCTTTCAAAACTGCAGAGATTTAACTCTGTATGCGTGCCCGTGCATTTCAAATGGGACTGTCAAATTTGGCTAGACAATACATTCTTACAATTTTACATTTAGCTGTTCACTCGTATTCACGTATAGAAGAGTGCGTGTTAACATTTTTTTTTACGGGAGGAGACGGAGGAGTACAAGTTGATGAGACCAGAGTGGCGTAGAGTAGAGCAAAGCTGTGAAATGTCAGAGAAGTTATAGCAGAAATGTCAAAAAATGTGATATACCAGTAAAAAAATTACGTTTTGTTTTGCGAGTGGTATATACAATACTTTTTTAAAAGAAACTTAAATTTTATATTTTTTTATTTTTTTAAGGGCCAGTTGTACAATCGTGGATCAAAGTTGTTCAATTTTTTAAATCATTGATTTTCATAGATAATTTTCCAAAATCGGTGGGTTAAAAACTTTAACCACTATTTTACAACTGGCCCTTAAAGTATTTTTAAGTTTTATATTAAAACTACCGCGCATGATGTAAAACTTCTGATTTTGATATTTCTATAATATATTCGATACACCTGCACTTCATAAAAAAGCTCGTGCAGAAAATCTAACTCTACCTTTACATTGTCTACTGATCAAAAAACAAACCAAGGAAATCTACCTAAATCATACTCCTAAAATCTTGCTCTTTTCTACTGAGAGCAGTTTAGAACAGTTTAGAGCAGCACAGTAAACCTGAACTTATGAATACTCTGATTTAAAAGATACCAGGAGGACCTATTACGCACATTACTATTTGCGCGGTCTTCGATGAGTCCAAGCGGACAGCTTCTAAACAATTGAACATCGTCAGCATACATTTAAATAGATGAAGATGAAATAAGTGAAGGGAGCTCGTTAATATATATGGAGAAAAGTAGGGGTCCAAGTATTGATCCTTGGGGCACCCTTATAACAGTTGGTTGAAAACTCGAGACATTAGTAAATATCACAACAGCTTGCTTTCTATTACAAAGATACGAAAATAAAAGGTTAACCGCCGAAAATAAAGTTATAAAGCGTCGACAATTCATTACAGAGGATAGAACGATCAATGGTGTCCAAGGTTTTAGAAAAGTCTAAGAGAACTAGGAAGGTAACTTGGTCTTCATCCAAGGCCTGTTTCATATCATCGACAATGTTGATAATTGCAGTGATACAGCTATGTTTTTGACGAAAACCGGACTGCATTGGGGATAAGATATTATTTATTATTAGATGAACTCTCATCTGCTTTTGCAAAACTCTCTCACAAACTTTGGACAAGAAAGGTAGAACAGAAATTAAGCGAAAGTCATTACCTATACGCGTTTTGGAGATTGGTGTAATTTTAGCCAATTTCCATTGGTTAGGAAAAATACTAGTCGTTAATATTGTATTAAATGCGTGTGTAGCATAAGGCAAAATAACATGTAATATTGCCTTAAGATAGACTGGGTGTAATCCGTCGAGTCCAACAGCATTTCATTTGATTTGAAAACAATTGACCAAGTCACTAATATCTATACAATTGAACTCAAATCCATCTTCTTGTGATACAACTGGATGAGTCGGGGTTTGACAGTGAGAAGGAATCGGTAAGGTCACAAATTGACGATTAAGTGCCTCAATATCTAAATTTTGTTCACAAGCATTATTTTGCTTACATATTACTACTTGCCTCAGATTTCGCCATAATTCTCGGCCTTTCATGCACGGACTTAACCGGTTGTTATTTAAACGTGATTTTGCCATTCTTATCTTAACCACTACCAGATTACGTAATCTACGATAAAGTTGATGATGGATGTCTAACCTGTAACGTTTCCATTACCTATAGGCTTCGTCTCGTTGTCGTAAAAGCAGCACAATTTCATTTGTAAACCATGGAAGTGAACCATGCTGAGTGGTTTTCAATCTTAAAGGGACATGGGTATTAAAAAGGGGTACAATATTTAAATTGATAAACTCAATTTGATCATTAGAAGAGGTTAAACTATACATATGATCCCAATTAATGTCTTGCTCTAGAGCATTGTATTCGATGTTTTTAAAATCTCTAAATATGAAAGTTGCATAAGGGCAAACAAAGTCAAAGTCAAAGGTAAGGTATATGAGATTATGTCTAGAAAAACCTGGTGCAGAAAATTGATTGTAAAGTAAAACAATATTTAAGTCACTAACGAAGAAAACGGCTAATAGAGTACTAACATCGTGAGTGGCACAAGTTGTATTGACTGAGAATAAATTAAATGAACTCATACTTGAGATGGTTTTCCAAGAAAATATTACTGTTAAAATCCCCACAAATAATGATTTTCGACGAGCAAATTGATTTTATTTCGAGAAGTGTAATCAAGGGGGTCATATCGATATATTTATTCGGGCCTTAAACAGACCCAATTAAGACACTATCATCGGAATCATACATAATATTTACAAATAAAAAATCGATTTCGCTCCCCATTCCCGATCTACAATTCAATTTACATTTAATGCCTGCAAGAATATATAAAGCTGTCCCACCACCTCTTCTCCCATCGAGTCTATCTGCACGAAAAAGCTTATACCGTCCCACATCACACATACCATCACTAACATCATCATTGAACCATGTCTCGGTAATGCAAATGATATCAACATTTTGATCCCTCAAACAAATCCCTTGACTGATCAATTTTTGGTAGCAAGCTTTGAGCAATTATGTGGCAAATCCGTTAACCACTCTTTTGACGCACTTAAACCCAAATCATGGTACAAAGCCTCCCATTAATCAAATCACCTGCAAGAATTCTACCAGATTCACCATACACTGAAATCATCATATAATAATAGAAAAATTTGTAAATGTATGTAAAAGGGAATAAGCGGCGAAGAAGGTTTCAAAAGCACATATCCATCACATCCAGTCAGTTTAATTTAATATTAATAAGAAAAGAGTAAACAAAAGTTATTAATACATGTACAGTACATATAAATAATAACAATAAAAAAAAAGAATTTAAAATTATCAATAACAAAAATTTTAATAGAATTTTAAGTGAAATGTATTTTAAATAATAAAAACAAAAAATTAAAATGTTAAAACCCAGGTGGGTAAACAAATTGATTATTCAAATAAGTTATATATTCATAGGTGGCCTGGTAATGTCTTTTTTGAAAGCCAATACTCTGTTTTAGTAGCCAGTTTTTAAATCAAGTCAAATCTATCGATAGTTTTTGAAAAAAACTACTTTTAAAAATTGGTGAAAAAAAACATAAAAAAATGTTTAAAGTGTAATTTTCAAAACTTTGAGATTTTATATTACATTTTTATTAAATCGGTGCTCTATTCAAAACAACATGCCAAATGACATGACAAAAATAAACAACCAATAGGAATATTTTAATAAAGTCATGGCAACGAGCATGGCAGCGAGCTTGCAAACAGCATGAGAAACATGACGAATATTAACAGTAATCAATAAGAATATTTTAACATTATTGATTAAAGCTTGCAATTGCTTTATTTCTCTCTCTAATAAAAAATATTTGGCCATTACGTTTATTTTAATACCATATAAAATGATGTTAGTAAAAAAAAACTATAATTACATTTTATTTATTAGTTTTTTCACAGTACTTTTTACCTACATAATATGTATACAGCAAATTATTCTGCTGTATTAAAGTATTATAATTAATCATGGAATACTAAATGTATAATGAGAAACTGAAAATAATTGTTTGGAAAGGGAGGGAAGTTCTGACAACAATAATGGGATAGACAGGAATGAAATATTAAAAAATTGACAGTGTTTGAGAGACAGCCGATAATATTTGCGTATCCTTAGTAACTGTATTTACTCCTTTGTTAACAAAAAAGAAATTAAAGGAGAGAACATTCATTTTAACGCAGAGTTTCATTACGGCAGCATAAAGCCGTTTCGAACGGCAGCATAAAGCCGTTTGAAGAAAAAACTTTGGCAGTTAAACATTTTCCTGTATTAAAAAACGTCAAGTCAGTTATGCAATTTCTCGGGCTTACAGGATATTTTCGGAAGTTCATACCAAGATACGCCACTGTTGCAAAGCCACTATCCGACTTAACAAAACGAGATACCATGTTTACATGGGGACCTCTCCAAGAAGAAACTTACATCAAATTGAAGAATTTGTTATGCCAAGAGCCGGTGCTTAAGCTCTTCAACCCTCATCTTCCAAGACAGCTGCACACTGACGCTTCTAAAGAGTAATACAGAGCCGTGCTTATACGAAAAACACGATGACGGTCTTTATCATCCAGTGTTTTTCCTAAGCTTCAAAACTACTGACTCAGAGAAGAAATATTCAAGTTACGATCTTAAGGTTCTCGCAATAGTCAAGGCTCTGGAAAGACTACGAATCTACTTGCTTCGGTTGAAATTTGATATTTTTACCGACTGCAAAGCATTTAAAGATACTATGGCCAAAAATGATTTGAACAGTCGGGTTGCTAATTGGGCGTTACAACTGGAAGAGTTTAATTGCGAGGTTCACCACCGATCCGGCGATTTGCTATGCGTCACGTTGACGCGAAAGCCGCCATCCAGTTGGTGTTTACGCTATAGAAGATGGATCTATTAAAGCAGTCAAGAATGCACAACTGAGGTACAAATTTTGTTGTGCTATTAGAGAAATTCTCACCAAGTCTGGTGCCTACGAAGAGCGGGAACGTGTCGTGCAAATTCATAGACGATGCTTTTGTGTTTGTGGTTCCAGAGCCTCTACAGAAGCAAATCATTCGCATGTTCCACGAGAAGGGACATTATGGTCTCGTTATGGTTTCTAAACTAATTAAAGAAGTTTTTTTTGTTCCGCAGATAGGCCGTAAGATTGTTGAAGTCATCAACAATTGCATTCCATGTATTCTTGCTGCAAAAAAGACTGGCAAAAGGGAGTCGCTACTTCATCCATCTTGGGCCGCTCCCATCTACAGCAAAAAAATATCGATATATATTAGTCATCGTGGATGCCTTTTTTAAGTTAACCTGTATATATTCGGTAAAAAGCACGACGATTAACTAGTGAAGTCTTTAACCGAATGAACACACAATCTCAAGTTTTTGGTCATTCTCGAAGAATTGTGTCTGACAAAGGATCTGCATTTACATCTATCGACTTCGAAGCATATTGCTTGGAGAGAAACATAGAACATCATCTTGTGACTACCGGTGTCCCTAGAGGGAATGGGCAAGCGGAGATATTTAACAAAACAATCATTCAAGTGCTAACGCGTCTTAAAATTGAAGATCCATTGAAATGGTACCAGTACGTTCCAAGAGTGCAGTGTGTCTTCAATTCTATTGTTTGCTGAATCACTAAAAGAACTAATTTTGAGTTAATGTTCGGCGTTAAAATGTTATAGACGACGAGGTTAATATAAGACAATTACTTGAAGATGCGATAATGGTTGAATTCGAAGAGGATCGTCAGCATTTAAGGGCGGAAGCGAACAAACAAATACTTGAGATACAAAAAGAAAACAGACAAACCTATAACCAAAAAAGAAAAAAAGCGCATATCTATGGTTTAGGTGATCTGATCGCAATTCAAAAGACGCAGTTTGCTACAGGACAAAAACTTTTCCCCAAGTATATTGGGCTCTACGAAGAAGTTAAGGTTTGTCGAAATGATCGCTACTTGGTAAGAAAAGTTGGACAGCATGAAGGCTCAAATCTCAACTGCAGCAGATTACTTAAAGCGGTGGCGCAAGTTCCAGCTTGATACCGAGTCTGAAGACGAAGAAGATGCGGAAGATATTTATCTATCGACTGGGACATTCAAATTTCAGGATGGCAATGCTGGCACAAATACAGAAAACACTACTGAATGTGAATATACGGAGAGGACTGACTACGAAAAGACACGGCAGAGTTAAGCGACCGGCACTGTACAGACGAATATCTTTTTTTGTATTCCCAACTAGATTAAATTTACATTTCTTTGATTAGAATTAAACATTGATTGAATTAAAAATGTTTTATCAATAATTTAATAAGGTGATTTTGAAAAAAAAAAATTCTAACGAAAATCTCCGTCATTGGCAACAAATCAGTCACACAAAATTTAATCAAAATCTATCGTATTTTTTTTTTGTTGAGAAAAATTGTATTTTCTGTAGCATTTATATGACAGGTACCGTTAATAAGATAATTTTGAAAATAAATTTCTAACGAAAAACTTCATTATTTGAAAAAAATCAGTCACACTAAACTTTATCAACATCGATCGTATATTTTACGAGAAAAATTGGATTGCCTTTAAGGCTTATTTGCCAGGTACCGTTAATATGTTAACTTATTCTGAAAAAATGAAAAACATAACTTTTGCTATAAATCCATTGTACGAAATTTTATAAAAATAGATCGTATTTTTTACGAAAAAAATTTAATGGTCTAAAACGCTTGTATGGCAAGTACCATTAAAAATCTAGTTGTAAGACAACATTTTTGTCGGAAAAACATCACCGTTTTCAAAAAATCAGTCATGTTAAATTTTATCAAAATCGATCGTATTTTTTCGGGAAAAATTGAACTATATGTTACGTTTATATGACAGGTACCGTTATTTTCAGACCTAGAACAAAAATCAAAAATACGCCTGAGCATTTTTTTTTCTTTCAATTTTCTTATAACTACTTACTTGATAGACAAAAACCTTAACAACTAGCTTACATATTAACTTAACTAACTTACTGGCCCTATGCGAGCGCTCTAAATTATACCATAACCAACTTAAAATTATTGCCTTTCGGCGTACCTAGCTTAAATATTATCGAAATTCATTTATTACTTAATTACGCCGAACTATCCTGTATCAGCCCTCGACTGTCTAAATAGAGGAAAGCGTCGGGTGGGATAAATCCGCTTAGACACACACTTTCGTAGTATTCATCTTTGGGGTAGTAAGCCCCAAAAATCAGGCCATTAGTTGAAGTCATCGCTCTTGCAATATGACCCCGAATCAGCTTGATTAAAAAATTATCTATTCTGTTTATGTTAGCCCTGTTGTATAGAACCTCGTTGGAATAATATTTTATGTACTCCGACTCTGGTGTTCTGTGCAATCCAAGGCAGCGTCTAAGACACTGCCTCTCAAATACCCGAATCTTTTCCATTTGAGATGGTGCAACGTTGAACCACACAGGACATCCATAGGCAATCATCGGCCTGATTAAAGCCATGTAACAAATCACCTTCACCCTGCTATCAAGATGGCTGCTGTAAAACAGGCGTCTTGTCAGGGAAAAGGCTCCCGCATTTCTGAAAGTTGATTTTCAACTTCCAGCCATCGCAATATTGCTGAATCTTGTCGAAGTCACGAAAGAATTTTGATAACTTCAACTTTTGGACCAGTTCTGGACGCTATTAGATCATCGGCATACGCAATTGCATGAGTTAGACTACTTATGAGATCGCTAGTGTAAATGTTGAAAAGAAGACGTTACACTGCCACTCTTGACAACAAACTTTCAACCGTTGAGCATATCATAAAGTATATACAATAATGGTTTACTACTACCAAGTCTGGTCAGCTTTAGATACAGACCTTCTAACCATACGGTGTCGAAAGTTTTCTCCAAATCAACCAGACAGGCACCCGTGCACTGTTTTTTCACATTGTTCCATTGAATTTCAGAAACAAGCTTAGACGCGGCATGAATGGTATCGTGTCCTGTCTTAAAGCCGAACTGTTTATCAGGAATAATATTTTTGTCCTCAGCCCATTTGAACAAAGCCCTATTGAGAACTTTTTCGAATACCTTACTGATAATCAGAAGGAGACTTATCGACCGTAGATTTGCCGGATTGGAGTTATCCTTAACCTTTTTAGAAAGAGGATATACCACTGCTGTCTTCCAACCCACTGGATAATATGCATTATTCAGTGCGTTGTTAAACAATGTGGTGTAAATGTCGACTGCATCCCGAGGTAGATGTCGTAGTACAATATTGGATATACCATCTACTCCTGCAGACTTCTTTTTCTTCAATGAGTCGAAAATGATCTGAAGTTCTAGCTTCGAAATTAACAGGGAATCAGACCCGTTTCACTCGGCGATGATGGCGTTTGCCGAGTGTTCTTTAACCCCAAAAAAGAGCGGTTCTCGGATCGCCATTGCGTTATATCATTTCGAAGGTCGGAGTGTTGAAGCAGGGCTCTGCTTTCCAGTTCATGATTTGGGCGAATACTGGTATTCACCTTATACACTTGCTGAAAAGCAGCCCCCACAGCCTCCACTTTCTCCTTAGGATCCTCGATAATGAAGAAATCATCATTAAAAACGGCATCCCCTGGATCTATGCCCTGGATCTATGCCTGCGTTCAAAAGTAAGTTTTCGTTTTCAATCGTTTTCTGAAGCTTGAGACACGGAAGGTCATTTTTAACTTTCCGTCTGAATATTTTATTAATTGTAGGAAACATACTTGGGTCACTAGAGTTAATAGCCCGAATTCTATTATTCCAATAGGAATTAATAGTCAACCTATAATTCTGCTTTATCAATTGATTGATGTTTTTAATCGAAGTACAAAAGTTTTAGTCTTGTAAGCAGTCCACTTTTTTGTCTGTGTAGTGCGTCAATTGTCGCGTTTCGGTACTTGGCAGTTGCGTCTTGTTCTTTGTAAAGTGGGAAAAGCGTGACCATCGCATTTTACTGTAGTTGTAAGTATGCTTAGGCACATACTCCTCTAACTCCACGGTTTCGTTTGGAAGTTGAATCACAGCAAAAAGTCCGTTGTGGTCACTGTCGTAGTCAATCGTTTGTGAACAGTTTTTTTTATCTTGAGTCACTGAATCAGTAATTGTCAGTCTTGAGTCAATTAGCAGTAGGTCCAGAAATGCACCGCTTCTTGGAAACGACGGCCTATTTGTAGCAAAAAGATCGATTCTATACTCAATATTGTACCGACCCATCCAATTAAATAGATGGTTCCCTCTAGGATTTTCTATTTGATTTCCCCAATCTTCATGTTTGGCGTTCCAATCACCGGCCATGAGATAAAAGTTCTCCTCCAAATTCAATCTAAGGCATTCTAAAAGTTTTTCGAGTTCTGCTGTAAAATTAGCTGGCTGAGGTGCTTCTGGTGCGTACACCGCGATTACATACATTCGTTTCCCCTGGTGGAGAGGAATGCATATGATGCAGGCTTCTAGCAACCCGGACCTGCGCACTTCATTCTTATAAATTACTTTATGACTAATGCTCTTCGTACAAAGATTGCGACCCCACCCCCTTGTGAGGAGTTTGGCCGGTCCCTTCTTACGATAATCAGTGAATTTACATTCACAGCGAGGACTTTTAAGGGTCTATCTGCAGCGCGCCTTTAACCGTTAAGCGTTAAGCTCGGCAGAATAGATTAGAGATGATCCACTCTAGTTGCCTGCTCTCGGATTTCTTTTTGAAGACCTGTTAACTGACCCTGAATGGCCAGCAATACAGTCATTAGATCCACCGCTTTCGCCGGCGCCTTAGTCACGGGGACCTGTTTGGCTACCATTGGTTGAGGCTGTACCCTTTCAGACGCCATTTGGGCGTAAGAAATCTGGGGGTTGACGGGCGTTGGGAGAGGACGAACTGGTGGTCGTTTCTCCTCTACTATTTGCTTTGAGACTATTTTGTTTTTTTTTTCATGTCCTGAAACTTTGGACATCCCCGATATGTAGCAGGGTGTCCTCCGCTATGACAAAGTACACATTTAAGCTGGGTTCTGTCGATAACCCGACCCTGCCCTAGTTTGCATTCCCCTGACTTGTGGTTCTTTTCTCCACAATTTACGCATCGTGACAGCATTTCGCAGTTCGCTGCAGCGTGGCCGAACCTTTGACAGCGCATGCATTGAAGCATATCACAGCGCCTTTTTAATTTATCGCAAGTTAAAACCTGGTAGTCTAGGACGGAAATACTCCTTAGTCTATCCAGTTTGCTTTTGGGTGAGAGCTGGACCAGGAAGAACGGTAGTTTCCGCATCTCCCGTCTGGCCTTTACTGTGGTAAATGGCTTGACTCCTATAAAGTCGAGATCGTCGTTCGCCATTTTGCGGAGCTCAGCAAAGAGTCCCTGTGGTTCCGTTGAGGAATCTATGCCCTTCAAGAGGACCGTTTGGAGTTTGTCTTCTTTTGGCGTAAAGCTTATTCTGTGGTTGAATCTTTAAGAAGACTTCTTATTTTCGTATGCTGTTCAACTGTGAAGCAGTGTATAGCATGCCTATCTGCGCTTAATCTTTTAATTGTAAAATTATTGCCTATGGCTGACTTACACAGATTTATTGTATCCTGTAGCTCCATTTTGTAGGTGTTGATTGGTGGCACTTTTTCTTTTTTATTTTTGTTGGTTTGTGACTGCTGCTGATGATTCGGCCGCTGTTGGTTCTGCTGTTGTTGGTTCGTCCTCTGTTGTTGCTGGGACATCTGTTGTGTTTGTTGTTGCTGCTGCTGCTGCTGTGATTGTTGTTGCTGTGGTTGTTGTTGTTCTGCTTGTTGTTTGCATGTTTGTTGTTGCTGTTGTGTTTGTTGTTGTTGCTTTTGTGGTTGTGATGGCTGTGACTCTAGTTGTTGCCTTATCATTTGCTGTTGAAGTGTCTGCTGCGATTTTATTTGCATGGCATTTTTTTTTCGTCCGCTCTTATGCTGCTTTTTCAGCCTCCTCTAGGGCTTTTATCTTTTTGCGCTCTTGTGGTTCTTCTCTCCACACTTTACGCATCGTGACAGCATTTCGCAGTTCGCTGCAGCGTGGCCGAACCTTTGACAGCGCATGCATTGAAGCATATCACCGCGCCTTTTTAATTTATCGCAAGTTAAAACCTGGTAGTCTAGAACGGAAATACTCCTTAGTCTATCCAGTTTGCTTTTGGGTGAGAGCTGGACCAGGAAGAACGGTAGTTTCCGCATCTCCCGTCTGGCCTTTATTGTGGTAAATGGCTTGACTCCGATAAAGTCGAGATCTTAGTTCGCCATTTTGCGGAGCTCAGCAAAGAGTCCCTGTGGTTCCGTTGAGGAATCTATGCCCTTCAAGAGGACCGTTTGGAGTTTGTCTTCTTTTGGCGTAAAGCTTAAAAATTCTGTGGTTGAATCTTTAAGAAGACTTCTTATTTTCTTATGCTGTTCAACTGTGAAGCAGTGTATAGCATGCCTATCTGCGCTTAATCTTTTAATTGTAAAATTATTGCCTATGGCTGACTCACACAGTTTTATTGTATCCTGTAGCTCCATTTTATAGGTGTTGATTGGTGGCACTTTTTCTTTTTTATTTTTGTTGGTTTGTGACTGCTGCTGATGATTCGGCCGCTGTTGGTTCTGCTGTTGTTGGTTCGTCCTCTGTTGTTGCTTGGACATCTGTTGTGTTTGTTGTTGCTGCTGCTGCTGCTGTGATTGTTGTTGCTGTGGTTGTTGTTGTTCTGCTTGTTGTTTGCATGTTTGTTGCTGCTGTTGTGTTTGTTGTTGTTGCTTTTGTGGTTGTGATGGCTGTGGCTCTAGTTGTTGCCTTATCATTTGCTGTTGAAGTGTCTGCTGCGATTTTATTTGCATGGCATTTTTTTTCGCCCGCTGTTGTGCTGCTTTTTCAGCCTCCTCTAGGACTTTTATCTTTTTGCGCTCAACAGGATCAAGGTTCTCTTTTTCTCTACGCGCCTCTTGTTTTAGAGCTTGAACCATTTCAGTAAGATGCAACAAAACATAATAAATGTAGAAAATTCTTTACCATCTTATTTCAATCAAACCAGTATCTTAAATATGAATTGAATCGATTGAGAGGCATTACTTAATAAAAGACCAAAAAATTATAAGAAATGCAGAAAAATGCAATTTATTACCAACTGATTTCTCAATTTTTTTTTCTTTAACCTTCCCTGTATTGAAGCGAACCAAACTTAAAAAAATTATTCAAATTGGTTCAGCTGTTTTCTAGTTTTAGCGAGACTAACACAAACAGGAATTGTTTTTTATATATAAGACTAGCGTACCCTCGCCCATTTCGCTGGTCGTAAATAAAAACACAAAAATTCTCTTTAAAATGCTCTTTAAAATCCTCCTCTTTAGTAGTGGTGTTGTTTTTTTAAACAAAATAAAAAAGTAGTTAATAGCTAAGAGAAAAAAGAATAACAAAATTATAGACCTAAACTATCTACTATTATCTAAGCTTTTCGAACTTTGCTTGTTTTTTGTTATTAGCTGTAAGCTTGTGAAAATAAAAAATAAAAAAAAAATAAAATATATGTAATGCTTCATACCATCTGCGTTGTGCAAAAATTGATGTCTCAAAGTTTGAAATTATCAATGCACTTTCTAATTTGCATTATTTCTGTGATAACTCTAATTTTGGTAAATCTGTATCGCTATATTCAAAAGTTGATGAAAACTCATCCCAGCTCTCAGAACTTAGAAGCTTAATAAGTGAAGTCAAGACTACAGTGCTTCCTATTTTAAAGCTTATTACGAAACCAAAATCAATCTTTCTTTCGAGATCTAAGTGGAATAACGTGTATAAAGTTTAAATTTAAAAATGAAAGAGAAATCGCGTTTTTTAAAGTTAATGTTCCTCCTTATCTATTTGATCTTGTTGTATATCCTAGAATATGGCCTGCAAATACAATTGTTCGAGAGTTTGAATCTCGCCCACGTGTACTGCGTATAACTGTTGAACCTGAACAACTACGTATTCCAATTAATTGTTCAAAAAACTAAAAAGTCTAAATTCTGTATCCATTTACTACCATAACACAAGTTGAATGAAATCCGAGCTGAGATACTTGTATCTAAATCTTTTAATATTGAATCCGATGTGTTAATCTCAAGTAACATGGCTAAATGATACTGTTGTTGAAAATAATATTTTGTGTAATACTTATACTGGTTTTCGTCATGATCAAAATGATGAAACGAGTGATAAATCTATTGGTGGCGGTGTTCTCATTGCCTTTAAATCTACGTAACACTCTAAAGAAATACATTCACTCCATACAGACATTGAGTTTATACGTGTTGAATCTGTTAAATGTGAAGAAACATTTTTGTTTTCTTGTTCTGTTGTTCCACCTAAATCATCAAATGAAAATTACAAAAAAACATGCGGAAGCAATTTCACATGCTGTCAAACAATCTCCGGACGCCATATTATTTATAATGGGGGATTTTAATCTTTCAAAAGTAAGCTGGGTACCTGACCCTGAAGGAGGATCTTTTTTTGTACCAATTCTACCTGGAACTTTAAATGATGATTCTTACACATTTATAATGAGTGTTTTGTTAATGGTATTGTACAAATGAATAATGTTAAAAATAAATGCAACTATATTTTTGGAACTTTTTAAATCGTATGACTGGAATATTGTGTTTTCGGACTCTGATGTCAATAGATGTTGTGCTGCCTTTTATGTTCACTTAATTAACTGTTTATCTACCTGTTCTCCGTTAACAAAAGTCCCGATTGATATTGAAAGATCACCATGGTTATCAAAGGATATTCGATCTTTTCGAAATAAAAAAACTTAGCTTTTCATCGTTATCTGTGACTGATTATGTAAAGTATAGTGCTGCCCGGAGCGATCTTCAATTTAAATTAAAAATTTCGTATCTAAATTGTGTCAATAAAATTCAACAAGAAATTTCCGATAATCCTCAAACTTTTTGGAACTTCGTTAGAAAAAAGAGGAAAGAATCTAAATTTCCATCTGAAATGAAATTCTGTGATATATTTTTCAGTGAGACTAATACGATCTGTGATATGTTTTCTGACTTCTTTCAACAAGTTTACAAAAAATCTGACTCATGTGATAACAATAGCTGTGATACTTTTATTAACAATGTGCAATACTTCCCTCAACTTTATTTTCCAACCCCGATAATAAATGAAGCTGTGATAAAGGAATATATTTTAAGACTGAAGAACTCAATGTTCTATTTACCTGACGGAATTCCATATTGTATCGTTAAACAACTTATGTAATGGACTTCTACACAGTACTGTTCTGGCAAACGCCGTTGGTACATGTGTTAGGTAGTTCAAAAATATAAATTATTTATTGGTTAAAGTTTTAAAAATTCACTTTATTAATTTAAATATTTTCTTACTACCCTGGGGTGGTAAGTTTTTCTTTTTTTCTTAATAAAAAATAATATATACCTACATATCAACATAAAAGAAAGTTCCTGCATTTATTAACCATGAACGGGGGTACAGTCCCCCTCGACAAAACTGGTTTAAAGGCCTACCTCCCGAGGTGGACCTAAACCAGAGCAACAACTAAAACAATGAACGAATAAACAAGCGCTCCAAAAATGAAGACGAGGGATATCCAGAACTACCGGTAGTTAGCAATGATAACAATATCCCGCGCTACGTTGTGATATCTGGAATGGAAAAAACTGGAGAAACCCTACGTTCTCTTTCATCATATAATCCGATACAGATCAATCGAGGTCTTGAGTATATATCGAAAGATATACTGGAAGTGAAAGCAATGAGGTCAGGAGATTTACTTCTAAAAGTAATGAACATTAACACATTGAAATTCCTCAAAGCTAAAGAAATTGATTCCCTACCAGTGAACGTAACCAACCACTTAAGTCTTAATTCAGTTCAAGGAAGAATTTTCTCGAAACATATCACCGATATAACGGAAGAGGACTTGTTGTTGGAACTTAACAGATTTAAAGTTACCAGTGTAAAAAAAATTATGAGAAAAGAGAACGACCTTTTAGTTCCAACAGGTGCGGCAATACAAACTTGCCAAAAACTTGGCCATACCAAAAACAGGTGTACTAATCCCGCTCTTTGCAAAAACCTCTGTTTGCTTCTAACTCACGGTCAAGATGACTGCACGTGTTTATTGCATTAATTGCAAAGAAGAAAATCATCCACCAAACGACCCTGCATGTCCAGCATTCCTTCGTTATAAATCGATCAATAAAATCACAGCGGATCGTCCCTGTACTGTCCGTGATGCTTGGGCTGTCTTTAATGATAATCCCTCGCTACATTAACTAGCTGCTCCGAGAAAGCGCATTGGAGGAAACCCAACGATGGCAGAGATGATAAAAGCCCGATTGGAGAAAGCCAAACAAAAGGAACATGAGCAACAAAATCACTCACAAAACAGCTCATTACCAAAACTCACCACGACCGTTTCTGAACTCAGAACCCAAGAAAAAAATTTCTTACAGTCTCAAATAACACCTACGTATTCAAACGCTAAAGAAACTTTTTATGAATCAAACACACACGAACTCGAAACAACTCATCAACAACCAAACAATCATAATCTATTACCCATAACACCTTATGGGGTTCAAACATTACAAACAGTGTAGGAGCCTTATTTGAAATCTTTGCCAATGATCGTAGCCTCATAACTTTAAATGATGGATCTCCAACTTTTTTCAGTACAAGAAACACATTTTCTGCAATTGACGTCACTTTTGCAACCCAAGATATAGCTCCCCTCCTGCATTGGAAGGTTCTTAGCCAAGCTGAAAGTAGAGATCACATACCGATCATCGTTCGGACTCCAGAAAAAAGTTTGATTCCCAAATTCACTGTTTAAGATTACAACAAAAAGTCTTAGTGAAATGACAGCTACAACTCATAACATCAACCAGGAAGCATCAAAAATAAAAAAAAATATCAGAACTGCTGCAACGAAAGCTATGCCAAAGACAAAGAATGTACCTAATAAGACTAAGCCAATTTGGTTTATGAAAGAAATAGGAACTCTGGTAAAGGACAAAAACACGGCTTGGAAAAAGGCTCGTAAGTTCCCCACTACTGTTAACTGCGTAGCATACAGAAAAATATGTGCCAAACTCAGAAAAGAATCAATAAGCTCAAAAAGATCATCATGGGAAACCTTTGTTAACACTATGAATCCGTCTCTAGATATGAAAACTTTGTGGTGCAGAATTAAAAGTCTCCGATCTCCTAACTCAGCCCGGAAATTCCCGTACATTCTTTTGAATGAAAAATTACAAATAGATCAAATAAATATAGCAAATTCATTTGCAGATAAATGGAAAAACTACAGTACTGATAATACTTAAACAACAAGAGTGATTGAAGAGAAAACAAACTTTAGTCTACAAGACCTTGAACCGCTCACAAACCCCAACTCATGCGAACTTTTAATGGAGCAAATAATTAGAGTTGAATAGGAAATGACTCTCAAAACGGCAAAAGGAACAAGTCCAGGTGACGACAAAATTACTTACAAAATGATAAAGCTATGCGATGACAGCGTCAAAGATATGATTTCTTCTCAAGAATTTTTCCACATGACTGGAAAAGAGCAAAACTCAAGCCGATTCCAAAACCATCAACAAACCATCATGATTTCAATTAATACCGCCCTATTTCCCTTCTACCGATTCTCTCCAAAATTTTGGAAAAAATTATTGCGAGACGAATAAGTTGGCTTATTGAAATAAAGGCTAGTCCAGAGCAACATGGATTTCAGCCAAATAGAGGTTATTCAACTCTCATCCATCTCTTAGAGCACAAACTCAATGAACATTTGTCAAAAACAAAACACAGCATTGTAATGTCATCAGACTTGGAAAAGGCTTTTGACAGAGTAACTATGGTACCGATAATTAAACAGCTGTATAAATGGGATGTTCCGAAACCAATACTTAAAGTGTTTATGTCCTTTATGAGTGGTAGAACCTTTCGAGTTAACGTTGACGGATATAGCTCTTTCATTGTGAAGTTGGACAATGGGAGCCCACAAGGGTCTCCTCTATCAGTTGTGTTATACAATGCCTATATCGACTCGCTTGTGGTCAAACTTTCCCAGCCAACACAAAAACTAGATTTTATAGGAGTATATGCTGATAAAATTTATGTTGTGTCATCAGGTGACCCAACCAGGTAAAAAAATCCCTACAAAAACTGATTTAACCATTTTTAGTTGGGCGCAAGAAATGGGTGTGATTATTCCTCCTTCAAAAGCATTGCATCTTTGCCGGAAAAGGAAATGCACTTGACAGCTACTTGTTCTTTGAGGCACAAACATTCCTCTTAAAAAAGAAGTTAAAATTCTTGGTGTTAAAACTTAATAAATACTCTAAAGCAGCTAAATAACGCATTAAAAATGATATGCTCAAAGCGAAAAGGACCGTATATTGAAACTGCACTTCAAATTGCGAAAACATTTGTCGAAGGTACGTTACAGCATAGTTTAACCACATTCATGTGGACAACGAACGAAAATATGAATCTTTCATAAATTTTGGGAAGAAAAGGGCAGTGAACTTAATCAGTAAAGCACAAACTGACAAAACACATCCACTATTCAAAGCTTTAATAGCTATTCAAAGCTTTAGAAGCAATTTCTAACACCAAAAATTAAAAAAAGAATTCCATGTCAGCTCTTAGCAAAATTGTTGAAAGTAGTAGTTTTGTAAAATAACTACTTTGATTTTGTTATAACTGTACTTTATTTTTTGTTATAAATTTAGTTGTAATATTATTATCAAATAATTTTCTGATAACGAATTTATTGTTTTAGTTTTCATTCTCAATAAATATCTTGTTTCTGTTATAACTTAAAATCTCGTTTGGTTATTTCAAGAGCTTCAACAAATAACTTCAATAGGTTATGGGCCCAGTATAATAATAAGAAATAACATTGCAACATTTTGTGAGCGAAAGGATCGTATCAAAGGAAACGCAATTTCATTATTGAATCGATTGCCTATTTTGTATTTGCGAGAAGCATCAATAGAACGAATTAATAAATTGTATTAGGATATTGTTGCAAAAATAAACGAGATGGAAAAAGATATTTCAACAATGGAGAAGTTCGTCAAACCATCACAATGGATGATGTGGAAATTTCAAGTGCGTGTGAACCTAATAGCCTTGGATCTCTATGGGTACTTTAATGGAACGTCACAGAGGCCAGCTAAAGCACCTGAATTGGCAGCATGGTCTACAAATGATGAAAAAGCTCAGAAAATTATTGTTAACTCGTGCGGATCTGCGATTCTCATTCATTTATGTAACTATTTAACATCTAAAGAAATGTGGGATAAGTTACATTCGATCTACGAGCAAACCAATGATTCAGCCAAGCATCTTTTGGAAGAGCAGTACTATCTTTACCAGAAAAACCCAGCCCATGATATTGCAACACACATTTCAACTTTAGAAAAATTGGTACAAAAATTAATGATAGCAGGTGTCACCATAGACAAAAGTATACTGATAAAATATTGATGACGCTGCAATCTGAGTACCGGCATTTTTCTACGGCATGGGATTCAACAGCTAAGGAACAACAAACAAATTATCAACTTGACGAACCGGCTCTTGGTTGAAGAAAGTCGACTTGGAGTTGATAATATGCATCTAGGTGAAGTAATTAAGAGTGAAGCTTTACTGGCAAAGCGTAGCACTGGTGCGTTCAAGAAGCAAAGTTTACCAAGCTTAAAGAAGAACGACAAACTGAAGCGACCTGGCAAATGTTTCAAATGTGGTTTAACTGGACACTGGAAACGTGATTGTAAGGTACAACAACAAACACGATCAGACGGGGAGAAAGTATTTTTTAGTAAAATTGTTCAATCTCTGGGAATGTCTGATGCCTGGTACGTAGATTCAGGTGCTACTAACCACATGTGTAGACGTCGTGTTTGGTTTATGACGTTAACTGAATTGAATAAATCAGCCGATGTTGTTCTTGGTGATGGGAAGCTGATGCATGCTGTTGGAAGATGCGATCTGAAGGTGTTGTCATACAATGGAACTGAATGGATAGAGAATATGATACAAAATGTTTTGTATGCACCAAGTTTGTATGCAAATCTGTTCTCTTCAACTAAAGCCATGGATAATGGCCACACTTAACATATTTTTGTTGAATTCAACCAATATATTTACAAGAATTTCACCTTAAACATATCCTAATCAAATATCCTTATCCGAAATATTTTAAATTGCAAACACAAATGTTTAAACTTGTAAACAAACTCCCTTTTATTTCAATTTTGACAATTCAACACTTGCAATTCATATTATCGACATGACTTGGAAATAGTTACAAATCGTAACTATTTGACACTTCAACAATGCATTTTGGAACGATGTTGAGTGGTCAAAAGGTTAAAATTCGTAACAATTTGGTATTAAAGGAACGACAAAAGTTAACAATTGTTAACAATAGTAAACAATTATAATTAAGAGAACACACCACAGGTCATGAGTTTAAGGGGAAACAGTTTGCATATTGGAACATTATTTAATAAAACAAGAGTCACTCACTCTTTTGATTGTTTAAAAGCAATCTGTAATATTTAAAATACGTTTAAAAATATTCATTAACATTTATTAAAATAAAGCTGATGCAGAAAATACTGTTAAATCAATATGCATTTTATATTTACACTTCTAGAGCATTGACGCATTAGATATGGACCGCCAGTAGCCAACTTCACACGTGTTCCAACATAACTAGGGGTGCCATCAACTACTAGCAAGGAATCTGCGTAGTTGTGCTATGTTTATTTGAATGAATTATTTAATTTTCATATATTTTGGTGGAAATTATTATCAAACTACTTTTATTTTACAAAACAACTCCACTCCACATGTTATTGACTTACTTATGTATATATGAACATGTCATCGTTTTCATTTACATTTTATGGTGAAATTAGTACATGTATTTAACACTACTAGATGATGGCGATTTTAGACCGCTTTTAGCAGGAATATTTTTTTTCTCCATTTGTATGAAAATTTCAACCGAATGGCGGTCCATATCTAGTACGTCAATGTTCTAGAGTTTTCAAACAAGATTCAAAAGAAAATTGGGGTAAGGAATTTCCTTCAATTAAACTATTAGTTCAGAACCTACTTGCAAAAGAAATTTGTGTAAACAAACCTACCATTTAAAAATGCAGGAAAACTGCTGACAAGCTGGCCGGCAAAACAAAACGAACTTAAAAAGTTTTTTTTTACATTTTTGGTTGATTCCTCGGTGTTTTTTATTAGTTTTTAAAGAGAAAAAGCATCTAATAATCAGAAATATTCGGGGCTATTCAGCGAGATCATTTGTCAGAGCCACTTCTACACTAGGCAAATGCTTAAATGCGACTGAACCGTATCTAATTCAAATTTAAAGTGATGACCATACATTTTATACAGTAATCATAAACAATCGTCCAATTTCAGGATGAGTGATGAGAAAATCATCCGATATTTTATGATGTTGCTTTTTCATTTTCCAGCTGAGATAGTTCAGTTATCGTCCAAGGTTGCTCAAAGAAAACAAACGAAAAACTTTGATGTGATTTAGGGCTCAACAACTACGTTTCCAATTAAATCGAGCTCAATTTAAATTTTAATTTTGTCAAAATATATCTCGCGGAATAAATTATCTGCCTCTGAACGGCGGAAGAGGCACATATCTCCAAATAAACCTGCCCCGTAGGAGCACAATTGAATAAAATATCTGCCCCTTAAAGAGCACAGTAAATATAAAAAAATCTGTCCCAAAGCTAAAGGAACACAAATAACTTAACCCTCTGCCCCTGAGAGAGCACAATTAAATATAAACAAAAGAATCTGTCCCCTAAGGAACACAAACAAAATAAATACCTTATACCAGCCCTCTCAAGAGCGCAACGGATATAATCAAAAATCAGTCCCCAAAGGAACACAAATAATCCCTATCAGCCCTTAAAAGAGCACAATTATAAATAAAAAGATCAGCCCCCAAAGGAACACAAATACCTAATAAATCTATCCACCAAGGAACACAAATAATTACTATGGCAATTTCATGCCTCAAAAATTGCATATAGTATAGTGCACTACGCACCCAATACGGTCGGCGGTTATCACTTAAGACTTTATGAGTTAGAGAATGCTCAACTTAACTCGACGCCGACGGTCGGAAGCGAAATGATGCGAAGCTCCTTTCCTCAGTGAATTTCACTCCTACTCCTCATTTTTTGGCGAAAGCTGGTGTGACTTATATTATTTTAAACAAAATACAGTCACAAAGCAAAAATGTACACACTGCTTCGCGCTGTTGTATTTTTACTCCTCCTCTATAGTCTGTCCACTAAAAATTGGCAGTACAGGGAAGATAGGGATGTTTGTCTCTCTTTCGCACTTCTTTGCTTTCCATAAGGTTATCTTCTTTCAAAAGCTCTAACAGGGTTGCCGTAGTAAGCATTTTGAATGTGAAAAAACTGAAAAAATATGATGTAGGGTTACCTTTCTCCTTTTTTAATTAAAATTATTTTCTTAATTTTTATTTATAAAAATGAAATGAAATTTATCTTTTTCCACACCACCAAGAGGTAAGATAGTAGGCGCGTTTTTGAAGGGTATCATTATTTGAAAAAAAACTGATGCACGATTTGTCTGATGGCGCACTTATCAAAACCATCTATTTTCCTTCTGGGGCCAGATTGATTTCTTTTTTGGTGGTGAGTTGTGGCCTTTGATATCATTTTCGCTGAGAAGTCTGTAGACTGTTCGCATAGACACCGAAAAAATGCCTGCTACTTGCTTCACAGTTTCCGTTTCATGTTGCAGGTTCTTGTAAATCTTTTTTGTCGCTTCTACAATTTCTTTTTTTTTCGGCGCTTAAGTCTTTCGATGTTTTTGAATCCATTATAAACTAGATGAAGGAGCACAACAGTAGCAAACTTCTCAAATAATTTACGTTTTTAAAAAAAGTAATATTTACAACACTTCACTTCACATTAATTTCAAAACACTAATCACAAAAATAGGTACACGTACACGGAACATCAATTCCGACCGCCCGCGCGCTTTAAAAATCTACGCAAATAAGAACAAAAAATATACACGAAATATCAACCGACCGACCGGCACGAAAATCTACGCAAATAAATTCTTTAAAGACAACAGCTTACCTACATTTTTGTAAACTGCATTTTAAGATTTTCCCCACATAAAAAACACAAACATGATCAACAAAAACACTGCACTATAACACTTTTGTACTAGTAATATGCTCATCTCAATATCTCATTATTATTTCATCAATAAAAGGTATTTTTTAAGCTCTAAAATCAAAAGTTCCTCGACAGAAACTCTACATAAAAAAATACGAAATGAGTTACCAAATTGACAAAGGTATCTCTGTTCGAATGGATGTTAAAAGAGGGTTGAAATGCATTAGCCAATCAGTGCGTATTCAACTGTACGCTAGGCAGGTCGTTGTGGGATCTATGTCGGATGCGATCGAAAAATCATTGGCGGGTAAACATTTTTTAAATGGGGTTTCTTTCAATTCAGTATGGTGCACAAATAAGGCGCGCTACTGATTTTGAAAAAGCTTCCCCATAAGGCCTGTACTGCCAATTTATAGAGGACAAACTATAGTGCTATTGTTTTACATGAAGCTGTCGTGGTGGTATACACTTAGCATATGTTTGGTTGTGTGTCGCTTTTTGTTTATGAAATGAATATTCTTGTCAGTATAGGTACTATAGGTAGGTACATGGCGATGCATGGTAAATTATTTCTACAAAGTCTATGTTGATAATGCACCCTGGTAGGTATGTTTATATATAAAAACTAATGCATTCTGTAGTAGGCACACGGCGGGTTCTGATCTTACTTAAATTATTAATTTAAATACGGTAAGATGCAGATATGGGCCCTGAGTATGTACAGATGCAACAGGTAAGGTCCCTTAGTGGGCGGTTGTGCGGCGGTATAGAGAAAATTCCCTATTATAGTGAGGAGGAAATGTTTGACTTCGTTACAATTTCAATTTAAATGATGATGCGTTTATAGAATAATAAATATATTGTAAAACAAATTATATAAGAAAGCAAAAGAATTCGTGCTATTTGTTTGATTTATTAATATTTATATTTGAGCCACTTGAAATTTATTTAATTCTTGTGATGCTCTTGAACTTTTTGGCACGAGTACGATAACTTTGGCGCCAAGAATTGATAACAGTTTTTTGTAAAATAGATCAATACAAGCATTTTTTACTATGGGTGGGGGGGGGGTCTATCTCCCTTCGTTTGGGCGGGAGGGGCAGTTTTATAAAAACAGTGCTAAAAATTTAAAACAAATATTAAAAAATAACGGTAATCCTTACAACTAAGTTTTAAACCTTTTTTTAAAGCCAATACTTTTTCCTATTAGATGTTTTTTAAATCAAGTGAAACCTATGCATAGTCTTTGAAAAAACGGACTTTAAACTCAAAAATTGCGAAAAAAAGGTAAAAAAAACATTGAAGTTGGATTTTTCAAAACTGTAAAATAAAATACTACTTTTTTTTATAAAATTCGTTGCTCATATTAATTTTAAATCATAAACTGAAAACAAAATGATTTTATGTTTTCTGGTTTTTGAGAAAATGGAAAATTACTAAAACATCTTTTTTATTGGATACTTGTTTTATAAACAGTGAGGTATGCAACCGCCCTGCTTGGACACACTATAGGATTTGGGGTGGGTGTGAGGTGGGGTGGGTGCGAGGTTGGGTGTATGCAAAGTTTCTGTTGCATTTAAAGATGCCCAAGCATCGTTACAAAAACGAACCTACGTACAACATTCACCGTATACCAAAAAAAAAAGAAAACTCTTATAAGAACGTAGTTTTAGTAATTTTTCATTTTCTCAAAAACCAGAAAACATAAAATCATTTTGTTTTCAGTTTATGATTTAAAACTAATATGAGCAATGAATTTTATAAAAAAAAGTACTATTTTATTTTACTGTTTTGAAAAATCACACTTCAAAGTTTTTTTTTACCTTTTTTTTCGCAATTTTTGAGTTTAAAGTCCGTTTTTTTCAAAGACTATGCATAGGTTTCACTTGATTTAAAAACAAATAATAGAAAAAAGTATTGGCTTTAAAAAAAGATATAAAACTTAGTTGTAAGTATTACCGTTATTTTTTAATATTTGTTTTAAATTTTTAGCACTGTTTTTATAAAATTGCCCCTCCTGCCCAAACGGAGGGAGATAGACCCCCCACCCAGAGTAAAAAATGCTTGTACTGAACTGTTCTACAAAAAACCGTTATCATTTCTTTTCGCCAAAGTTATCGTACTCTCCCCTAATTTTTTTAAAGAAATATTTAATTTTTTTTTTCGCAATTGTCGAAATATGTATTATTAACCTTTGAGTTGATTACAGCACCGTACTGACCAAAGATTTTGTTTCCTACTGTAGTTCAGTTACGATTTCTTCCACATTTCAAAAAATGAAAATTAACTACAACAATAGAAACCATGAAGTTTCCTGTAAAACTTACCGCAAATGTTTTCTCACGATAAACATTGTACCTTTATTCAATAAATATTGATTTTATTAAGTTGTCCGCTATAAAAATATAAATAATTCGTAATTTTTCAATCTGTCAAATCTATTTGCTATTCAACTTGCTTGAAAAATTAAAAACAGTGATTTTTTTTGCACCGTTGAAAGCGACATAGGTCATTTCATATTATTTGATACAAAATATGGAAGTGAATCGAAGACAATAATAGTACAGAATATTTTTTAATTTTTTACTGTTTCAAACACATCAGTAAAAATTTTACTTAAGCAATTTGATTCCAGAAAATAAGTTTAAAAGTTATACATCTAAAAATACAAGTGTGACTTTATATTTCAAACATGATTTTTGAAACTGGCATTTAATGTTTCGAAATTCATCTTTTCGAGTGCCATCAAGCATAGCGATTCCTTTTGTTTTCTGATTAAAATCATTTTGTTGTTTTGAGGGAAATTAATTAATAAACAATTCACTTATTTTTTAAATTGAACGGTTGCATTATTTTAAGCCGTCTATCCTATGACACTTTCTGTCGCGAGGCATTATCATACGTTGTCTTTCACGACACTTGTTATCGCGAGGTATTATTATAAGCCTTCTATCCCACGACACTTTCTGTCGCGAGGCATTATTAGCCGTCTATCCCACGACACTTTCTGTCGCGAGGCATTATAATACAGTAAAATTTAAATTGCATTATCATAAGACCCGTATATGAAATAAATTGTTAGAGAAACTTCGTTATCAATAAAAAAAAAACTGGTAATTGGTCACAGTTCGAGTTTTTCTTTGGGTTCAACCCAGAACAGTCTACTTCAGCCTCGATACAAAAACATTACATCCGTAGAAATACATATTATTCAAAATGGGGGCTAAAACGACTTCCTACCCTACGGGCCCACCATCCCGTCATTATATTGTCGATACTCCTGAAAAGCTATGGAACCATATCCAAATATAAAATAGAATAGAGTATTCCAGTCAATAAAGGTTTTCAAATTGAAATAAATCCAACATTTTTGAAACTTGGCACTCATACTAAGGGTATCTAGAGATAACCTAAAAAAAAGTCATCAAGAAACCGACTGGAGCACTTGGTGAGGAGAAACATGTTGTTTTTTCGATTTTATCCGAAGTTGTAACTTGGAAACTGTTCCTCAATCAAAAAATAATGTTCAAAAAAATAAAACTTAATTAATTTCATAAATAAAATTTCATTTTCATTTCATTTTATTTCATTTATTTCATTGTATTTTTCCGTATATGCAATAGTTTTTGAAATAACTCTAGCGGCAGTTAGAATAAACATGAAGTTTTATTTGGTTTTTATCATTTATCTTACGCTGCACATACTGCAAGGACGGAGAGGGAAATCTGATCACCGATCCAAAAAGCATACTGGAGCGATGGGAAGTGTACTTTAATGAATTGCTAAATGGTCAACTCACTGCAGAAGTGGAGGCTCCACTGCTTCAAGACGAATACCCTATGTTGCCGTCACCAAGCAATAAGCATAGAAGAGGTTGAGAAGGCTATAGGCCGGCTAAAGAAAAACAAAGCCCCGGGAGCTGATGGACGATGGTATACCAGCCGAATTATTTCAACACGGTGGGCCAGCTCTACCTCAGGCAATTAATGATGTTATAGTGCACGTGTGGGAGCATGAAGAAATGCCAGAAGACTTGCGAAAAGGTATATTATGCCCCATACATAAGAAAAGAGATGTCACAACGTGCTGCAACTATAGAGGTATCACGTTGTTGAGTACCGCCTATAAGATACTCTCCTCTATCCTACAAGACCGGATAACCCCATACGCTAAAACCATCATCGGACAATATCAGTGTGGTTTCATTCCAGGCAAATCAACAACTGATCAGATCTTTACCCTTAGGCAGGCGATGGAAAAATGTCTAGAATTTAACATCCCAACATACCACCTGTTTATAGACTTTAAGGCCGCCTATGATAGCATAGCCAGGGTAGAACTTTACAAAGCCATGAGAGAATTCGGCATCCCAAATAAATTCACACAACTATGTAGGTTGACCATGACCAACGTAACAAGCCAAGTAAAAATAGCCGGATTACTATCCAGACCAATCAACATCTTTAATGGACTCCGACAAGGGGATGGTTTGGCCTGCCTCCTCTTCAACCTGGCGTTGGAGAAAGAGAAAGCAATCCGTGACTCTGGCACGGCAACAAGAGGGACCATCGTCAACAGATCCAGCCAGATACTGATCGAGCAGGCGGCACAAAATCTGGGGCTGCACATTAGTGAAGGTAAAACAAAGTACATGGTGGCGTCGAATGCGAGAGGAACAGTTGGTCAAACAATCAAGGTAGCGGATCACGAATTTGAAGTGGTGCAATCCTTTAAATACCTTGCGTCAATAAGAGCGGCCGATAACAATATAGAAGAAGAAATACGCGGGCGGCTTTTCAAATCCAACAGAGCCTACTGCAGTCTGTCAAAGCTCTTCAAATCCAGAAATTTCACCATAACTTCAAAACTACTGCTGTACAGGACCATGGTCCTGCCAGTACTCACATATGGGTCCGAGACTTGGGTGCTTAGCAAAAGGCACTCTGACCTCTTAGCCGCGTTCGAGAGAAAAGTCTTAAGGAGAATTGTTGGCCCCATATATGAGGAAGGACGATTCCGGAGACGAGACGGTACAATCATGAATTGTACGCAATCTACCTTGAAGCAGATATCGGTAGACTTCGGTGGGCAGGGCACCTAGCTCGCATGAGCGAAGAGGAACCTGCTCGGAAAGTTCTTTGTGGTACATTCTATGGCAGACGACAGCGTGGTAGACCATGCTTGCGCTGGAGAGATGGCGTAGACCAGGACGCCCGGAGCCTTGGGGTGCGCAACTGGATGGCGTCGGCTCGAGACCGGGATAGGTGGAGAGACTTGTTGAAGGAGGCCAGGACCGGACCCCGGTTGTCGAGCTGATGATGATGATGATCATTTATCTTACAAACTGTTCTATTACTACGAATATATTGTACAAAACTAAATCTTATTTAATTTCTATAAAAAAAATGGTATTTGTTTGATTTCTTTGTTTGAAAGTTTATAAAACAAACTCTATCTACAGTTAAGAGAAACACATTTTTTCGAGTTTTATGTTTATCTTGGAAAACGTTATTCGGATCAAAAACTAATCTTCTGCAAAATTAAAACCAAGCTCATTTTCTACAAAATCGATAAAATAATATATTTTTTGTGTTTGGAAAAAATTTAATTTAGTAAATGCATTTTTTAATACAGATATTTAAATTTGTAATAAAATATTGGAAAATAGCCTTTTTGAAACTTTACTTAAATCAATGTGTACCAAATTTGAAACAAAATCGGCTCGTTTACGTTGAAGCAAAATCGGATTTTACTCAATTTTTCTGATAGCTTTCTTATCAGAAAAGTGAGTAAAAGCTTGAACTCATTTTTTTGCATATGACCCCTCCTCTTCATAAAATTTTTGTACTGTACTGTGCCGGTATAGCATGTTCATCGTGCGCCGGACTTCAGACCGTCAATGTTAACCTAAATGTGTCTGCATTTAATTTAATTGCATTTAATCGTGTAGCATTCTAAGGTGGTTCGCTGTGCGAAGGTCTTTAGGACTTTCTGCAGAAAAGCATTACAGACGCCAACTCATATATTATTATTAACCTTCTCATCAAATTGTTTTTTTTTTGCTTTTTTCTTTAAAAATAAACCAGAATTACCAAATAACTTAAAAATTAAGAACGAAAATTAACTTTTTTTTGAATATTTTAAAATATTAAAAATACAAATTTTGTTGTATAAGAATATTTATATTCGAAATACAAAGGAAAACCCGCATTTGCTGGGCTGCCTATTCAGAGTGTACTGATATTCGTCAGCATACGATGTGGTCGAGAGTCAAGCAAAGTTATTATAATTCTTTTTTGAAAGTGTGACGACTCCAAAAATTACACTTTTCGAATGCCTCCCCCTTACAATTTTCATAAATATGTAAAATACGCTTAACTTTCATGAGCACTAGTATGAGAGGGTAGTCAAAAAAATATGAATATGGACTCTTTTATGCAAGATCAAATTTAACTTTTTATGAAGTAAGTACAGTTTTCGATATTGTAAGTCCTTTCCGAGATATAACCGTAAAATCACAAAAATCGCGCTTTTGGTGTACTGTACGTACCTCGCGAAAGGAAAATTTTAAGCTATTTTTTACCATTGGTGGTTAATGAGTACCTACTGAATTATTATTCTCTTGAAAAAGAATATTGAATACAATATATTGTGCCAAAAATTGTATTATTAAAATTCGCGCGAATTTTAAATTTTCACACCACAAATTGATCTTTCTTTTGTTAAAATTTTGTTCACTCCGCTCTTGAACCTTTTTCCTGCCCACCAAATAGCGCTGGCTGAACGCGACGCGACGTGTGTAAAACAAAGGTGATAAACTTTCACTTTCAAAAGCTTAAAAAAAATATTGATGTCAGTTAAAGAAAATCCTAAATCAGCTCTTATTCTGTTAAATTAAGGCCCCTATTATATTTAGCGAACGATCGACTAAAACGTTTTTTAAATTATTTATTTTGTGACTTTTCATTTTTTTCATTTTCACCCCAAAAGGTAAAAGTTTGACGGATGGATGTGTTTCTATATTGGAACGTCGAAACTAGCTTTTATAATATTAATAGCTACATCTTGGGTATCTTCATCGACCGCTTTTAAGCGAACGTTCGATTCGCTTATCATAATGGGGGTCTAAAATCAGTTAACTTTAATATTATCTTCTTGTTAGACTCATGCCTTTTGAATCAATCCTCAATTTAAAGAAAACTTATTGTTTGAAATTCTTGAATTGTATGAACTATCAAAGTTGGCTTTTTCCCGAACATAAATTAGCTTTATTGCACTTTGCTAAAGCGAAAAAAAACAACTGTTGAAAGTTTGCTTCATTTTACTTCTCAAAATTGAAATAAGGCCAACTTTTGAAATTTGGCATTATTACACTTCGCCTTATTTTACGGCACCAGATATTAACAAATAAAATTTCGCATTTCTATAACATTTGCACCGGATCGTGAATACCTCTTAAATGGATAGTAGGTACTTGTTTAACCTCACATCGAATATCCATTTTAGATTTCGATTGGCTAAGTCGTAGTTTTTGAAGCTTTTCCCAAATAAAATAAAATATTCAACTTACAACTTTAAAGTTATCCTTCTTATTCAACCGTAGTTCCCGTAGCATTTGATTTCGTTGTTCCATCATAAGCGTACGTTCATAAGTATATGCTGAAATATCACTGTTCATCTGAAAATCGATATAAGATAGTTGAAAAAGTTATATGTAAAAGATAATGACTTCTTTTAGCTTTTTTATTTACCATTTCAACAACTTCTACATCAGCTTCTATTCTCAAATGATAAAGAAACATTTTAAGATCTTTTTTCATTTGAATGGAGTTATCTTCCATTTGAGCCACTGTGAAAATTCGAAGTTTGCAGTTTTTCCATGTTCTATGCTGCTTCAGTAAAAATGGAAGAAGCATCAACAATCCACCATCGTGTACAATCCACCATATATCGATATTGCCAGATATCTTTTTTCAAAATTGATTTTCTGGTTATTTTAAATACCTACGCAATATTACATTTAAATAAAATTACCTTATGACTAGATTCTGGGTAAAAGTTGATACCTTTCGGTACAAGCAAGGCCATATGGCATGCTGCTACTGTGCGAACTGTTTGAATAAATGTCCTCCAGCTCTGTTTGTTTTCCTGTCGCCAACTGTAGGGCCATCCAACAATAACTGTATTGGGTTTCATTCCCCCTAATCCAATCGTTTGAATTCTGCAAACAAATTTGGAAAAGTAACAATAAGTCCTTTGAAAATAATAATTAAAAAGGTAAACATACACTGAACTTATTCCCTCTTGGATCTCCCGAGCTACTAGAATATCACAAAAACCTTTTACTTTCTCATCATCCATTAACTTCCGAAGAGATTGCTTGCACTGCGCAGCTTGGGAATTTATTTTATTATAATCTCCTGGAAGTACCGAAACACAAATTGTCAGACCCTTTCCAGCCTTAAGTTGTGTTGCAAACGAAAATATTTTTCTATATTTTGGCAAAAGATTGTCGTTTAATTTTGCCATAACTAATATTTGTGGACGCCAGTTCTTCGTATGCGGTGGACCCTCTTCTAGTCGGAGAAGTGAATAGCGTGCTGCAGTTAGAGCCATTCCTCGAATACCATCACCCCATTCTTTTTCAGCCCTGAAAACATTTTTTTAAAATAATTTTGTATGTAGGTATGAACACATAATATCATATATATTTTAAATACCATACCCTCTATACTCAATGTATTTATAAATAACGATAGCCATACCCATTGCTAAAAGGGCAAAATACCACGATGTCATGAACATTACAGAAATGCAGAGTGTAAGGCCAATCAGGGAAAGGGACCAGTGGTAAAACTTAAATCGAGGTCTCCAGTTTGGTGTTCGCAAAAGTGTTTGAACAGCGCACGCCAGATTCACAAATCCATAGCACATCAAGAAGAACATGGAAAGCAGCGGAGCAAGTAAATCCACATTACCTAAATTATTTACGGTTAATAGTTTGCGAAAAGTAAAGTCCTCAATTTGGCTTCAGATCAGTACTCTTAAGATTATAATAGATATATGTAAAAGCTATCCTCTCCTTAGAAGATTCAATATGAGTATCTTGACTTCCTGTTGTTGTGTTATGTTCCATTAGTCTCCCTTACTAACTTGTTTGTAATACATTCCGCAATGTCATTACGGAAAAAAATAACGATACTTCCGCATTTACTGCCGCGAAACCCCTTGTTTTTTTTTTTTTCTTTTTGTCTACCTACCTCAAAATTTCTTATTACTTCACATGAAGCAGACATCAATCGAAAACATGCATTTTAGCTTCACAATAAAATTTTGTACATTATCGTTTGGGTTTTGGTTTTTAATAATTTTGTTTCCATTTTAAGTTGCCCCTACTATGTAATTTTTTTGTTGGCTTGACTTCAGCTACACGTTAAGTCTTTTGTTGCATTTTATGCAAATCACTCTGAATAACGGCAACTAAAAAGCAACATAAATACATGCACCGTAGTAAAAATTAAAAAAAATCATTTTTATTTTTTAAATTCTCTAAAAAAGTGCTTAATAGATATTTTTTCAAAATTTTAAAGTTATCAAGCAATAATTCCAAAACTAAGGTGACCAAGTCTATTTTTTTACTCGTTTTTTCTTATAACTTTTAAGATAGTCAGTCCTATTGAGGTATCAGATCGGAAATGACAGTATCACTGTCGGAGCAGTATAAATAAAGCATATAAACGCACTCATTTTCCATTTGCCATTAGATGCTTTAGTAACATGCAGTCGCATTGTGAAAAATCTGATAATTTAAAATCATTTAATTTAACAATTTAACAGTAAATAAAGTGTGGCTTTTATTTCCGGGAGTAGAAAACCCGATTCAAAGGACCAAGCAAAAATCAACTCCTACATGATGTGGAGAATTATACAATGTACATGCTTTCTCACAATTAAATCAAAACAAAACCAATTAAAATTGATTTGTTTTTATTTTGAAGCTTGAAAAACAAGCATAGCAGCTTACTAACAAAACACAAATCAAATCAGCTATATCCAACTTTTTAAAAATGTTTTTTTTATTAAAAATGTATGCCGGGCAGCTGTAAAATAAATTGATAAACGCTTTGCATCGCACCTCAATAGTCTGCTTTTAATTCTATCTCTATCGGAAGTTTCTCCAATTTGTCTATCGGAATTTGGAACGGATACTTCGATTAAAAATTCTCCGATTTTGTACGAATCGGACAAAACTTTCTTCCGGACGCATACCTTGAGACTATCACAACAAATTAAAATGTTATGCCGATTTTTATGCCGATTTTTACGAACACAAACGTATAATTAGAATAAAGTAACAAATCTTCAATTCAATATGGAGGCTACTGCATAAGATTTAATGGCGAATTTCCGGCAATTAAGTTGAAGTCATTTCCCACAAGTAATACAGCCCTAGCGAGGTAACCGTTCGGAAGAATATTTCGTCCGATTCGTTCAAAATCCGGGTATTATCAATCGAGGTATCCGTTCCGATACACATATCGGAGAAACTTACGACAAAATTAAACGCGACTATACTGATTTGCGATGCAAAGCGTTGATCAATTTATTTTTGACAGCTACACGGAAAATATTCTCCGAAGTTCTCCGACAAAAAATTGCTGCGAAACATTAAAGAAAAAATATTTTTATAAAGTTGTTGCTGATTTGATTGAAAATAAATGTGTTTTATTATTTAGTTGCAATTCCTGGTTTTTTCAAACTGCAAAATAAAAAAAAACAATCTTTTCGATTTGTTTTCATTTAATTGTGTGAAGCCATGTATGTATGTATGTAGGTATGTACATTATACAATTCTACCTTCATTGTTAATAATTATGTTTTTAAATTATCAGAATATTTTTCACACTGTATGATGTGAATGAACTATTTATGAAAAATGTCAAATAAGTGCATTAATATTCCTTACTAATACTGTTCTGAAACGGATACCTCGATCTCGATCGCAATTTGAGCTCCGATAGATGAGCAGAGTAGTTACGAATCTAGAAACCGCCAGATGGCAGCGTTTAGTTTTTTTCTTTTCTATTAATAAAAACAAATTAAATATCGGAAAAGCAGCCAATGATTAACAAATAAACAAAACAAAAAGTTCCAATATAAGGACAGAATGTGTGACCAAAAGGTATACGTTGAGACTGTCTACTTTCATACACTAAATTATCCAAATCAGTAGTAGATTATAGATCGCTAGTAAAGTACTCATTAGTACTTTGCCACCTGAAAAGGAACAGGGCTGTTGTAGTTTTTGTATTTATTGTCGCACATAAATATTTAATCAACAACATTTGTGATCTGTAGCCAACTTAAGGAACGACACTTTTTGTTAACAATGCAACATCATTTTTAAAATAATTTTTTTGATTTCTACCTACCTAGCAATATTCCACACTGACAAATTACTATTGTTAAAAGTAGAGCTCTTGTAGGTTCTCCCCTGGATGAAGAAACAGCAAACGGTGCTAAAAATGGAATAATTTGGTCCTTTGCTATAGCCTGTAAGAGACGTGGGGCTCCTGTTAAGCTTTGTAGACCAGCACCAAGTGTTGACAAAAATGAACCAATTAAAATGACCCATTGGTTTGGCCATGCTATATTTGCAACTACTAGTTTCCCACCGATGGACTGTCCAAATCTGGAAACGTTTTCAATATAGGTAGGTATGTTTTTTTTTTTTATTTATTGAATAATACTTGTCACGCAAAAGTAAATTATCCACTGTTCCTGCGAAAAGCAAAACACAGGAAAGATAAACTGTGCTAGTAGTAAGGATTGCGCAAATTGTTCCAATTGGTATACTCTTTTGAGCATCAGCAAGGTCACCAGATCTGTTAGACCCGGCCATAATACCTGTGAAAATTAATATTAAAAAAACGTAGAAATATTTAGCTTATTTAACTTTAATAATAACGAACCAGTTACAGACGGAAAAAATATGCCAATCAATAATGTAAACGATGTTGTAATATCTGCCAGTATTTCCTTGTATGCATCATCACCCGGGGTTCCAAGATCTTGAGAATGATCTCCATATGCAATAAACTGTCCTTTCTAGAAAATTTTGTGAGAAAGAAAAATTATATTAAAGGAATTTTATCTTCTTCATGAAAAAAAGTAAAGCTATATAAAACGGAAACAGACAAGGCAAAGTACATAATATTAAGTCTTAATATTAAGATAATAGGTCATATGAATAAAAATAAGATTTTACTTTACTTTACTCAATAAGTTGACATGTGAGTAAATACCAAAAACCGTATGATAAAAGAGTTGCTAATTCTCATTTGAGTTGAATAAAACGGGAATTTTTAGGACTTTAATTAGAAAACGATGAGCATGCTATAAAGGTGACTCAAATAAATTTGTTCATGCTAAACTAAGATTTTGATGGCAAAATCAATTCAGTTGGAAACGTTTAAATTAAATTATGCACATACATATTTGTTTGTATAACTTATATTTGGTCCTCAGCGAACGACCTTTTTAAAAAACAACAACCGAAAGTATTCTAAAACAAAAACGGAGTGTTCTTTATTTGATAGCTCAATATTAACTGAACTGAACATACTTTTTATTATTTGAATTCTATTTCTTGATTTGCTGTCTCAGCAATACATTTCTTATGTTATGCATTTTTTATTAAGGTGATGGTTGCACAATTAAAGGAAGTTTTATATTACCAGAAAATATCAATGCGCATGCAAAGGTTAGTGATCTTTGTTTCCCGTGGGATTTGCAAAGTCGTACAATTACTGTTTAATTAAGGAAAATATAGAATTGTGTGGATTGGTAGGTATCGAATACGTAACCTCTCCCCCCTTTAAATTAAAATTCTCCTGAATTTTTGGAGTTACTTTACAATATAGATGATGTGTTGCTTGTCTCCATGTTTGCTTTATTATGTATTTTTATGTTTATTTTTTAAAATAAAAAATAATAAAAACGATTGTATTTTTATTTTTTAAATTAACAATTTATTTTTACTTTATGTTGCGAACAAATTTTTTTTTTTTTTTTATATAAATATAAATAACTAGCGACGCGTTTCAGAACTCATGTTCCATCTTCGGGCTACTGTTTACTAAACTTTTGTTGTTTTTCTATTGTTCATCTTTCTGTTGTGTTGTTGTTGTTAGATTGCTATTGTTTTGAGTGTGGGAGCAGCTTTTTTGGAAAGCTTTCTTTTATTTCTTTTTGTTGTTTTTTGTGAATTTCAAAGCTGTGTCAAATAATATATTCTGTTTTATTGTTAATTTGTCATTTAGTATTCTGTCTTGTTCTATCTTGTTGGCTTTATATATTTCGAATTCTTCTAAGGTGTCTAGTGTTTTCCCTTTTTTGCATGTCTGTAATATTTTTAGGTTATGCTCAAAGCTTGTATAGTTATGATTATTTTCAATTAAGTGTATTCCATATGTTTATCTAGTGTTTGGTTTTGGTTTATGTTCCAAGAATCTTTCGTGAAAAGATCTTCCTGTTTGTCCTATATAATATTTGTTGCAATCGTCGCAAGTTATTTTGTAAACGCCAGTTGATGTTTTTTTGTTGTTGTTGTTATTTTTTGGTTGGAGAAATTTGAATATATTGTTGTTTGTTCTGTATGAAATTGTGAAGTTTTGCTTTTTGAATTCGTTGTGGATGGTGTGTGGAAGCCAATTGGTGTATGTTACTGATGTGTAGTTAGTTTTTTCAATTTGGTTACTTGTATCATTAGGTTTGTTTATTTTCTTCCGTCTTTTGTTGATCAATTGGTCGATCATATCTGTGGTGTATCCATTTCTTAGGGCTATGTGTTTTATTATGTTTATTTCATCGTCATAACTTTGTTTGCTCATTGGGATGCTGAGAACTCTATTTATAAAGGCGTTGTATGCTGCGAGCTTTTGTGATCTTGGATGGTGGGAGTCATTGTGGATGGTGGTGTCTGTTGTTGTTGGTTTCCTGTAGATGCTGTATTCCAGTTTGTTGTTGTGCTTTTTTATGTTGATGTCTAGGAAATTTATTGATTTATTTTGCTCATTTTCGACAGTGAATTTTATTTGTTGGTTAATGTTGTTTATATATTTATTAAGTATGTCTATTTGTCTATTTGTACCATTAAAAATTATGAAAGTGTCATCGACGTATCTGCTGTAGAAAGTTATTTGTTTTTGTAATTTGTTCGCAACATAAAGTAAAAATAAATTGTTAATTTAAAAAATAAAAATACAATCGTTTTTATTATTTTTTATTTTAAAAAATAAACATAAAAATTACTTTACAATTTTCTTCTACATTTTTTGTATATTTTTCTTTCATATTTTTAACCGAAATAATAAGTGTTTTGTGTCTTTTTAAAATTTTGAAGATTAAGCAAATTAATATAAATGAAATAATTATAGTTGTTGAACATATTGCATATTGTACATTTTTATGAAGTTTTAGCAATTTAATTGGTTTTAGGTTAACAATGTTTTTTAGAATAATTTCTTCAAAGCTTAATTGTTTTGTAAAATTATAACTTTCAGTTTCAGCATAGTAAAATCTTTCAATGTACAACATTTCTATCATCACATTGGTTTACAATTTTATCATTTTTTAAATTTTTACATAGTATTGTGCTATCATCTATTTTTTTTTTATTTCAGTTACATGGTTTTCTTTCAAAGTACAGTTTTTGTTGATTATGCAGTTATTTACAATAATTAGATCTTTTTTATATTGGATATTATTTTTATAATGGAACACTAATTTCTATGACGAAAAATTCTTCAAGTTGAATTTCTAAATTTAACTTATTTGGTATAGGAGTCAAAAATTTCAAATCTACTTCTTCGTAATTATTAGGGATTTTTATAGCTAGGACTAACGTTTCACTGTCATATTTAAGAGCTCCTACTTTAATATTTTTCAGTTTTAAAAAGTCAATTTGTGTATCTTAAATTTCTGTGGTTGTCAGTAAGCTAGGGTGTATCAGTCCATGTTTTGCTAACGCTATATTATCTATTATTTGATTTAATTTCTCTTCTAATATGTTAAGCTTTAAAATTTGATCTAGTTTAATTTGTCAAAGCATGTATCGCTTTTCGTTTCTGTTAGTTCGGAAAAAGTTTTGGTCAAATCTATCCTGTCAGTTTCTATTATGTTTTTAAGATGAGTAATGCTTTCATTAAAATTTTGATTAATTTCTATTTGTTTGTTAATTGTGTCAACTGTAATTTTACTGTTCGTTTCTACTAAGTTTATGTGTTCTGTTATGTCTTTTCTGTCATCATCGTCCATTGTGCCAAAAAGGAAGTTGCTAGCTTTTCCTACAATATGAACTAATCCTCTTTTTTGTCTTAAATTTTTCTTTGGCTCCAATTAATTTTTCTATTTGTTTTTTAATTATTGGGTCGCTATATATGTAATTTTAAATTTTGAATATTTTTCTCAATTGTTCCAATTGTAAGCTTTAGGTCCTTTGTGTTAATAATATGAAGGATTGTTTTTGTGTCCTCAATAATTTCAGTTTGTCCCATGTTTATGATAGAATATCCATTTTCTGTCGATATTTTGTCAATTGTCAGAGTGGCTGGTATTGGTGTTACTAGTGTTGTTAGTACGCACGCTAAAATTGTCAGCTGCAAGTAGACGAGGTCGTTTTAAATTTATTGGATGCTCTCCTTCTAACTGTTTAATTCTTTATTATTTTGGTTGGTTTTTATAATATCTTCTTTTGTAATTTTTCACGGGCGCTACCTGTCTATTTTCATTATAGTCTTCGCGATTTTGGTTTAATTTTTCTGTTCTTTTTTTCTCTTTCTTCCTGAATACGCTTTTTTAGAGTAGCTATGTCCCCAAAAATAGCTTCTTCTGGTGACATCTTAGTAGTTGAATGATATCTATTGTTATAATTGTTAACTGCTCTATGTACTTTCTAAGTTTCTCATTGTAACTAATTTCTCTTGGAGTGTGGAATGAAACGTTTCAAGATCACTATTTCCTGTATGGGTGTTAGGTTTGGTAAGATGGAGGTTAATTTGTTGTTCGTTAAAAAATTCCTTGACATTTTCAGAATTAAACTCATTATCGGCAATTATTTTGCTAGGTTTGCCGAATTTCCTCTAATGTTTCAATTTTTTTCGCGGTTTGGTAAATAATAGGCGTATGCCTTCTTTGTTAATTTGTCTATAAGGGTTAGAAATGGGTGCTTCAAAAAATAATAAATATCCATGTGTAACATTTCATTAGGTCTATTGGGCGCTTAACTTATTTCGTATTTTTTCTTTATGGGTTTTCTTTCGTATTTAGTTTCAAGACAATGATTTACAATTGTTTATAATTTTTATGATTTCTATTTAAATATTTTTGGATAAAAAATTTTATTTTTTAGACTATGATATGTCTCGATTATTCCGCTATGGAGACTTTCTTGAATATGATATAGTGATATCTACTTCTGCACTTCTTCTAAACTATCTTTTTATTTTGCCCTCAAAGTAGCTTTTACAAATCTTATTTTATTATCATGACCAAAAAGTTCTATCAATAGCTGTTGCATTTTGTTGTATTCGTGGTATGACAAATCTATATAAACTCCTGTGATTCCCGGTTTTATAAATCTATGTAAAGCATTTATCCAGTATTCCTTTTCCCTCGTCATATCAATATAAATAATTCTTCTTTTATGAACAATCTCTATCTCTTTCTCTGCACTATTTGCTAATATTAGTTGCGTCTTATATTTATTGACTATCGTTTCTAATATGGGTATGTGATCACGTTGTTCCTCTTGACCTGAGTGTCTCGTTTCGTTGTCTGAAACATCGTTAACTGACTGATTATCAACACTATTATTTTTGTTATCATCTTTCTCTGGAAATCTACTTAGAAAATCTGCTATGTTATTTAATTTGCCTTTCAGATATTCGACCTCATACTGATATTCTTGTAAAATTAATACCATAGTTGTCTTCTCTGACTGAATTCCTTTTCTGAATATTTTTTATTTAGATATTTAATGGGCAGATGGTCTGTAACGATTTTAAACCTACGACCCCACAAATAAGGTCTGTAATAGGTAACAGCCCAAATGATTGACAAAAACTCTTTGTCGGTGGCAGAGTAATTTTTTTCGTGTTCATTTAATGACCTTGAAGCATAACATACTGGTTGACTTTCTTGCATAAGAACGGCGCCAATTTTGCTTAATTGCTAGCATCAGTAAATACCGTAAACGTTTTTTCAAAGTCAGGGAATTTGAGAATTGGATGTTTAATAATATTTCGTTTGAGTGTTTGTATTCAGGATCGTTAATATTAATTTTCATACCTTTTTTTAAGTATTTTATCATAGGGTATGCTATCTTAGAGTAATCTTTCACAAATTTTCTGTAATAGCCCGTGGTACCAAGGAATCCCTTGATTTGTTTGTCTGTTTTAGGCAGTAGGTACTATTCGATGCATTTGATCTTGTTTGGATTTGGCTTCATGCCTTCCGCAGTCAGAATGTGACCCAGAAACTCTGTATTCTTCTTCATAAAAGAGCATTTATCGAATTGAATTTTCAAATTCTGTTCGGCTAATTTTTTAAAAATTAATGTCAGAGAGTGTAAATGTTCTTTCAGAGTTGTGGACAAAATTAAAATGTCATCTAAATAGACGAAACAAATTTTATTGATAAAATCTCTGAGTATCTCATTCATCAACCTCTGAAAGGTTGCGGGTGCGTTTTTTAGTCCGAAGAGCATTCTAACGTATTCGAAGAGGCCGTTGGGTGTTATGAAGGCTGTTTTATGGATATCGGCTGGATGCACCTTAATTTGGTGGTAGCCTTTTGCGAGATCTATTGACGAGAAATATTGGGCCCTGCCTAATTTTTCTAATATACTCTATATTCGGTAGAGGGTATTTGTCATCAATAGTTATTTCATTAAGTCGTCTGTAATCGCCACAGATCCTAAATTTTTGTTGCCCTAAGCTATCTTTCTTTTTCTCTTGTACAACTATTGGTGAAGCGTATCTGCTATTGGATTTTCTTATAAAACCTTGTGATTCCATCTCTTGAATTTGACGTCTGACTTCCGTTTCGTGCTTTGGAGGCAATCTATATAATTTGGAGTGAATCGACTCATCCTTTGTTTTAATCTCATGCATAATTGAATTTGTATTTGTTAATTGATCTCCATTACGGTATATTAAATTTCTAAATCTATCTAAAAGGTTTTTTGTGCCTTGCTTTTCTTCTTCATTCAGATGGCTCAAGTCAACTTCTTTTCCCTCCCCGATGAGTTCGAAACAATCAAGAGTTTTTCAAGGTTAAAATTTTACTACCAAAATCAAAAGTTTTATTAGTAATTTTATTTAAAATATCCATGCCTATTAGAATGTCATAAGGTTTCTTCCCTAAGTCTCTCTTATACCCTCTTGTCATGACTTCTTAGTCATAATTAAATTCTAATAGTGTCATAATTAAATTCTAATGGTAACTAGAGGTTATTATACTCATAGTTGACCCCGTGTCAATGAGCGCTTTATTTTTTTTTTTTTTATTAATTGTAATTTCTATAAAAAATCTTGTTCCCGAAGCCTGGCTTAGAAAAAACTCGGTTTCAACGTTATGGATTTCTTCATCGTTAAAATTAGTTTGTTCTGTTTGATTGACTGACATTGGTGCAGGATACTGCGCCACGTTTCTCATTTGCCCTGAGGGGTTAAATACAGGTTGGGCATTATTCTGTCTGAAATGGTTCTAATTTCGAAATTGTCCTGATTGATGAAATTGGTTTTGGGGTTGAAAATTATTTTGGGAATCATTGGTTTGTTGTCTAGGTGGATATCTTGAAGTGTTAAACTGTCCCGATGAGTTGGAGTTATAATGAAAATTGTTTTGCCTAAAAGGGTTATAATTTCCTGATGCGTTCCATCTGGACGGGTTGTAATTATTTTGGTAATTATTCTGTCTGAATGAATTTTTAAATTGATTTGAAGTATTCTGTTGTCTGGAAATATTATTATGATCAAATTGATTGTATTGTCTGTTCGTTCTGAAATCAGTCTGTAGGTTCACTTCGTCGTAGCCTACGTAAGTATATACAATATCTTTTATTTTGTGTATGTCGAAAATGTCCCTTATGTCCCTAGATAAATTCCCTATAGCTACCTGTTTAATTTTATTATTTATAAGCGAATAAAAGTTGGATTTTACATCCCCTGAATTGTTTTCATACGTTGCAAACGTATTCACTTTATTAATTAAGAATTCAATTTTATTGCTTATGTCTAATATCGAACTTACTCTTAGATAAGTTATCTTGTTGGCAATTTCTTTATAGCTTATCGTTGGGCGAAAATGTTGTTTCAAGAGTGTCCTAGCCGCCTCCCATGTTGTTGTTGGGTTGTGAATTAGCAGTTCCTTGGCCCTTCCGGTCACTTTCACGTTAAAAATCGCCTGACACAATTCGCCTCTTTCCGGAGCTCTCGTTCCATTTATGTGGTTTTCCACCACGTTTAGAAACTGAGTCAGTTTCTGACTTTCTCCTTCGAATTCTGGAATATATGATATTTCTTTCAAAATTCTCACAGTACGACTCTGTTCGTGAGGTTGTACTGCCAAGGCTTCAATTGCCTCCACTACCCGTCAATTGAATCTGGCTCCATTTCCGGTATGTTTGGCCAAAATTTAACTGTTTTGTCTTTTTTCTTTATTGTGTAATTTTTTTTTTACACCCGGTTCACTTTGAGATTCAAAATTTACTTTTGTTTTGAGTTAAGAGCGTTTAACAAATATTCACTTTCTTTTCACTTCCGTTTTATGTGACTGAAAATTTAACTTTTCAATTACTGTCGTATCTTAACACTTAACCACGTCGTTCGCTTCGTTCCTTTTAAACCGATAACTTTACTTCTCGATTTTAAAAATTTTACTGAAATTTTTTTTTTCAATGGTTCAAATTTTTTTTTTTTTTTCGTTTTGCATACAAAAAAAAAATTCCTTAATGAAAACTTCAATTTTCACTAATTGTTCACTATTTTTTTTGTCGTTTCGCGTACAAATTACTAATTGTTCACAATTTTTTTTTTCGTCTTTCGTACAAAAAAAAAAATTTTCTTTAATGAAAACTTCACTTTTCACTAATTGTTCAATATTTCTATCGTTTTGCGAACGATTCGTTCTCTTATGGATTGTTAACGTCTTATAACAATCCTTCCGACTGCGCCACTTATATTTGGTCCTCAGCGAACGACCTTCGCTTTAGTCTTCTTTGTTTCCCGTAGGATTTGCAAAGTCGTACAATTACTGTTTAACTATGGAAAATATAGAATTGTGTGGATTGGTAGGTATCGAATACGTAACCTATATGACAAGGTATACATATAGTTTTACTTAATAAAAATGTACGGGAAATTATCCATAATGATCAATAGAAATTGAGATTTTGATAGCAAAGTTGGCCAATAAGTATCTGACTGCGAGTCTGACTGCCCTGATGTCCTTATAACCGAAAGCGCATGGTGCGATTTTCCTCAAATTTCGTGAGTTCTTATAAACGAACACTCCCATAAACGGACGCGGAAACTTTTCTTAATCATTTGGATTAAAAAAAAAATCTCATATAAACGGACACAATAAGATATTAAAAGGTTATTTTTATTTACCTTATTTATGCGCTAGATTTAAATATAATAATTCAAATAAATTAAAGTAAGTGCAGTTATATACAAAATACATAATACATATAAACAATGCAAATTTTAATTTTAAATTTAATATATATGATTTTATTATGTGAAATTCAATTTGTTTCTGCTCCAACATACCCTTTTTGTTCTTTACTTATTGCAGAATTAAAACAAAAAACAGAATTTTTAAAGCTAGCAGAATTTTAACCCTAGCAAATTTTCGACCCCATACATTTTTTGTACACTCTTAATGTACACTCTACAAAGTTAAAGTACATTAAGTTTCCAACAAAAAGTTTATATGAAGTTTTTATTTTGGTTGAACCATGAGGCCGCTACAGCGCGCTGAAAAAACACGAAAATATACGCATTTGCGAAAAACACCGTTTTACTGTTTTTTTTTATCTTGGTACTCGAAAACTATGATTGTCATAGAAACAAACTTGGATTCTTATACAACTTTATTAAATTCAGAAATAAACTTGGATTCTTATACAACTTTATTAAATTCTCTACTAACTGAACACTCTAATCACCTATTTTGACCAAACCTTGTGCCCGCTATATCGCGTTGAAATTGTATGTAGTAATACGTCAAATAGTCCAGGCAAAATAAATTAAATATACCATAAATAAGGGCAGTAGAAACTTTTTAAATCGATTTTTAAACGGAAATCATTTCTGAACAACATATCCAAAATCATACAAAATCCTACCATGGGAAAACCTTTAAAAATGCATTTCAAAATTGCAAATTAAATCATATAATGCGTTTGATAATAGGTTCTAATTTTTATAGCACTGTGGCTTATGTGGTTTATTTATGTGTTTCTTTTACCGTAATTTCTTACTAACATAATACCAAGTTCAGGAATGTGTCCAAAATAAGACAAATTGATGCACTACAATTAACATCCTTAAAATTTTTTGCCAGTCAATTAAAGAAAAAACCGATGTTGGTATCAGCGTAAAGGCCTATTAAAAATCTATTAATTAAAATGTATTTCAGACAAATCAGACGTGACCCTGGCTTTAAAAAGCCATTTAAACGATTAAAGTTGATGTGAAAAAAGTTGATGCACCCCGATTAACACCCTGTAACTTTTTTCTCAGTCAGAAAAAATAGTCGAAGTTAGTCTCCTTCCGTATCGCCTCGAACTCATCCGCTAGATCAGCTAGTTCGTCCAGTGTGGAGAACCCTCGTCGTCGGATGTAATACCTGTACTCAGGTCACATGTTAGCAAAGATTCGGTCGGTATTATCGGCGTTTGATATGCGAAAATCTTTACGGAGCAGGTACTGAGCCGATAGGATATAATCCTTCGCTTTCTCACAGGGTCCCTGGAGTTTCATTAGAATTTCCTCTTTTAGGTATCGGGCCTTCCCAGTCGAAAAAGCTGTCGCTTTTAATTCCCAAGCACTGCCTCGAAGGAGTTCGGGCAAAATGCGCAGCATGTCGTTTGGCGGGATGTTGTAGCACTAGGTCAGTTCAGGCAATCTTTCCAGAAATTCCAGCGGGTTCCCAGTTGAATTGAATCTTACCCTCACTATCGGACAGTGTTAGGTAAGCTAAGCCGGTGTGACGGCAAGCGGTTGCCGTGCGGATGCTAATGCCTGGGTTGGTTTGAGTCGAGGTGGGGTGCACTACTGGGAGAGTGAACAGGGTGGTTGATTTGGGAATTTGCTGGTCGGATGTTGTTGCTTGGTTTCTCCAAAATAGAAACCTGTAGAGAATCGACACGGGTTTGGTAGGCATGGTGACGACTGACTGAGGTTCAAGACTAAACTCATACTTGTTACACAGGTCATGCGTTGATCCATTATCTCTTATCTTTTTAATGTGTTGGCTCAGGCGGTTACGAAGATCCTTCATGTTGCCTTCACTACCCAAGCCTTTGGATCGAAGTGCTTCTTGCAATTCTGTTTTTTTCATAGAGTATATAAAATTCAGATTCCTGAAGATATTTTTAGGATCGACATCGGGTTGATCTTCAGATTCTGAAATGGTGCGGCTGGTTGATGCGGTGACGTTTGGTAAAAGACAGATATTAGGAATTTGTTGTCGGAAGTCGGTGGTACCTTTAGAAAATTCTAAAACAGTCGGCGGTGGGAGTTCGGTTGAACCCTCTTAAGGTCCCTACTCGGGCACCAATTTGTGATGTTTTTGTTTCCCAGCTAAGGTAGCGTTCAACGGGTCCAAGGTCTACCCCAAGAAAGCAAATAAAACTGGAGTTGTTTTGAGTTCAGGAATCTCCGTTCCTATATTATCAGTCTTCATTCAGTTCCTTTTTTTTAACAATTTTTAATAATTACCACTACAATAATGTACCTTAATTTTTAAAACTTCGACGGAAGCGCAAGTTTTTCGCAAAAAAAAATAATAATTAATAAAAGTTGGTTCTGCCCTATTGGAGCGATAATTTTTGTTTAAAGAAAGCCTGTATGCTTGTTGCTTTGAAAAAGCTTAGATGCCTTAAAAATGATTTTTGCTTCAATGAAGCGTATACATTGCTTTTAAAAAGCGTAAATACCTTAAACTAATTTTTGTTTAGATGAAGCGTTTATAATTGTTGCTTTGAGAAAGCTGTCTTAAAATAATTTTAGCTTTGATGAAGCGTATATATGTTTTTGTTATTTTTGCTTTGAAAAACCGTACACCGGTTAAAGTATTTTTTTCTTGCTTATAGAGCATATATTTCTTTTGCTTTGAAATTATACTATTATATAAAATAATGTGAAGTGAATTTTCATAAATTTCTGCAGAAATTTCACTTTCTCTTGTCACCTTTTCTGGTGTAAGGCAGTGTGAGTTGAGGAAACGAAATGTAGAATTCGCTACTGCTCGATGCTGTGTGTGTTTTTGTTTTCTTTTTTTTTATTTTCTGAACGACCACCAGCCACATGATGACGCTGCTAGCTGCTTGTGTATAGTTAAAAACTATCGAGACTATCGAAGAGAAAAAATAATTGTTGAAAATGAAAATTTGATAATATTTTTCGTCCTTAATCGCATTAGACAATCGAAACAACACTTTTGGATATAAAATATAAATTAAGCACTTCAAAAGGCCAAGGCATTTTTAAATTACTTTAAGATTCGATTAAAAAACATCTTAAACATTACTTCGAATACGATCGGTTCTATGGTGAATGGACTTGTGCTTGTCGGACATTTTAATGGAACTTGCGACTACGAACATGTTTAAAATATCAACATATCTTGCAGGTCTGTTTAAAATATCAACATATCTTGCAACACGTCCTCGGTCGTAGCGTAGGTTTTTCTACAAACTGCAAATGAGCACCAAATTGTGTGGACACTTAAAAAAATATTAAAGTTTCTAAAAAAAAACACATGGTCCCTCTAATTAGATATGGCGCTAACTTATTAACATCAATCTACAAGTTCACTTCGAGAAATGTCGATCAAGTTTTTCTGCATTCTAGCTTCTTCATTTCCTTTTGATCGATTTTCTTTCTTAACAGTACAGTCTCCTATAGTTCTTCTTTGGAAAAAAAAGATCAGAACGCATAATAAAATACTGCATATTAAACTTAATTCAAAAATTCTTGGGGACTAATTATGCGTTTCTTCTATTCTGTACATATTTCTCTTTAACTTGTTATATGAAATATTGTATATGTTTGCTTTGTTGCAAAAAAAGTTTGTTTTATTCGTTTTTTTGTATTTGAACAGAATGATTTCAGCGCAGGGACATAACTCCTCTGGATATAAGTTCAAAATGTTTTTTTTTTTAACTTATATCCCACTTTGATGGGTAATAAGTCCGAAATCGAATTTTGGAATTATGTCCCAACAAAGTGAGACATAGTCTAACAAATTTTATTTTTGAAGTGAGGCATAAGTTCAAAATTTCTATACCAAATTTGCACCCACCCCAAATCCTATAGTGAGCCAGAAGGGGGGTTGCAGGGGGGCACCATGCCCCCCTTAGCAATCTCAACTGTTGGGAAATACAGGTGAGCCACCCAGGTACTATGACTCCTTGGGATATAAGTATAAATTTCTTTTGTTTGGACTTGTGTCCCACTTTGGTTTGACATAATACCAAAATTTGGACTTATGTCCCATCAAAGTGGGTCATAAGTTAAAAACAAAGCATTTTGAACTTATGTCCCGAGGAGTTATGTCCCTGTGCCAATAATTTCATGTTTCGTTATCAGAAACATATTATGTAAGAGATGAGAGATCAATAAATGAGTTAAAAAACTATCGATAGTATATCGATATACAATCGTTAGCATGACAATACATTATTACAGTTTTGCATTAAGCTGTTTACACGTATTCACGTATAGAAGAGCGCGTCTAAATTTTTTTTCCTACGGGAGGAGACGGAGGAATACAAGTTAATGACCAAATCAATAAACTGTACCCCACCTTAGCCGCTTGGGTACGGCGCTCCAGAAGAACAAACAATGCATACAAAAAGTTTTGTTTAGTTGAGATCATAAGGTACTAAGGGGATCATCTCGAAAGACTCTATCTAGAAAAAAATCTCGAAAAAAAATAAAAATTCGAGATTTTTTTTTTTTTTGTATTTTTAACAGTTAAAACTCAATAAAACACAAATACATCAGTTTACCCAATATTTTATTTTCTGAGCAAGAAAAATAGTTGCAAAAAATAAGAAAATCAAAACAATAAACAAAAAAAGAAAACAAAAACAAATTAAATATGTATTTTAAACTTTAGTAATACTGAATTTACTGTGGATGTTCTTACAGATTCATTGACAATGTGTTTAGATGGGTAACTGTTCTCACAGGTGCATGAGTAGCAATGTGCAATTGTATGATTGATAACTTTACTTGTCAACTTTAAGTTTGTTAAGGAGAAGTAAGTTATCCAGAATGTATGTTTGAATTTTTGAGACAATGTTTAAAATTCGCGCGAATTTTAATATTCGAGATTTTTACTTTCTAGATAATTAATTTCTAGATATCGTGGTGGACCCGGTACTAAGACCTTGGTTCTAGTCCTGACAATGTCGTCTCAAGATTTTTTTTAATATTTGTTAAAGGTCAGTCTTTTCAGTGTCAAGTGAAATAACCATTGGTTATTTAAGTTGTTAACTACATATTCTGTATATGTATCTATGATTACTAGCTAATATAACGAACATTTACCCAGAGCTGAAAAGACTAGCTCTTCGATTCATTTAAACGTAATGTAGAGTCCTGTCTATAACATACAATAGGTATTATTTAATCATTTAATGCTTACCTCCAAAAACGATGGCATAATATTATCATAGAATACTCCGCTTGATAAGCCTTTGATTCCTTTTACTTTGGTTACATTGTGAGCTTAAAACATGTTAAAAGAAGTGTTAATTTTTTTTTATGTAGAAATTAGTGATTAGTGATTACATTTTCAAATAAGGTAGGGCAATATGGACTTATAGGCCAGTCAGAATAAATTAAATTAAATAGCAAATCAGACAAAATTCCTACAAAAGGTTTTATTGTTTTATTGGCTTCATTAGTTGCCCAATATGACTATCCGAAGTTTTCCCCAACCCCCGGAGTTGTATATAGTGGTGGGGTGAAAATGTACCCAAAAAAAGGGGATTTAACTTAACCACCTTCTTGCTTTTTGCCCAGCCTGAAGTGCTGAAGTGGTGTCACATCCGGTTATGGCGTAGATAAATAAAAGTGGCCACCTAATGTCTGCCAAATTGAAGCTGTTGGGACCAAGTCTTCTGGCTACCCATAAAACACCCAGCTTGTCGCACTTCGGTTGTAGTATTTTTTCAAATAGTCAACTTATTTTTTAGTATTAATTCGATTGTTTCGCCTTTCATTAACACAACTAGATGGAGAAGAAATCACACATCGATGACGAAAGCTGCTCCTTCTAGATTTACCTCATTTTGTAATGAGAAGAAGTCATATAACACTGACATGGGAGTCTCCTTCATTCAAATTGCATAGGAGGGAAAGATCGTCAGTTCATAATGAAAGAATTCCTTAACCTTTTTCGGTTTTCTTGATGAGTGCTTCCCGGTAAAATATGGTTTCAGGGTTCACTGGTACATCCTGCCTTTTGTTGGTCACCTTATATTTGAATCCTTGTAAATTAATAACCCTACTAACTTGATTTTGTCAAAGGTTTGGCCAACCAGGGCGAGCATTTAACCATTGCCAATTTCAAAGGCTCGGTAGCAGTTAACAGAGTCAACTCCGATGATTTCTTGATGAAATTAGTAACAGCCAAAGGACCATGGGTTGAAACCAATCAATAAACTTATGAAGGTCTGCATTGTCACGCTGCACTCTAGCAGCCCTCACATCAACATGTTGCTCCGTGGTAGTGAGTCTTCAATCTGCAGGGTCACAGTAGTTACAGTTGCAGGCATTGTCTTGTCACTTGATGTTCTACTATATTTAATATAGTGTAAATAACACATTTTTCATAAATATATAAAATACGCTCAACTTTGATGAGCATTAGTATTAGAACGGGTAGTCCAAAAAATAAGAATCTGGCCTCATTTTATGCAGGATTAAATGCACTAGATAAAGATAAGTTTTCAATATTGCAAGTCCTTTACGAGATATAACCGTAAACCACAAAAATCCCCCTTTTAGGGTACATTTTCAATTCTCACCAGTTCACCACTTATGCACACCTCCGAGGAGGGGAAAACTTAGGGCAACAAATGAAGTCATTCAAACAATAAAACCTTTTGTAGGAATTTCATCCGATTTCAATTCGGTTCCTACTGGCCTATTAGGGCGGTTGAAATAAAATAAAAACTGTTTGTGCGAAAAATCTTTTTTTTTTGTTTATTTAAAGTATATTTCAATAATAGTTGAGTCAATGAATAGTTACTAAGGACGTGTATGTATAGTGCGTGAGCAGGGCAATTATCCATTCCTTCGTAATATTGCTTAGGCTGCTTAAGTAGTCACCATACTAAAAGCCCTGACGTCTGGGGGATGAGCCGAAGAAGGGAAAGGGGTATTAAGTTCCCCTTTTTGATTTTTACGATTATAGCACGAAAATGGTCCGTAATAAGGTAAAATTCTCTGAGACTAAATTAAAACCCATCAAACTTCCTACAATTTGTGGTAAAATCAGGTTTTTCCAATTCTCAGTCGTTTCCTAGTTAAATGCATAACAAAGGGGACGAGTTACAAAAATATGTTTTTTCCAAATATTTTTCATCAACCATTTCCGTCATAACGTCTTAACTGTTTTTTTTTTTTTTTTATTTTATTTTATATTAAGCGCGCACTAAAAGGGTTATGAATACCCTTATAATGATTAAACACAGTGCGAGCAAATAGGAAAGAAGAAATCGATGCACATTGGTTTTGAATGTCTGCACACTGTAATGAGTGGGAAATACTGTGTCTGGTAAAGGATTCCACATTCGCGTAGTGCGGCTAAAAATAGAATCTCTGTACTTAACAGTACGTCCGAAATTGGGCTCAAGATTAAACTGATGGGCATTCCTAGCAGTACGGGTATTACGGTTGAATTGTTTAAGGGGAGGAATGCAACTGGCTATTTCACTAGAGCATTGTTTATAAAAATAACAATAAGACAATGACTGGCATGAGACTTTGCGGCGGTGTTGAAGAGAAGCAAATGTCTCGGTGAGAGAACGATCTCCTATCATTTTTAGAGCTCTTTTTTCAATTCTATCCAGAAGACTAAAATACGTTTTTGGCGCTCCAGCCCAAATATGAGAGTTATACTCAAGTTTGGGACGAATAAAAGCTTTGTAAATTGTAGCCAGATCAGAAGGAGTAAAAAATTTCTTGCATCGTCGGAGAAAACCTAAACACTTAGCAGCATTTTTGGCGATGTCAAATATGTGATCATTCCACAGCAAGTGGTTTGTGATGCACATACCTAGGACCGATAGTTGTTCAATCTCCTCGATGCAAGTACCACCCATGGATAGTGGCATTGGGGGAGGGTTACGCTTTTGCGACAGTAGATAGCATTGAGTTTTCGAAGCATTAAATTCTACACGGTTCTTAAATCCCCATTGAATAATGCTGTCAAGATCAGAATTTAATGAGCTTATCATACGCTGCCGTTGGTAGTCCACATCCGAAGAACAAGGATGAGAACCTAAAAACGAATATGAAAAACATAGGGTACTGTCATCAGCGAAACAATGTAGTGGGTTAGAAGTTTCAGACAAAAGATCTTTTATAAAAATAAGTGAACCTGACAAAAACCATTCCTCACAGAAAGTTATACAAAATTAAATTTCCTTTAAGAAACTAACTCTTGAAATGGGGATGTTTAATGCGTAAGACCAAAATCAAGGAATTTGAAAAATTAAAAGTCATAATTTTACAAGTGAAAAACAAATTCACATAATATGAGGTAATAATCAATCAGGTGGTCTTAGAGTACGTGAGGAGGAACTTGAGCAATTTCTTCAGAAACTTGGTCGGTATGAATCTGGAGTTAACATACCAAGTGTCCTGTCATGCGGGAGGTGGGCCGGAGGGGGAAGGGTACGAAGTTCCCGTTTTTGGGTTTTACGCTTATAATGAAAGTGTACATTTTAGGATAAAATCTCCAAGGTTATATTAATTACCATACAATTATATAACTTTTGTTGCTTATCTCTTTATTTCATTTCCGAGCCGTTTCCGAGCTACATGCATCGCAAAGAAAAAAATCAAAAAAAAGTGTTACCTCAAATTTTTCCTAAAAGTTTAAATCTGAACAAAAAATCTTTGGTATAGTGCATTAGATTGCCTTAAATAAAATTAACTTTTGAAATCAGGTTATTGAGAGCATAAGTCAAAAATCATCTTATTTCACAAATATAAAAAATATACACATACAATTTTTCAATTTTTAAAATAACATTATTTTTGTCTTTATGCACTCGATAACCTGATTTTTAAAGTTAATTTTCATTAAGGGAATTTAATGCACTTTACCACCCTCTAATTGATTTTTTGTTCAGATTTAAATCTAAATGAAATGAAGGTATGAGCAAGAAAAGTTATAGAATTGTATGATCTTTAATATAACCGTGGAGACTTTTTCCTTAAACTTAGCCTTTCCGAGATATAAGCGTGTATACCAAAAAAGGGAACTTCGTACCCCACCCCCTCCGGCTCACCTCCCAGATGTCTGGACTTTTAGTATGTTAAATCCTGAATCATTCTAAACAATTTTCATAAGGAATGACTCAGATTCCTTCTCACGCACTCTTAGACCCTCTAATTGATTATTACCTCATATGTGAATTTGTTTTTCACATGTAAAATTATGACTACCAATTTTTATAATTCCTTGATTTTGGTCTCATGCATTCAACAATCCAATTTCAAGAGTTAGTTTCTAAAGGAAATTAAATTCTCTATAACTTTCTCCGAGGAATGTCAGGTTAACACTTTAGACGATATGACGAAATTGGTTGATGAAAAATATGGGTAAAAAACATTCTTTTGTAACCTTCGAAAATTTGATGGGCTTTCATTAAGTCTCAAAGAATTTTTCCCTATAACGGGCCATTTAACGGGAACTAAATACCCCTTCCCCTCCTCCGGCTCATTTCCCAGACGTCAGAACTTTTAGTATGTTGACTACTTAAGCAGCCTGAACAATATTCCGAAGAAATGGATTAGGTCCCTGCTCACGCACTCTACCACCCACTCCTTTATTGACTGGACTATAAGTGCAGCTAATAAAAATAAACAAAAATGTGTAGGTTCTGCCGTGAACAAAACAAAATTAAACATTTTTAATAACATATCAATAGGTCTTATTATACTAAGGTAGGCAGCTAGGGTATTATAAAGCCTTAAAATATAAAATACATACTATTATGTAAATGTCAAAAGAACTCTTATTGAAAAGATGAATAAGAATAGGTACAATAGGGTGTGTCATTTTTATCATCTTCGGAATTTTCAAACTTAGCATCTTTTAAAAGTTGTTTTTCTAATTCAAATAAAATCCTGCATTTAATTTTTTTTTTTTAATCGATAGTACTTTAGGCTCGCTCAATGACCTTGAAGATATACGCTTTGGCAACGCTTTGCATCTTATTGATGCTTCTATGCAAATCTAATATATTAAAACAGCTAAACCAATTTGAACCTCAAGCAAAAGCTGTTATACTTTTAAAGCAGCTTTTATGATAAGGTATGGAAAATAACTTGTAATCCTACGGTGACAGACGCATAGTAGTAAGTACAGAAAGGTCAAAAATATAAAAATGAGACAGAACTTCGTTAAAAATTAAAATGTTTTAGTTTTACCATTGCAGGTATGTTTTTGAAATTTCAATCGATTTGAGCGAGCCTAAAACGTTGAAATATTTTAAACATTCATAAAGCTGTCAAAGTAATACAACTTTAGAATTATATTCAAAACGTTGAAATATTTTAAACATTCATAAAGCTGTCAAAGTAATACAACTTTAGAATTATATTCAAATATTTTCACTTTTTTTTACTCTACAGTAAGTGACAAACCCTATAATACATTTATTTTGCTTAAAGTCCTAAAATTAACAAGTTTTCTTTATTTCACATCAAACAGTTCACTTTTGTCTACATATCATCCGCTGACGAACCGACCGATTCCTATCAACATTTGTAAAAAAAACTAAAAAATAATTGTTTGAATATTACCTTTATTATTTGAAAAATTTATTTTTTAAATATTAAAGGCAATAGAGGCAGCGGTTATTAAAAAACTTAATAGCAAAGGATATTCGCTACTATCCATAAAAATTTGGGCTAATATTATTTTAGGCGGCCACCAAAAAAAGTCGGTATTATGAAAGACCATATCAAAATGAACATTTTATATTACTACACCAAAATTCTAAGTCAATTGGCAGATTAAATATTCACCCTCAAAGTATCTAACTTGCCCCGTGGCGTAATGGTTAGTGGGACTATTACGCCGGAGGTATGGGTTTGAGCCCAGCTTCCAGAATGCCTAATGTATTTTTCAGGGGCACTGCCCTTTGCGAGAAATGTATTTCAAGCGTTTGTTTTCCTCGGTCTCGGCAATTTGAACTAAATTCACGAAATATTAACACTTTTGTTTTGTATTAACAATGATTTTTGAAATCATTTTCCATCATTGAAATCAATCTGTTAGTACATATTTTACTGAACGATCTATTAATCTATCAGGTTTTCTCAAAGTTACAAGGTTAATTGAAAACAACAAGAAACTATTGGTTTATGTTGATCCTCAGTAAAGGCAAACATTCATTGAATGCGGTTTGATTTAAAAGTTTAAAGATTTTGAAAATAAATGGGGAGTGGCTCATATTTTTAGGAGCAAACGAAGAATAACCAAAAACTTTTTTGTTAGATATGATAGAATTTCAGGCACATAATTTAGCTTTGAAGTAAAAGTGAATGCCTAATAGTGCTTAACTTCAAACCAATAAGGATTTCAGGGCAATAAGGATTTCAGGACTACCCAAGTAAATGAATTACAAACCTAAAAGAATAAATTTAATAAATAAATTTTTTAAAAAGTTAATTTTGATCAAGTGGACAAAAGTTCACTTTACCCCAAATAAAAGTAAAGTTGAAAATAATTGATTTGTTTATTTTTTCAATGGAAAATTGAGATTGGTAGTGCGGCCGAGAAAAAAAAATTTCACCCACTTGAAAAAGAATACAATGTTCTGACGCCGTGCCAGCCATTCAAGGATTAAAAGAAGTTGAGTCCAATACAAAGGAATCGAGTTTTTATCCCCAAACAGTAACAGAGACACAGTTTTTGTTTCTATCGCTTAATACCTGAGAGCTGAGAGATATAATGGTTGAAAAACTCGGATTGATTTCCTTCTTCCAACTTTATTTTTATATTAAGCATAGTATGCAGCTGAAATGAAACGAAATTTTCCGTCGTCTCCAAAATCATAGACGAAATGTTAACGAAACTGTACATGACAAATTTTCATTTAGAGTTCCACCATTTGTAAAAAAAAATATTTTTAAAAACACAAAATAAAAAAACAAAAAAGAAGAACAAATTAAAGAAAAGAACAGAATTCCATTTTATAATAAAAAAAATATCCTCGAAAAAATCTGAACAAAATAGAAACATCAAAATTTCGCGCGCAATTAATGGAAAGAGTGTAGAGAGTAGTTGGTACTTAAGCCGGTTATCTATCGTTTCACCGTGGAGCTGCGTACCACAAAACGAAAAGAAGGACGAACAATTTCGTTTATAAATTCTCTGTGTCATTTTTATATTGGATTTTTCGTTTCACTTCAGCTGCATACTAGGCTTTAGTAGGAAATAGTTTTTATCTCTTAAGAGCTAGGTAAAACCATTGAGTTTATACACATAGAGAAATCAGGTGGAAGTTTCAAACTTTGCTCTTAGGATGTCGTTACTGTCGACGTGTTTTTTATATACTCTTGTAGCAATTATTCTTGAGTTAAAAGGCAAGAGAAATAAAGGAAAACAAACACAAATGTATGCAGAAGAATTTTGTTCGGTTCGGTTTCTTCACAGGGATTTATTACAATCATGAATACTCATTTAGCGATATCTACTTCGGTGAGTTTGAAACCCTCTTGATTCCTCTATTTGTATGAACTCAATTATAAAACTTAGAAAAAATAAAAAGCACCACTGGATCGCACGAACTTGCTCTTGTGGCAAGTTACCTTCTCGCTAACAACTTAAAAACTGATTTAAACAGTTTTAATTTTTTTTTAAATACTTTTTTTGTGCAATATCTATTTTAATACATAATAAACAAACATTAGTATCTATATTTTATAAAATCTTATTTTATGAATCATCTTGTATAAGTGATGGATGGAATTGACTATAGAACTTTGGTGTAGTAAGTGTTTATTTTGACACGGTCTATCATAATACCTACTTTTTTATTTGGTGGCCGGCTCTCGAAATAAGATTAGCCCAATTTGGCGGATGTCCTTTATATAACTTAGAATAATATGAAATTCCCGCAACTACTTAAATTTAAACCTATTGTGAATTTAATTAATAATAATATCATTATTTACTTACCTAAATAATAGGCAGTGCACTCCCCGCCTGTACAAAATGCATTGTATATCATTCCGCCTTCTTCTTTTGTGCAGTTTTCTAATGGAACATCTTTTAGCAAACGCTTACCGAGAACGCACATGCTAGAATTATTTTACTAGTGTTTTTATAATTCTTATTGAAAATTCAAAGTCATATACATAATAGTACAGTAAATAGAGAGGCAGTTTTTAATTTTTGATATGTTGTATTAATCCAGTCACTTTAGAATTAAACCTGTCCAAATTAATTACAAGTTGAAAACTTTAAACCACTTTTAAAAAAATTTTATTAACAAATAACGAAAACAATTTTTTTTTATCAAAAAATTTAAATTTTTTTTTATAAAAAAAGAAGTAAGTACGTAGAATGCAAATTTGCAACAAAAAACAAGTTTGAATTGATACCTTGGACTTACCGTTAGGTAGTTATGGCCGTTTTTCATGGTTGTCATTTTTTAAATTGTTAAAAAAATAAATTTTTTTTTTTTTTTTGGCTAGTGAGTAATTACAATTCTGAAAATTTCAAATCCTACCAGATGGCATACTTATTTTTGTTCTTTAATTTTTTTTGATAAAAAAAACTTTACTCTCGATATTTCTTAATAACTTCTTATGCTTGCAAAAAAAAGCAGTAGAGTTTTGTTCCCTTATTTCTACTCACTCAAAGAAAATTTTTAAAAGTGGTTTCAACTTGTAATTAATTTGTGACAGGTTTGACCCTATTTTAGATTTTAGATGACTGGACTACATATATAGGGTTTATGGTTGATGAACAAATACAACTTTCACAACAACGCCCCCTGTGCTGTCTTCGCTATCAGGTAAACACTTCAAAAAGTCGGCACTTTTTTCCTTATTTCGATTATAATTTCTTTCAGTTTATTAAAAAATGTACATTTTATGAAAAAAAAAATAATATTTTTGTAGAAGAAAAAATTTCCTACAAGTGGAACAGATGAAGTATTTTCTTGTTAATGTTACTCGAGCAAACGGGAATTCATGAGGTGAATCGAACGTTCGATCTCCCGCTTAGCAGAAACTGGGTGTTTATTAATAATAATATTCTATCAATTTTTTTTAAATGATATTAATAGGCTAGTCAATAATGACGAAACAATTGTTTTGGTCGCAAAAAATCGCAGATCGCTGATTTTCTTGTAAAGTTGTTAGGATAGATCATAGATACCAACAGTGTAAAACCAAATTTGCTGCTTCAAAAAGCTTGTGCTGGTCAAAACACCTCAACAATTTTGGGACGAATTTCAGTTTTTGGTGCTGGTCAAAACACGTCAACGATTTTGGACTAATTTCAGTTTTTGTTTAATAACTTCATAAAATTGCATCCAAGGAAAAATATTTGTATGCACTTTTAAAGTAAAAGGTTGCTTAAATTTAAGCGCAACAGCAGTTCTGTAGATATATTAGGTTTGAAAATACAGCTCTTCAAAGAATTTCTACTTTAAAAGTGCATACAATTATTTTTCCTTGATGCTCTTTTATTACTGTAAGGCAAACACTGAAAAAAGTTCAAAAACTTTGAGGTTTTTTACCACCACCAAGTTAGCAAAAGCTTTTCGAACCTACAAATTTGGTTTTACACTGTTGGTATCTATGATCTATCCAAACAACATCTCAAGAAAATCAGCGATCTACGATTTTTTGCCACCTAAAACAATTGTTTCGTCTTTAATGACTATGCTATTAATATTATTTAAAAAAAATTGATAGAAAATATTATTAATAATCACACATTTACTGCTAAGCGGGGGATCGAACGTTTAATTCACCTCATGGATTCCCGTTTGCTCGTCGTAGTCTTTTACCCAAGCTTATACAATGGAGTCATAGCTTCATTACTTTTGATCGTACAAAAAAACTTGCAAAAGCAAACTTGTAGGAAACTTTGTCTTCTACGAGTTTAGTTAGCTATTAGTTTTTTTCAATTATATGTATCAGAAAGAAGTGATAGTCGATATCAGCAAAAAAGTTCCAATTTTCTATATCCTGAAGAGGACTGAGCGGGCGTGGGTGTGGAAATTGTATTTATTCATCAGCCAAATGTCTTACACGACGTTTCAAATTAAGAACAACCCAAACTTTTGCAGGGTAAACTCTTATTTTACATCTTTATTCACTGTACTATATAAGTATTATCTTTGAGTTTGGGTCGGTCATATGGTACTTACTAAAGCTTTTCATTTCCGTTAAGGTTATCAAATATTCCAATATAAACTGCAATAATGGAGAAAATAACACAAGCCAGCGCAACTGTCGCAAACCTATTTACAAACTTTACTCCCAGAAATACAATAAGACCTGAAATGGAATTTTCGTATGTATGCGAAAAAAATTTATAAATATATAAAAACAATTTGGAGAGGATTACCCATTATAACAAGAAGTGCTGATCCATAGACACGGAAATTGTTGTACATCGCGTCGGCATCTTTCGTAAAGTCTCCAAATATAGACATTCCAGGTGCCATATAAGTCTTAACAATGAATAAAAAGAATATTTAAAATGTTATTGTAAAATAAGCAAAAGCAACTAAACATCTGAACCGTTACAAAAAAGAATAAAACAGTTCAAGTGAAAAAAGACTAAGCACTACAATTGTCCCACACACATGAAATTTAGCCCCAATGAAAAATGGCCCCAAACGAAAAATTACCCCAAATAATGGGGTCTTTTTCATAATGAAAAATTGCCGGTAATTTTTTTTTTTTTATCTTTAAGGACTGGGGTTCATAAATTCGGTCCTTTTTTCATTTTCAAGCTTGGGGTCATATTTTATTATGAAAAATGGCCCCGCATTTTTCAACAAAACATTTCAATTTTACACAAATAAAATATGAGTCCGAAACAAAAATGAAAATTAGAATCACCGTCATAAAAACAGTTTTACTTGTTGATATTTTGCTTACTCTCATTGAGTCCTACGCCCTACGGAAATAACCTCCCAATTAAATAACACCCCAAAACGCAAAAAAAAACCTCCATAGTATGTAAGGTGTATTTTTTTATATCCCCAAAACTGGATAAAATTGGGGCCTTTTCTAATGAAACCTTAAGCTTGGCCTTGGCCTTATAGTTATAAATTTGCAGTTGGAGTCTATCGCTTAAGTTATGTTAAAGCAAAGTAGAGGAGTATAACCTTGTAAATACATAAAGCTTGTTAGAGGCTTCCTTCTGGGAACGGTCATATTTTTTTGAAGCGGAAAGCATATTAGCGCCATTAGCGGCCAGTGGCGGGTCAAAAAGAGCCAAATTTTTTGGCTGATGTGAGGTTCGGTTTGGGGTGTGAAAATTAAAAATTCGCGTGAATTCATCTTAAAGAGGCGAGTTGGAACGGTGGAGGCATGAACGAATTAAGCTACGAGCTGAAAGGGGTCATGATGACAAAGTGACGAGACATCCCGTGCGTTCTAGAAATAAAATGACGTCATTGACACTGAAAGCAGAAATCTTGGTAGTGTGAGCGATTTGGCTATATCAGACTAGTGACTGGCAAGGTAGGGTGTGTCATCATAAATCGTCTTTTTTACTTGTGATTATTATCTTTCTAGCAAAACAAATTCTTGTTTTCTATCGCTTTGACTTGTTATTTTCCTTTCAAATATGAAAACTCTACGAACAAAATGTGCCTACAGGAATGTTTTTGTGCATTTGTTAAACGCAGAATTTCGTTTCGAACTAATTCAAAACAACATTAAATGTCTACAATCTCGGTTTTAAAGAAGGAAGCACAGATGCAGGAGCACGTACATTAACGTTCATATTAAACATCAATGAGCATGTGTGTTAAAAAAAAATTTAAGGATTTAACCATTTTTATTTTAATATAAAATCAATCAAAAAAGACCGAAATATTTATGTTTATTTACTTACAAGTACAATTTCTACAGCACCAACAATGTACATAGCTGCTGCCAATGTCGTTCCAGTATAGAAAAGCATTCCAACAGCTCCTCCAAATTCAGGTCCCAGAGATCTAAATACAAATACGTATTATTGATTAATCAAAATTCGTTCGTGCATCAATACATAATAAATAATAGATAATAATACTCAATAACAATAAATAATCTTAAGTAATTTTTTTTTCGAAAATTGAAATTTGAACATTATATATTTCTTATGTTCATGGATTCGAATCAAATCCGGTTATATAGACCGAGAGCCCACAGCAATTTTTGGATGTGATTGATAACCCAAAATAGTTGGTATTATTCCAATGCACTATAGTGCATTAATAGTCAGCGTCTTGCAGTCCGAAATAGGGGCATTTTCGAGAATGCGTTTTTTTTCGAGAGACAAACTAATATTTACAAGCTTTAAAATTTATTAAGAAACTATGAGCTATGTCCACTGATAATAAATATTGGTTTGAAAGGTGTTTTTCGCTGCGCTTTCTGCAATTTTTTTAATGCGAAATGCAAGCAGAAAACCCACAGAAAAACGCCTTGCAACAACATATTTCCGATGAGGGAACTTAATTTTTAAACAAAAATTTAAGTGCTTAACAAACTTATTTTGTCTATAAAAAAATAAAATGCAATGTTGACGCAGTCTTTCTCACAAATGCCCCTTTGGACTGCAAGACGCTGACTTTTGAAAATGCAATTATAGTGCTATCGTATAATACCAACTTTGTTGGATTATCAATCACTCCCAAAAATTGCTGTGGACTCTTAGTCTTTTAAGATCGATACTTCATAATGTTAACATACATAATATGATTTATGGGCGGAGATTCTGATCTAATATTTTTAAAAATGGCTGATATAATTGATTAGTCGTCGCATGATTAGTTTGAAAGTTTATACTAAAAACCATCAATGACTGTAATGACTGTTAACCGGTTACATTCGTTAACTTTTTTGATGCATTTTTAGGGAATTTTGTTATCTAAGAATAATTTTAGAATGACAGTTTCTGTATATTGTTGCAATTAAAATTTCAGTGCTTTAAGAACTCTAGTCTGTTTATAATAAATGAATGTGCCCCGACCCAAAATGTTTGGTAGAAATATAACTCAGCAAATGTATTTTTTCAATAAAGATATTTAAATTTGTAACAAAATGTTGTAAAAGAGCCTTTTTAAATAATAGAGATATTTTACTACAGTCAATGTGTACCAAATTTGAAGCAAAATCCATCCACCCGTTTAGGTTCTAGCTCGATGTTAAGTGGATGACAAATTGAATTTTTTGATGAGTTATCGGATTTTTACTAAAAACCAGAGATATTTGTTCATATAGCGCAATAAAAATCGACATTCAAATCTTGTTTTTTAGTTTGTTGTATTGATCAGTTATGGAAGTATACTAATCCAAATTAAAACAGTGTTAACTGGGCACCACATGAAAAGCGAAATCCGGTGACTTTTCTCGACAAACAAATACAAACTTTTTTTAAAGCTATTAAAATTTGCAACAAAAGGTAAGACCAACCACATTTATTTTGACTTTTTAATGACCAAGCTATCGCCCTTCAACATTGGTCCATTTTCCCCGAAAATCGACAATTTTAAGTTATCTTTATTGACTGGTTCATTTCGTACGCAACAGCAACGAAAAGTAGGGAAGGGATCGGAAATGGAATTGAAAAACTAACGGAAATATCACATTAAAAAATAAACATTTACATCGATACAAATTACCACTCACACTCCTATTACCATTGTTAATTATTAATTGACAACTTGTAAATTAATTGGAATTCTTTATTTTGTTTTTCAAATTATGAAATGTTCGGTGAAAATTAATCTGACTTTTGTGGATTGAAAGAAAATCAAAATTATCAGTGAAAAATTACAAATTAAACAAGTTTTAAAGTACTATCAATTGAAAATAGTACAGCTGACGAAATCTCCATGTTTTTATTGGCTGCCATTCGCATATTTGCTCAACGATTTTGTGTACCATGTTTTTCATTTTTTTTCATGAAGTTTTATAAAATGCACTTTTTGCATTGTTTTCAATTCAATTTTTTTTCTGAAAAAACGGCTTATGTCCTTCGCGTTCTTTTTCTGAATAGTTTAAAAGAAAAATCAAGGAAATTGGTTGAAAACTACATGAGTTATAAGCAAACGCACAAAATAATAGTTCCATTTTTATATATTAGATAGTTGTAAATCGCAATAAAAAAATAAAATGGCTGGCTCAAAATCGCTCATTAGTGTTGAAAGAGTAAACATCGTCAATTACTAACAGAACCATGGCTAACCGGGAGAGCTATACTGCCCTCCTAAGCGAAAAGGTCGTAACTCAATTTTTGTATTTTTCAATTTTTCTTGTTTTGTTTAGTCTCAAATTCTGAAACCTGATGATAATTTTTGATAAAAAAGGTAATTAAATAAATAAATTTTATCAAAAAAAACTATCGAACGCCTAAGAAAATTCGTCATTTCTCAGCATGCTTCCATAAAAATTCTAATTTGAGATACGACCTTCTCGCTTTGGAGGGCAGTATAACCAACAGAATGGAATGGAATTTTAGTGGCTTGGAAAAAAAATTGAGAGGCAACAATAACAGTTTATACAGTTCATTACATTATTTATATAGTATATTTAATAAATAAGTTTTACAAAAAAAAAAACTGTGCTTCGCTAAAAATTCTAATTTGATATACGACCTTCTCGTTTAGGAGGGTAGTATAGCCAACAAAATGCAATGGAATTTTAGTGTCATCCATTTCTCCTTACGAAACGAGGATTTCTGAAAAAAATTTAGAGAGTTACCCCCTCATTATTACAGTTTGTTGAAGTTCAATTTTAAGATATGCTTCTGATTTATGTAAATATGCGGCAAAATTAAAACAGAAAGCCTGTGTTTTTGGTGTAGGTTTAACAGCCCTAAGAGTGCCAAAAATTTAAAACGAATAAAACTTCAAAAGAAACCACCACTCAAATACTCAACGTGCAACACAAATGTTGACGTTTAGAATTTTCTGACTCTATAATAAGTTAGACAAATGAAAGGTTTCACGTGTTCTCTTTCGGAAATTTCTCGAAAAAAAAAACCATCGATTTTGAGAAAATTTCGTATGACTGATTTTTTGTCAACGGTGATGTTTTTCGTCAAACTTCTTTTTAGAACTAGGTTTTTCATGGTACCTGCCATACGAGCGTTTTAGACACTTTGATTTGTCTCTTAAGAAATACGATCCATTTTGATAAAATTTCGTATAATATATTTGTAGCCAAAGGTAATGTTTTTAATATTTTCAGAATAAGTTTGCTTATTAAATTATTAACGGTATCTGGCAAAATAAGCCTTAAAGATAATCAAATTTTTCTCGTAAAAAAATTGATAAAATTTTGTGTGAAGTTTTTCGTTAGAAATTTATTTTCAACATCACCTTATTAACGGTACCAACATCCCCTTATTAACGGTACCCTAAAATATATGAAAAAACTATAATATTCTTTAAAAAAAACACGAAATAAAAATATGTTTCGAACAAATATACATATAAGTTACGATTTTGCTTCTATTACGAGAATGGCGTGCTAAAATAGAGTACCAGCTGAAAATACCAGCGTGATCATAGCTTAGCGTGCATTTATGAACACATCCTTTTTCGGGAGAATTCTATGAACGTGAGGCTGTTTCTACATTGGTGACTCACAAGTTAAAGTGAGGTTCATAATGAGAAGTTACTACATATTTGTATTTGCATTTTCGTTTGTTTCTTTGTTTCGATATAAAAAGAAAAAGAATGTAAGGAATTTCCTTCAATTGAACTACCAGTTCAGAACCTACTTGCAAAATAAAAATGAAAAACAGTGCTTTTTTGGCACCATTGAAATGGACATTAGTCCTTTCATATTATTTGATACAAAATATGGAAGTACGTGAATCGAAGACAATAATAGTACAGAATATTTTTTTGATTTTTTACTGTTTCAAACACATCAGTAAACATCAGCAATTTGAATCCAGAAAATAAGTTTAAAAGGTATACAGTCTCTTTTTACTACTGATGCTATAAACGCGCAAATGGAAAAAAAATTAATTTTCATTGTTTTCATCATTTAATGATTGTTTTTGCTAATAGCTATAACCATTGAGTTTATACACTAGAGAAATCATGTGGAAGTTTCAAACTTTGATCGTAGGATGTCGTTACTATCGACTTGTTTTTTTTTTCTCTTGTAGCAGTTATTCTTGAGTTAAAAGGCAAGAGAAATAAAGAAAAGCAAATGCAAATGTATACAGAAGAATTTTGTTCGGTTTGGGTTGAGGGATTTTCGTTACATGGAATTATTGCAATAATGATTACTCGATATGATCATTAGGCGACATCTACTTCGGTGAGTTTGAACCCATCTTGATTCATCTATGTGTATAAACTCAATGCTATAACCTAGCTATAGTCCACGAATCCGCAAAGCTGAATCTGATCTTTCACTTGTGTCGTGTCTAGATACGTATGTTTAGCAATTAATTTTATAATTTATAAAAAATAGAAGGACCAGCACATGGAAATCGAAAGGGCAAACGAATAGACAAAAAACCAATAAAAGAAAACACAGCCTATCAATTTTAATATATGTATGTATGTTTAATGTCAAAGAAGGTACTTAGCTGCTTGCAGGTCGAAATCCAATTGATCGAGTAATTGAGCATGAAAGACGTTCATGTCTCAACTGTTATACATTGAGTGCAACATAACAAATTATTTTTAAAGAGAATTGAGTGAAAAAACAAATTGACAATAATATTAGCGTAATTAGTACATAGTTTGGCAAATAGTAACACAATTAATAATTAACATAATTTAAAATTTCTATAAACAAGTTTGAAGAACAAATTAACATATATTCTTTAACATTCCGCCCCCCCTGGAACATAGTTTCAGCTTACTGGAAGTACTGCCAATTTATGAACAGGTCGAACAATATTTCCTGTCGATGTTCTGAGGGTGACTACTCGAACATGACCATCTTTGCCAGGATGAATAGCAATAACCCGGCCCATAGCCCATTTGCCTGGTGGCAAGTTTGAATCCTTGATGACAACTAGGTCGTTTAACTGAAGATTTCGTTGAGGTTGCGACCAACGAGGCCGTTGTTGCAGCGATGTAAGGTATTCCATACTCCAACGTTTCCAATAGCCCTGGACTTTGCACTGTAGGGCTTGCCATGATGATAGTCGATTCTGAGGTACTTCTAATGATGGTTCAGGAATAGCTGAATATGATTCACCTAAAATGAAATGAGCTGGTGTAAGTGGATCTAAATCATTATCAGATGTTTGACATAAAGGACGTGAATTTAAAAGTGATTCTATTTGGGTTAAAAGAGTATAAAATTGTTCAAAGGTAAGCATATCAGAACCTATCACACGACGAAGGTGTTGCTTAACAGACTTAACTCCCACTTCCCATAAACCGCCGAAATGTGGTGCAGAAGGGGGAATAAAATGCCATGTAATAGCATCACGATCAAGAGTTTCTCCAACTATTGAGTTGTGGTGCTCAGATAGTACAAGTTGATACATTTCTGAGAGTAGTCTGGCTGATCCGCGAAAATTTGTACCATTATCTGAGTACATATGCGATGGTTTACCGCGACGCGAAACAAAACGGCGAAGTGCTGCAATAAAGGCTTCCGTGGTCAGATCACTGACCAGCTCCAAATGGATGGCTTTTGTTGCGAGACACACAAATAGCGATATGTATCCTTTAGTCACATGCACCTTTCGACCAATTTTGGTCTTAATGGAGATAGGACCTGCGTAATCACAGCCACAGTGGGTGAAAGGTCTATATGTTTGGATCCTTTGCGGTGGAAGATTACCCATGATTTGCGTTCCTGTCAGTTTTCTTTGCCTAAAACATTTCATGCTCTCATGAGTAATTTTTCGTAATAAGTTTCTGCATCCAATAATCCAGTACTCTTGATGGAGTATTGCGAATAGTGTTGAAACTCCGGGATGAAGAAGATATTCATGTGCATCTACCACAATCAATTGGGTAATAATATGTCCTTGTGGAATTATGATTGGATGTTTTGCATTATAAGCGATATTAGCTTCTTTTATTCTTCCACCAACACGTAATATATCCTTGTTATCTAGAAAGGGATTTAGGTTAGCGATCTTGCAGTTCTTACCAAAGTGTCCATGTTTTTTAAAATAGTCAATGTCTTCACCAAAATACATATTTTGCAGCCAACGTATTATGCAATCCTTGGCGTCGAAGAATTCAGCTGCAGCAAGATAAGAAGATCCTGACCTTGATCGTTTCGATAACTTGGAAATAAACCTATTCATGAAGGCAACTACGCGAATAAGAGTAAACCACGACGACACGCGAGACGATAGAAACTCAAAAGGGTGTTCTATATTTTGCACAACTAAATGTGTTTTTTGAATCTGTTTTCTCTCCTCCTCCTTACAATCAGAATGTTCCTGCGAATTATCAATTATTGGCCAATTTACTTCACTTTTCTTAAGCCAATGTGGGCCATTCCACCAGATAGGGTGAATCACAAGATTCGAAGGTGCTATACCGCGCGAAGCACAGTCAGCAGGGTTTTGGTCTGACTTAACGTGAAACCACCTGTTTTGCGGAATAGTATTTAATATTTCGGAAGTCCGATTTCTAACAAAAATGTTCCAACGCCGTGACGGAGATGATAACCAAGAAAGCACTACCTGTGAGTCACACCACGCATAAATATTCGCAAATGTCATTTTTAAAGAGTTCTGAACAGCTACAAGAAGTCTTGTGAGCAGTAATGCTCCACACAATTCTAACCGTGGAATGCTTAGCTGTTTAAGTGGAGCAACCCGAGTTTTAGCGGCCACAATGTTTATTTTTATTTCTCCATTAGGTAAAACGTGACGCGAATAAATAACAGAACGAGGAATGATTATCTTTGTTAGATTAGGAAGATCTTCACGACTTTGGTTCCATTGTTCGGCGATAAGTTTGGGAAGTGGATCATCCCAACCAAGCTTTTGATGCCATAATTCTTGTAGTATAATTTTAAGTTGAATAATCGAAGGAGACAGAAAACCAAGGGGGTCAAAGATAAAGATTCTGGCGACATCTCGTAAAATTTGGCGTTTCGTAGGAAATTCGATGTTTGGTGATAAATTAATTCGAAATAAAAAGCAATCTACTTTCGAGTTCCATTTCAGCCCGAGAACCTTAACCCAAGCCTCCGATTCTTTATCAAGCGAAACGTTTTCATTTTGAATACGGTCATCTTTCGAAAGAAGTTCAAGACAGTTACTCTGCCACTTACTAAGCTTTAAACCTCCTTTCGAAAGTAAGTCAATTAAACAGCTTTTTTTGAGAATTGCATCAGAAATTGAATCTGCACCTGTTACAACGTCATCGACGTAAAAGTCATTTAGAAGAATTTCTGACGCGACCGGACATTCTTCTTTGTAATCTGATGCTAATTGTTCCAAAAACCGAACTGATAAATAGGGAGCACTTGCAGTACCGTAGGTCACCGTTGACAATCGATAATGTTCAATAGGATCTGTACTCGATTTTCGCCAGACAATCCTTTGGTAGTCAGTATCTTCTTGGGCTACCCAAATTTGGCGGAACATTTTTATAATGTCTGCAGTAAAAACATATGCATGGCGACGAAATCTCAAACATACGGAAAAAAGGTTACGTTGTATGGGTGGTCCAACCATCAGGAAATCATTTAAAGAAATTCCATTGGTATCCTTAAAGGAGCCATCAAAAACAACGCGAAGTTTTGTTGTGGTACTGTCTGGTTTAAGTACCGCATGGTGAGTCAAATAAAAAACATTGGAGTTTGCAATTTCATAAGAGGGAATCTTTTGCATGTGTCCCAGCGACAAATATTCTTCCATAAACTGTGAATAGGACTGAAAAAGCGAATCATTTGTAGAAAATTTTCTTTCCATAGCCTTGAGCCGACAAACAGCACCGCGAAGTGTGTCTGAAAAGTTAGGAGCAGTTTTGAAAGGAAGTTTTACAACATATTTTCCATTTAGGTCTCGGCGATATGTTTTAATAAAGTGTTCCTCAATTGCTTTATCATCTTTGGAAATAATAGACTTTAGATCAACCTCTTCCACTGTCCAAAATCTTTGCAAGGTAGCATCGATATCGATATCGAGAATCGTGTGAAGAGACTTAATTGAACTCTCAGCTGAATCAATTAATTGACCAGCTAAAACCCATCCAAACATAGTTTTTTGAGCCACTGGCTGGCCATGTACCCCTCTAACAACCTCTCCTTGAAGAACGTTCCAAACCTTATCGGCGCCAAGCAAAATATCTATCGAACTAGATTGGTTAAATGACGGATCAGCCAATTGAAGTTTTGATATATGATTCCAATCTTGAATATCAAATGAAAAGGTAGGCAACACTGAAGTTACATTCGAGAGAATGTAGGTTGTAGTCGTGTCATAACAAGAAGCAATGATCATAGAAACTAGACCCCTAGATTTTCCTGCGCAGGTTGAACCAATTCCACTTATGGGTATGCGGGCGTTTGTGCGTCTAAGTCCAAGTCTCTGAACACAAGACTCGGTGATGAACGATACCTGTGACCCGGAATCTATCAAGATACGTACAAGCTGATACTTTCCATGTCTATCTAAAACCTTTCCAAGAGCTGTGGGCAGTAATGTTTGAGGTAAAACCTGAGCTATATTGACAGAATGATTTCTTGCCAGATTAGTTCTTATTATTGGTGACGTTCCTGCCTGATTATAATTGGATGGTTGAAAACACGGTGTATTAATTGAAAGGGAATTTGTAGCAACGATATCACGATGAACAAGGATATGGTGACGCGAATTACATGTCCTACAACGCATCTTTGACTTGCATCGAAACGAATTGTGGTTTCCTTGGAAACAGTTGAAACAAATCTTTTTAGATTTTACAAATTCTCTTCTTGACTCTATATCCATAGCCAAGAAATCCGAACATTGAGACAGTACATGCGGAGCGTTACATTTAGGACACTGGCTATTGGATGTCGAAACATGCATGCTCTTCATAGAAGCAGACTTTCCTTTAATAGGTTCGCGATTATAACCTCTACATGATTCAAAGGCTTCGCATCGACGTTCCAAAAATCGTAAAAACTCATTAATAGTAGGATCCTCTGAATTCACACTTTCAGTTGACCAAGCCTGTCTGGTTTCTGGATCTACTTTACCAAGTAGAATATAGATCATCCAGGGATCTCCTTTGAGACAATTAAACGAATCTAGACCTCTTAAAACCTCATCCGCGCAATCGGATATTTTGCACAAGACTTTAGCGTTTGTGTCTGGAATAGGCGGGAGTTGCATAAACGAATCCAAAAGATTATTCACAATGAAACGTGGCCTATCATACCGCTTTACCAACCGCTCCCATGCTTGCGAGTAGGTTGCATCGCAAATTGGAATATGATTTAGCATATCCAAAGGTTTATCACGCTAAAATGAGCGAAGAAGATGAAATTTTCGAGTTTGAGAAATATTTGTTTTACTATGAACTGTGTTGTCATACATATCACGGAAGGCTGGCCATTTTTTGTAATCACCCGAGAAGGGTTCGATGTGAAGATTGGGAAGAAAATCATTATATTGAGGAACTTCTTTAGATTTAGGAATCTCATGCGATTCTATAGATTCTACCCGCCTACCTACTGAGTCACCTGTTGATGCTACATGTTCATTAGAACCACTGGCGTTTTCTGATGCATTAACTGTTCTTAAAGGAAGCTTTTGTTTAGCGATTTCAGCCTCATGACATTTTCGTTCCCGTTTGGCCGAAAGTAAAACCGATCTTAATAGCAAATGCCTTGATTCAAACTCCTCGAACTCAGGTTCAGGGTCAACATAACCTTCTTCTTCAACTAATTCGTACAGCTCTTCTTGCGAGGCATAAAATCTATCCCACAATTGATCCAATTTAGCTATCCGAGTCTCAATGGCTTCTGATGACGCGACCTCCGAAATACTTTCCGTAAAATTTGCAACTTTAACAAGCGAACTCTTTAAATTATCCCGAATTGCTCGTAGCTTGGTTAATTTAACTTTAGAAGCCATAATTTTACTTTGTTAATTGAAATTAAACACGTGTAAAGTTTATGTGTACTAAATGTATCAAAATATGTGTATGTAAATTTATGTATAGTGAACACACTTTACAAAGTAATGACAAATTAAACAAATTTATCTCGTTTGCAATTGTCTGTCATAAGCTAATCAAACTAAGTAATTTTGTATAATTTGATCTCAGATCGGCTGAGAATTTTCACAAAAGTTCCGTATTATGTATGTTAATAACTGTCCACGACGTACATACAGTTTTTTCCAACTAACGCGATCTCCGTTAGTAAAATTTAACGTTAATTAACACAGGATGGAAACGCGATGTCCGTTAATCCAAATAGATAATAATGTAACAAGAATGCGATATCCACTCTTATCAATATATTTATAATTATTATATTTCATTCAATACAAAGGTAGTTTTTTAGGCACTTAATTCAATCCGTTTCGAATCGGACCAGAAAATGTTTAGCAATTAATTTTATAATTTATAAAAAATAGAAGGACCAGCACATGGAAATCGAAAGGGCAAACGAATAGACAAAAAACCAATAAATGAAAACACAGCCTATCAATTTTAATATATGTATGTTTAATGTCAAAGAAGGTACTTAGCTGCTTGCAGGTCGAAATCCAAGTGATCGAGTAATTGAGCATGAAAGACGTTCATGTCTCAACTGTTATACATTGAGTGCAACATAACAAATTATTTTTAAAGAGAATTGAGTGAAAAAACAAATTGACAATAATATTAGCGTAATTAGTACATAGTTTGGCAAATAGTAACACAATTAATAATTAACATAATTTAAAATTTCTATAAACAAGTTTGAAGAACAAATTAACATATATTCTTTAACAACGTAAATAAAATACAAGGATACCCGATATTGAAAAATAAATTTAAAAACTAAAAAAACACGAAATAAAAATACAAGTTGCTATTTTGCTTCTATTACGAGATATGCGGGCTAAAATAGTACCAGCTGAAAATACAAATGTGATCTTAGCATTGCGTACATTTGTGAACACACCCTTATTCGGAAGAATCCTACCTCCATTCATGATCGAAATCCACCACAGCTCATGATTTTAAGGGGAAACGTAAAAAAATCATGAACTTTAAAAATTGCCGTGTTGCTTATTAAAAAGCAATCTGTAATATTTGGAAGACATTTAAAAAACATCCAGAAACATTTATGAAAATAAAAATAATACAGCAAATATGGATAAATCAATATGCATTTTATATTTTAAACAAGATTCTTGAAAATTCATCTTTTCGAGTGGCATCAAGCGTAGCGATTCCTTTTGATTTTTGAGGAAAATCAATTTGTTCTTTTGAGATAAATTAATTAATAAAAACAAATCAGACTACAAAAAAGACAAACACAATTTACTAAAATAAAAAAAATTAACTGTCAAAACAACAAAATCTACATCGTTTTGTAATTGGTCCACGTCACCAACTTCACACATATTCACAGACGCGAAATGCAAAAAAATGTAAAAAATGGGTAACCGGAGGGACGGACGTAACGATAGATTTTTATCTTTATTAGATTATCCTTGGACAAAAGAGATCTGCGTCCCCTCAAAATAAATTCCAAAAAATTCTGTATCATCGTAAAAATATCATTTGTCCTTGCCGGTCGTGTCGCAAGGTTTACCTATTAAAATTGTTGTACTTTATCGTTAAATAAATCAACTATATCTGTGAATTAAAATATCTGTTTTCTGAGAACTCGTCCGGGATACTGAACTAAGTAAAAATTGTGTGCGCAACTAAAACAAAAAAATTTGTTCTCGTATTTTTTTTTTATTAAAAAAAACATAATCGAACTGTGCGTGCGTGGGGCTTCAGCCCTAAAAGAAAACATACATAGTTATTCGTGATTGAAGAAGAGTAATAAGAATTTAAATTGTGTTCACGAGTTTTTGAAAAAGGGCTCATCTCGATCATAAAGAACAATTTTCGCATAACGTGAAAAAGAAATAATGTGCATCAACCTCAAAACGGTGTTAATGTGGTGTGGTGTGGTGTGGCAAAAATACAAAGCCAAAAAGAAAGATACAGTTTTCTTTGAAAACACACACAAACATGATGATCATTGGGGTTGTTTCGCTCCAATGGATCAACAACTTTTGTTTGCGGTAACAATTATATACATAAATGTATATAGGTAGCCGTGTCCAGGCGATTTGATGGTGTGCTGTTGTAAACGGCTGATGTTCTTGTGGATACCGTTTTGCTGATATAACTTTAATAAAATGAAAAGTTTTTATTAAAGGTAAGCGAACGACCGAGCAGTTAACTTTTTTTTAAATTTCGTTGCATTTTGGTATTATGTTTTTTTGATTTGCATTTGACATTAGCAGAAATAAAACATTTTTTATTTAGATTTTTACTTTTGATATACATGTAGAAATAAAGTTTTTTTGATTTGAACTTGACAAAGACTAAAAATAAAGTAAAAATGAATATGGAGAGGGAAGAAATTTTACGATTAACTGTGGATGGACTAAAAGACAAACTGACGGAACTAAACCTAGCTACAACGGGACGGAAACGAGTGTTACAAACGAGACTTTTGGATCACTTTCAGCCAATTGTCTCGCATTGATGGATTTTATGGAGCTAGGAATGGAAAAGCGCAATCTTTTGGGCATTGGTCAACATCGAGTAGCAACAATGGGCAACGTTCGGTTGCAGGTGGGGATCGACAACATCGTCGTTCCAATTAACTTCCACGTTGTGCGAGAAAAGGAAATGAACTTTTCGGCTTTAATTGTAAATGATATTTTAGAGGTAGAGATTTTGGCGATTACTGACTCGAGTTTTAAGTTCAGGTCCAGAGGCAGTTCTGTCGAGATGAAGTACGAGGTGACGGGAATTTAGGTGGAAAAGATTGGAAATGTACAGGCCAAAGCGCCAACGAGGACGTGGGTCCGAATGCAGAAGTCGATCAGGGTTCGGAGAGGTTTGAACTTAGAGAGGAGCTTGGAGAAATTTGTATAGCAGCGGAAGGTGATTTATTCACCAGGGAATTGGAGCTGAGTCACCTGGACTTCAACATACACAAGGCGGTCATGTCAGCTGTAGAGCTACGCTCCCGTTGGTAAGGAACCCTCACCGGTTACCATGAAGCTCGTTTTGAAGGATGATGCTCCGATATATCAGCGTCCGAGGCGGATGGCGTATGCCGATCACGTTGTGGTTCTTAAACAGATCGAGCAGTGGTTAAAGGATGGAATCGTACAACGAGGTTAATCCGAGTATGCATCGCCAATCGTGTTGGTGTCAAAGAAGAACGGAGAGAAAAAGCTGTGCTGTGGTTATCGAAAGCTAAAGATAACGTGAGATAACTTCCCGATGGCACAGATTGATGAAGTTGTGGAACGTCTTCGAGGAGCGAAAGTTTTCACGACCCTTGACCTTCTTAATGGTTTCTTTCATGTTCCGATGGATATAGAGTCCATAAAGTACACCGCGTTTGTGACCCACGAAGAACAATTTGAATTTCGGTATGTCCCATTTGGAATCTCAAACTCCCCAGCGGTTTTTGCCAGGTACGTGCATGCCATCTTCAGGACATTGATGCAAAAAAGTGTGGTGGAAGCTTATATGGTCATTATATGATCATTTCATCCAAAGACAAAAATGAAGGAATTGAGAAATTGAAGCTCATCCTAGTAGTCCTAGTAGTCCATGAAGAAGAAATATGTTCCGCTCAGAGTAGCGCGATGGGCCATGTTCATACAAGAGTTTCACTATGTAATCGAGCATCGTTCGGGCACCAAGATGAAGCATGTGGACGCTTTGAGAAGAATGTTTTGTTTCATGATAGAGGTTTCACTCAACCACATAATCAAAGAGGCGCAGAACAAGGACGATTGGAAGCGGGCTGTACGTAAGACTCTCGAGAAGGCATCGCGCACCAACAAAGACACTTCGATCAATAAGACGCAAGACCTACTCGAAAAAACATTTCATACTAGACATTATAAAGAAGGTAACTGAAGTAGTCAGAGGATGTGAAAAGTGCCTTATCGCCGATTCCAAAGCCGGAAAGAAGGAAGGACTTCTAAGACCAATTGACAAGGAGGACAAGCCATTCGGAACTTACCATTTGGATCATGTCAGCCCAATGGAACAAACACGAAACACAATATAACCATATTCTGGTGATAGTGGACGCCTTTTCAAAATTCATTTGGCTTTATCCAAGGAAAAGCACGGGCACTGCTGAGGTCCTTGACCGTTTGAAAAAACAAACCGAAGTTTTTGGTAGTCCTCGACGAGTAATAACGGACAGAGGAACAGCATTTACCTCCACAGCCTTTGAGAATTACTGCTCAAAAGAAGATATCCAACACTTGATGATCGCAACGGGAGTACCACGTGCTAACAGCCAAGTGGAGAATGTCCATAAAATTATTGTTCCAATGCTTACGAAGGCATGTATGGACACTGCGAGCAACTGGTACAAATACGTGGATGGAGTGCAATCACCAACTCAGCATCGAGGAGTACGAAATTCAGTCCTTTCCGAAACCTGACTGGCCTGGAGATGCGGATTCCCGAGAGCCTAGACATGCGGAGGTGGTTGGATGAAATCGAAGTTCGAGAGTTGGACGGCAAAAGAGATGCGTTGCGAGAAAAGGTCCGCCACAACATCGAGTCCATACAAGCGGAGAATAAAAGAACTTTCGACAAAAACTGAGTTCCCGCAAAGGAGCACGAGTTGAATTTATTAGTCGCCATCAAGCGCACCCGATTCGGAACAGGAATAAAGCACCGACCGAAGTTCTCTGGACCCTACAAGGTTAATAAAAAGCTGGCCCACGGAAGATACGATGTAGTGAAGGTGGGCGAACACGAAGGGCCAAATAAAACAACTGTGCCCGAAAACATGAAGAAGTGGGACCCGTCATTCGAGACGAATGCATCGTCAGGATCGCCGATTGTGGGATGAAAGTAGACGAGCAACGACGTACGACCGATACATGACCATTTTACAAACAACCGCAACGAAACAAATACAAATACAAACAAGACCCTAGACAGAAAGAAATGAAAACCAGAACGTATAGACAAAAGAGATCTGAGTCCCCTCAAAATAAATACCAAAAAATTCTGTATCATTGTAAAAATATCATTTGTGCTGGCCGGTCGTGTCGCAAGGTTTACCTTTTAAAACCGTTATACATTATCTTTTAATAAATCAACTATATCTGCAAATTAAAATATCTGTTTTCTTTAATTCCTACATATATGTATTTTCCGTTAGCTGAATTTAGGTAAGTCTAAAATATCGGTCGAAATATCGGTAATATAATACCTCATATGGTACTAATCTTTAAGCACCACTGTTCTCATAAAAATCCATAACTTTAAATAAATATGAATTTTTTTGACTTATAACGTTTTTTCAAGAAGAATTTTTAGGCAGCATGCAATGAATATAATTTTGTTATAAGGCGTAGAAAATTGGTGAAAAAATGAGTTGTTGTTAAACCAAGTTTTACAGACTAAAACTTTGTCAAGAAATCGGACATAAGTGTTTCTTGTACTGATATAAAAAAATAACAAATTTGCTGCACCCGCGATTGCACTTCAAATATTGCTATTTGTACGTAATATTTGAGTTCTGATACAGAAATAAAAAAAAAAAATTGGATAAAATGTAGCCTTTCAAATATTAACTCCATTAAAAATGTTTTTTTATTATATTAAAAAGAAACCCTCAAAGTGTCTAAATGTTACACCTGCGATAACGGAATGACCCATTAATAACGTTTTTGAAAATTAAAGTTTCTTAAATAATAATTCTTAAATAATATAACACCAAACCATTTCAGATCGCTTACCTTGATATCATGAAGTAGCTCCCACCGGCCGGAACCACGCCATTTGTTGCAATTGCTGACATTGATATGGCCGTCAACATCGTCTAAAAATAGACAAAGTGAACATACATTAACTGCCTTTCAGATTTAACAAAAATTATAGTTTACAGTTTGAAAAATGGTTTATTTATCTATAGGCTAGTCATTAGAGACTTATTTGTTGCAACAGAATACAGATCATCCCGTTTGCCAACACTTGTTTTCAAAAATCAACTTTTCAAAAAAAAAAAATTATCGTTTGTGACTGTTCGTGATAAAAAATAAAATGCACGACTGGGTCGCACGAACATGCTCTTGTAGCAAACCACGGGATGGAAAAAAAATTATATTTAATAAATTATGTTCAAAAAGGAGAAAAATATCAGAAAATGGCCTAAACGTGAAACCAAGTTGTAAGGTAGCTATTATAACACGTTTGTTTAGCCAAAAACTTCAAATGCCATTTTGTGTTAAATAATCAAATAAACTTCCACACTAAATTTAAATGAAATCGGTTAAGCCACTATTAACTTATGGACAAAAACCATTAACACCAAATCTCCGTTATATGCATTTTAATCCAAAAACCTGAAATGCAATTATATTAACAGAAGTCTAAATATAACGTACAAAAAGTTGTATTAAAATCGTTAGAGCCGTTTTTGAGAACATTTTGAAAAACTAAAACCGTTATATGGCAGGTACCCGTTATAGCCGGGCTTAAATAAAAATTTCTCTTCTAAGGAATCACCAAAAAGTGCTATATACGTAGTTTGAAGAAACCTACTTTTTTGGACTTCTCTAGGACCGTAATGTCAGGTTTGATTAAAACCTCGATTTTTTTTACATGAAACCAATACTTGCTTTATTGAGCAAGTGAAAAATATGTCTCGAAAGTTAAAGAGTATTCTATTAACAAGGTAAATAAAAAGTATCAGTCAACTGTAATATATTGCTGGTAACACTATAAAATAATCTTAACTTAACTCTGGATATACTTATGTCGAATTCCTTTGAAATAAAAAGTTGACTTTTTTCGGACTAAAGTCGCTTTTTTTCGGACTAAAGTTGTTTTTTTCCGAAAATCATGATCCATAGACAAAATAAAGTTGCTTTTTCAAATCTGAAAAAATTTAATGTCGAATTCCTTAGATTTTTTCAGATTTGATCGGAAAAGTTGACTTTTTTTCCTTCCTATGGATGTTGAAACAACAAATTTGCGTTTTTTCTGTAATTGTGTGGTGTATATTTTATAGACGCGATCTAAACAATTCACTTAAGTTCACTTTATTAACATATTGCACTATTAACAACAAGGTTCACGTCCAATAGATAATTTTAAAATTATTTTATTTGAGAAATCTATGTTAAAATAAAACCCAACTACACAATTAAACGGCTCATCTGACAGAAGAAATCAAATCTGTTAAGTATGTGTGCAAATATGTGCGAATCTTGCTATCAAATCGAGATTCAAGAAAAGTTGATCTGAGGGGAAAAAAAGCAACTTTATTTTTTCTATGGATCATGATTTTCGGAAAAAAGCAACTTTAGTCCGAAAAAAAGCGACTCTAGTCCGAAAAAAGTCAACTTTTTATTTCAAAAGAATTCGACATAAGGAATTCGACATAAGTTTATGTGAGATACTGAGATACGACATTCTCTCTCCGGCCGCGATAGTAATACAAACTACTCAAACTACTTATACATTTATATTGTTACTTATTATTATTATTATCTAAAGTTAAATAAAGAATGAAGAGAAAATAAATGTACCTAATTGTTTACATAATAATTGGCTACGAGGATTCTTCGGAAGTGCAAATCAATGAAAAACAATTTGTGATTGAGTGGATAAGTGGATACACTTTTCCACGTGTTGTGTGAAAAATAATACATATTGTGGATATGAAAGCAGAATGTACTTTAAATACGATAAAAGAAGAAGTAGAAGGAAGTGCTAAAATATCAATTAAAAAAATGGCATTTGTCGGAAATATTAATGAGATTGTCCCAGGAGAAGATTTTGAAGCATACAAAGACAGAGTCCAACAGTATTTTAGAGCTAACAGTATAGAAGAATCTATGCAAACACCTGTTTTTATCACCCTGGTTGAATCGGAAGTGTATGTAGTGCTTAGATCGCTGTCAGCACCAGCCTTACCGAGCACAAAGAAGTTTAAAGAATTAATAAGTTTGCTTCAAAGACACTATGCACCAAAGCATAACAAACGTGTGAAACGTTTTAAGTTCCAGAAGGCCAGACAAGAAGAGCGAGAAACAATAAATGACTTTATAGTAAAACTAAGAAATCTTGCCGAAACGTGTTAATTCGGTGAATTTATCGACGAAAAAGTGACAAATGCAGATAGCCTAAGAAATCTTGCACTGGAAGTTGCTCTCACTGATAAATTTATCGTGTGTCTTCGCAACGAAAGATTCCAGCAAAATATTCTAACTGACGACGAGAAAACCTTCGATAAATGCTGCGAAATAGCCCTAAACATGGAAATGTCAGAAAAAGAACATAAAACTATGCATCAAAAAAAAAAAAACTTCACAAAGCAGTTTAAACAAAAGAAAACTACAAGCGTAGTTTTAATCAGATCGGAATGCCTAGTTCAGGGACTTGGCCTGCTTGCTTAGCGCAGCTCAACTCGCCGGACGGGATGGGTTTTTGTCCCTGAAGCTAAACTGCACCAGCAAAAACACATATATCAGGCCTTAGAAAAATTAATTTAAAAAAACAGACATCAGACGGACTTCTATACACCAAGAGGGCGCTGCGGATGTAAATCGCACCTAGCAAAACTAAATATAAAAGACGATGCAAAACCAATTTTTTGTAAGTCATATGCTGTAATCCCTACAGACTTCGTGAAGCAGTCTCTGAAGAGATTGATAAATTAGTGAGTGGGGCAACTTTAGTTTCTGTGACACATAGTGACTAGTGAGTGGGCATCACCTATCGTTTGCGTGCCAAAACGAAATGGTGGCATTAGGCTATGCATTGACTGAAAGGTCATATTTGTAAGGGGCTTTCAAACAGTTTGAGCTGACACCTCAATCACGGTAGCTCTTTACTATAAATACTAGCAAGCGACTTTTTCAGTACATAAGAATGCCATATGGGGTATCAAGTGCACCTTCAATATTTCAATCAGTTATTGACCGGATTTTAACTGGTATTATAGAAGGAGTGGCCGGGTATTTAGACGATATAATCGTTGATGGAATTGCGGTAGATCAGTGTAGAAATAGGCTTTATGAAGTGCTAGCATAAAATAAAAATAAATTTTGCAGTGTTCTTTTTTTGCAAAATTCTGTGGAATATCTTGGTCATGTCATTTTCCACAATGAAGAATCTAAAAAACATGTATGCTCTTTTAAACATACAAAATAGGTTTATTTGGGACAACTGTTGTCAACAGGAAGTCAAAAAATCGAAACAACTTATTCTGCAAAATAATGTTTTAGAACGGTACGATAAAAATAAGCCGATTGTAATCAGTACAGATGTGTACAAATGAGACGGCAGTTTTATTGCATGTTGTTAATGGTGAGGAAAAGCCAGCTATGTTCCCGAGTAGTACATTATCCCCAGCAGAAAAAAAAACTACTCACAGCTCCATAGGGAGGCACTTGCAATAATGTTTGCGGTAAAAAAGTTTTTCAAATATATATATGGCACTTCATTTACCATCTTCGTTGACAATCAGGCAATCAGAGAGATATTTAACCCCAGAAAGGGTACACCATCAGTTGCAGTTTCACGTCTTCAAAGGTGCGCTATAATTCTTTCTAGATTTGATTACGATATCAAAAATAAACCGGCAAAAGAATTAACATACGTCGACGCACTGTAGAGGCTACCCTTGAGTAGCGAAACAGATATTGTTATAGTTTGTCCTCTATTAATTAGCAGTACATGCCTTATGGGGAAGCTTTTTCAAAATCAGTAGCGCGCCTTATTTGTGCACCATTCTGAATTGAAAGAAACCCCATTTAAAAAATGTTTACCCGCCAATGATTTTTCGATCGCATCCGACATAGATCCCACAACGACCTGCCTAGCGTACAGTTGAATACGCACTGATTGGCTAATGCATTTCAACCCTCTTTTAACATCCATTCGAACAGAGATACCTTTGTCCATTTGGTAACTCGTTTCGTATTTTTTATATTGAGTTTCTGTTGGGGAACTTTTGATTTTAGAGCTTAAAAAATACCTTTTATTGATGAAATGATAATGAGATATTGAGATGAGCTTATTACTAGCACAAAAGTGTTATCGTGCAGTGTTTTTGTTGATCATGTTTGTGTTTTTTATGTGGGGAAAATCTTAAAATGCAGTTACAAAAATGTAGGTAAGCTGTTGTCTTTAAAGAATTTATTTGCGTAGATTCTCGTGTCGGTCGGTCGGTTGATATTTCGTGTATATTTTTTCTTATTTGCGTAGATTTTTAAAGCGCGCGGGCGGTACCTATTTTTGTGATTAGTGTTTTGAAATTAATGTAAAGTGAAGTGTTTTTGTACCTATTTTTGTGATTAGTGTTTTGAAATTAATGTGAAGTGAAGTGTTTTAAATATTACTTTTTTTAAAAATGAAGTTTGCTACTGTTGTGCTCCTTCATCTAGTTTATAATGGATTCAAAAACATCGAAAGACTTAAGCGCCGAAAAAAAAAGAAATTGTAGAAGCGACAAAAAAGATTTACAAGAACCTGCAAAATAAAACGGAAACTGTGAAGCAAGTAGCAGGCATTTTTTCGGTGTCTATGCGAACAGTCTACAGACTTCTCAGCGAAAATGATACCAAAGGCCACAACTCATTTTAATTAAAAAAGAAGAAAGGTAACCCTACATCATATTTTTTCAGTTTTTTTCCAATTCAAAATGCTTACTACGGCAACCCTGTTAGAGCTTTTGAAAGAAGATAACCTTATGGAAAGCAAAGAAGTGCGAATGAGAGACAAACATCCCTATCTTTCCTGTACTGCCAATTAATAGAGGACAAACTATAGTATTTGTACCAATTCTGTATTTTTTTTTGAAGAATTACCCATTGATATTTTTATTATTGCAGATGAAACACGAAAGGATGCTGAAACTTCAAAACTATATGAAATAGTAACAGAGGGTTGGTTCAAGGAAGATTATTATAATCTTCGGAATTTTAGAAGAGTTAAAAAAAATGAGCTAAATATAGAGAAAAATTGTATTTTTTACAGAGATAGAGTACTTATACCAACAGGTCTAAGATAGAAAGTACTTGAAGCAGTACTATAGTCTGTCCACTAAAAATTGGCAGTACAGGGAAGATAGGGATGTTTGTCTCTCATTCGCACTTCTTTGCTTTCCATAAGGTTATCTTCTTTCAAAAGCTCTAACAGGGTTGCCGTAGTAAGCATTTTGAATTGGAAAAAACTGAAAAAATATGATGTACCTTTCTTCTTTTTTAATTAAAATTATTTTCTTAATTTTTATTTATAAAAATGAAATGAAATTTATCTTTTTCCACACCACCAAGAGGTAAGATAGTAGGCGCGTTTTTGAAGGGTATCCCCAGTAGGCCTAATTTCTTTCGCCATGTGATGATGTCACTTCTTTCTAAAAGAATACTCTTTCGCTGACGTTGGGCAAATTTAAACCCTAGAGTTTTTCTTAAAACCGTATGCAGGTAAGATCTGCTTATTTTTGTGATATTTGCATTGAGTCTTACCTCATGCAGTGTTTTATCAAGCGTTGGAAGTTCATTATTTGAAAAAAACTGATGCACGATTTGTCTGATGGCGCACTTATCAAAATCATCTATTTTCCTTCTGGGGCCAGATTGGTTTTTCTTTTTTGGTGGTGAGTTGTGACCTTTGGTATCATTTTCGCTGAGAAGTCTGTAGACTGTTCGCATAGACACCGAAAAAATAACTGCTACTTGCTTCACAGTTTCCGTTTTATTTTGCAGGTTCTTGTAAATATTTTTGTCGCTTCTACAATTTCTTTTTTTTTTCGGCGCTTAAGTCTTTCGATGTTTTTGAATCCATTATAAACTAGATGAAGGAGCACAACAGTAGCAAACTTCTCAAAAAATTTACGTTTTTAAAAAAAGGAATATTTACAACACTTCACTTCACATTAATTTCAAAACACTAATCACTAAAATAGGTACACGAAACATCAATACCGACCGCCCGCGCGCTTTAAAAATCTACGCAAATAAGAAAAAATATACAAGAAATATCAACCGACCGACCGGCACGAGAATCTACGCAAATAAATTTTTTAAAGACAACAGCTTACCTTCATTTTTGTAACTGCATTTTAAGATTTTCCCCACATAAAAAACACAAACATGATCAACAAAAACACTGCACGATAACACTTTTGTACTAGTAATATGCTCATCTCAATATCTCATTATCATTTCATCAATAAAAGGTATTTTTTAAGCTCTAAAATCAAAAGTTCCTCAACAGAAACTCAATATAAAAAAATACGAAACGAGTTACCAAATTGACAAAGGTATCTCGGTTCGAATGGATGTTAAAAGAGGGTTGAAATGCATTAGCCAATCAGTGCGTATTCAACTGTACGTTGTGGGATCTATGTCGGATGCGATCGAAAAATCATTAGCGGGTAAACATTTTTTAAATGGGGTTTCTTTCAATTCAGTATGGTGCACAAATAAGGCGCGCTACTGATTTTGAAAAAGCTTCCCCATAAGGCCTGTACTGCCAATTTATAGAGGACAAACTATAAACCATACTATATAACCATAAAGGTATAAAACCAATAATGTTAAAGACATCCCCCCCTCCCGCAAACGAAAAATGGACAACGATTTACTCATTTGCACGTGGAACGTGCAAGCTTTAAACAGGCCGCGCAAAGCTGAACAGCTTGCCGAGACCCTCGCCAGTTTCCAAGCTGATATAACAGCTCTCCAGGAGATGCGATGAGATGGACTGGGCTATCTCATTTTAGGCAATTTGTTTGGGTCTAGGCTTATTCACTGTGCACATTTCACTGTAGAACTCAATTCACTGTTGAGACAATAATTCACTGTGCACAATTCACTGTACACAATTCACTGTGGCGGGCAAATTGCTGTGATGGACAGTTCACAGTGTGCATCTCACTGTGGTGCACTATTCGCACGCGAAAACTGGCTGTATTTTATTATCACTTCTGATCAGGAACCCTATCCGGATCAGTTCAGCGGGGATAATAAAATGCAGCTATTATTTCACATATTTTTTGTTGTTGTTGTTCAAAAATTCAAAGAAAATTGACGGAATAAAGAATGGTCAAGTAAAAAACTGACATTCTAGTACGAATAATACAATATAACAACAATAATATTATTTCTTATTCAGACACGTTCAAGTTAGAAAAAGATATTTAGCCCTATCGGTAGTTCTGTGGGAAATATTTATTGGGAAAGATCTTAAAGTTCCATTGGCCATGTCTCTATTTTTTTCCAAAAAGCCGATTAAAGCTTCCATTTGCTTCGCATTAATTGAATTCGACCTTGAAGAAGAAAAACTTTTTAATTTAATTTATTTTTTTGTTGAGACCAACTTACATTGTTGTTTCCGTTTAAATTCCGCCAGCAAAATAACAAGGAAATATTCCGAGGGAGAATACAATAAATTTTCCCATAAAAAAAAGAGTTCGCGATAGCTTTTTTTTTCTTTCGTAATATTTCCCTAATTACGAAAGTGTGGCCGATACCGATTTCTCGAATTTGGGAAAAATTCCGTGGGAAAAGAGATTCCCGATAGCCCTGATTAATTTCGGTAGCTTTTGCCACAATATTTAATTGTGAAACACATTGAATTGTGCTCCACAGTGAATTGTGCACAGTGAATTGTCCATACAGTGAATTGTGCACAGTGCTTTGCATTTTTCTATATTTTTACCTTTCCACATAAATACATTTGTGTAATACCATAGTTTGCTACAAGAGTAAGTTCATATGACCAAGTCATGCATTTGATATACAACATGGTTCAGGGTGCACGAAAAGAATATAGCTACCCATGAACCATATCCTCTGTCTAAAGGATTTTCTCTCTATTATGGGCTACACTGTAACAATAATAGATGGCATGGCATGGTGTTTTTACTTTTGACGTAATAAATATGAGCATGTTTAGTTTTTCTTATTTAATAATGTTTAATTTTCTTATTTAATGCTATTATAGTCCAGTCGGCAGGTAGTCTAAGGTGGAAAAAGTTCGGAGGTCAATGAAACTTTCTGATGTTGTTTTGGGATGGTTGATCAACATTTTCTCAAGATTTGGACCTTGAGGACCCTGTGCTTAAAAGGGGGGGGGAGGAAACTTTTCGAGTATTTTTTGTAGATCGTTAAATTTTCTACAGTAAGGATCATACAGTCATGTTTGTATTTCACTTTTTAACCGAGATATGGCACTCCAAAAAAGGGTAATTTTTAAAATTTTCTAAAATAATTGTATATTTTCACCATTTTGTATCTATAAATACTTCACAATTGTCAAACTAATACATTGCATCTGATGTATGCAGTGCCGGACTAAGAGGCAGTGGTACTCAGGGCGATAAAGCAAGCTTTCATCCCTTGAAAAATTATGAAAAAACAAGAACAAAGATTTTATTTAAAAGTCCTTTCGAGCTTTTATTGCACTGAATGTTTCGATTTTATCATGAAAACCTTTATTTTCTGATGCTGTTTTGGGATGGTTGATTAACATTTTCTCAAGTTTCGGACCTTGAGGACCCTCTGATAAAAGAGGGTGGGGGGGGGGGGTGTGTTAACTGCAAAATGTTAGATATTTTTTAGGTTTTTCCTCTATAACTTTTTTTCAGTTAGTCAACCTTTATAGTGGCTCATTGCTGATTTTATTTCGACTTAGTCGAAAATAGTGAAACTGATCTTCATGATTCCTCTTTCAACGTCAAACCAGCATCTTGAGCCTTTTCGCTTAGCATAATTCTCTTGTTTTTTGTTCGTCCCCGCCCTGCAAATGAAAAGTTAAAACTATTTTCACTAAATTGTCTTTCAATGACTTAACAGCTATTGAATGGTCGATTCTTAACAAATGTTCCTTTGAAAAAAAGTCAAAACAAATCCTTTAAAACACCGATTCCAAGAATGTTTCTTTGTTGTCCGATGACAAGTCCGCGATAATAAAAGTTTTGACGAGCAAGACATAAAATTACGTCCAAAAGCCGTTTTAGAATATTGCGCCATTTCTTTTTTTCTGCACATTTGTTGTCGATTGTGTTTTGCATCTCCGAGCCCTTTTCCAAAGATTTCTTACTTTTTTTATTTATTCAACAAATTTATTGCCTTATATGTGTTTTTATTTTGTTGTTACTAATTAGGCTGCCACCCAGGGCGTATCAAGGTTGCGCGTTTATGAGTTTTAAAAATTCATATCTAAAGCCAATCGCCACTCATTTAGTGACCTTAGAGAGATGAGTAGCATGAGTGGGCCTTAGTGAGCCACGAAAACCAAGAAAACTTGGTATGTGTGCCATGATCGAGTCTGGTACATACGAGTACCAATTCTTTAGTAAAAGTTGATCGAAAAATTCGTCTCAACAAATTTCGAGGCACTAGAAAAAAGCGAGTTTTATAGAAATTAAAAATAAAAATCCCGTCCATGTATTCAAGTATTTGCAGTGTGCAGACTGAAAGTAATACGCACAACTTAATTCTTTTGTAATGATATTTGTCAACCTTGTTGAATTTGTAGGTATGCTTGTCATTTTTGAGTTTTATCGTAATTAAATGTTTAGACCATTGTATATGCACACATTACTATAGTTCATTTTGTTGTGTCAGCACTAAATCTTCAACGGATATTCCTTCTGAATATTCATTTGTTTATTTCTCACAATATCCAAATGCCACCCATGAGATAATTTAGGTTTGCTTATTTCTTTATCTCTTCTCATGAGATACTTTTAAATGGGTGCCATCATCTTTCATTCTGATACAGCGAATGTGCAAATAAATACAAGTATCAATTACCAAACTCGCTGTGTGTCCAGCATCTCTCCCAACAATATCTCTTATTTACTTATTGGTCGATCCAAAATGATCGACCGTACACATTGTTCATACTTGATTATAGGATATGCACACAAAAGTTAAAATCCGAAATCTATGCGTGTGCAAGTGATTGTGTTTTTGTGGAGTGACTTTTAATTTATAATTGAAGTTTAAAAAAAAAAATTGCAACTACCTAAATAATTGCAGCGCTCAATGTCATTTCTAATTGAATAACAATCCACAATCGAAATCCAAATAACGTCGGACACTGAAAACAATGGTGATAATAAATCACATATAAAATATAATAAACCACTTGTGTGTTAACGAATAAGAAGACATAAACCTTGAGGAATCACAATCTGAACCAATACCTATCCGAAGTCGAAATAAAGCAGCTACACCCGAAACTCCAATATGAATATTATATTAATAATGTAAGTTGAAAACAAAAAAAAAACTTTTGAATATGTGTGTAAAAGTGCTTAAATAATGTTAAAAGTATATTAAAGAAATGTTAAAAGTATATAGAAGAAAATTATAGTTATTAAATAATTATGAAATAATATATATACCTACCTATGAAAAATAAAGTAACTTAAAGTATAATACCTACCTGAAGATAATGTCAAGTAAATGTCGTTGGTGAAATGGAAAATTAATGAAATTAAAGATTTAATGTGAAGTATGTTTTGAATGGTTAAAATCACATTATTTTGGTCATTGCATATGGTAGATTCGAGTTGAAAATCTTATTGCGAAAAATATAATTTATTTATATTATAAGTACATATATCAATATTTTGCTGAAGTGATATTATATATTTCGACCATCATGTCTGACAATAATATCCCATTGAGTGTCCTTACTCAATTAATTCCCAAATTTCGAGGAGAAGCTTCAGAAGCCTTCTCCTTCGTGCTTCGTACAAAATTGTGAAAACGCATTTGAGCTCGGAAATGAATCACAGCAAAAACCGTGCTGGCTTTTGCTAAATCTTGTATTAGTGGCAATGCATCTGCCATATTAATGAATAAGAATTTAAATTCATGGGACGAATTAAAAATTGAATTGAATAAAGTATATAAAATTTTTTTTTCAAATCTTCAACTCCATAGAGAGTAAATCAATCTAAGACAGCTGAATGGGGCAACAGTTGTCCAATTTACGCAGAGATGTGAAACTTTGCAGCGTAGAATGCTACAAAATGAAATCATGGGAACAGACAAAGGGGATTGGAAAGGCAAATGTGATTATATATCTAAATGCGTTTGTTAATGGTTTAAAGGAAAAAATAGGTTCCTATGTAAACAATAGAAAACCAAACGACATAAATGAAGCAAGTAGATTTGGAATAGAGGAGGGCAGGATAGGAGTCCCAAATAGTAGCAAACAAAACATAGATTATACTAATAAAAACATAATACAAATAAATACTATAACCTGTTTTGCATGCGGCAAAGTAGGTCATAAGGCAAATGTCTGTCGAAACAGACACAATAGGCAAGCCAATTACAGTAATAATAATCAAAGGCGACATCCAATTGGGCAATTCCAAAATCCACCATTCATGGCAAGAAACCAAACTAAACAAAATAGTTTGGGTTTTCGCAAAAGCGAATAGTTGGTGAGGTTAACATTTCGCTATTAAATATAACCGAAAGTCCTCACATTATAATGAAATATAAAAATAAAGATTGTAAAATGGTAATAGATACCGGGGCTGCAGTAAGCCTTATTAAGACAAATAATATTTTTGAAAATGATTTGGAAGAAAAAAAATTTCCTAATTTTAAAGGGATAGGAAATGCTGTTATAAAAAGCTTAGGAACTTGTAATTTGTGTGTGAATTTAGAAAACTCTGATTATATGATTGAATTTCATGTGATAAATATTAACCAATTATGATGGAATAATAGGAAATGATGTTCTTAAAGCCAACGCTTTCATTATAGATTTTCACAATCAAACTCTTAGGAATGAATTAATGAGAAATAATGAAAGTATACCCTTATATTTCAAACAAAATAAAGATTTGTGTAAAAAGAACGATTTTAAAGACGAAGAATTAAAAATTTTAAAAAGCATACATTTTGAAGGGCAAGGAGAAATACCCCCCAGATGTGAAGTTTTTAGATTTATCGAATTAAAAGATAGTGTAGGTAATAGATTTCCAGAAAATAGTGAAGTTGTAATACTTAGTGAAGAAGTAAATGGCATATTGTTCCCAGATTGCGTTACCTTGGTGCGTAGTGATGGAAAGGGTTTAGTTAAAATCATTAATTTGAATGACAAAATAAATAACATTGAACTTAAGGCTATTGGATACCCTCTAGAGGGTTTCAATACCAATGAGTGTGTGGATGAAAATGCCGAGAGTGTGGAAATCAATTCATTTGAAATGACAAACGACAGAATTGATAAATAATTAAAAAATCTTCGAACGGATCATATGAATGTGAAGAGTTAGATAGTATCTTTGCTATAGCTAGTGAGTATTGTGATATTTTTAGTCTAAAGGGGGATAAACTGACTACTACGAATTTGGTAAAACATAGAATTAGAGTTAAAGAAAATAGTCAACCCATCTACACGAAATCATACAGGTATCCAAAAATTCACGAAAAGGAGGTGGATATGCAAATGAAAAAATTAAAAGAGGAAGGAATTATTAGAGACAGCAAGTCACCTTGGAATTCACCCTTATGGGTAGTCCCCAAGAAGAGGTTAAATGGAGGATAGTAAAGAGGTTAAATGGAGGATAGTTATAGATTACAGAAATTTAAACGAAGTAATTATATCTGACAACTTTCCTCTTCCGAATATCTGCGAAATATTAGACCAGTTAGGCAACAGTAAATGTTTTTCCGTTTTGGACCTCACATCTGGTTTTCACCAGATACCCGTCGCTGAAGAAGACATTGAAAAGACTGCCTTTTCAACACCGTATGGGCATTACGAGTTCACTAAAATGCCGTTTGGATTGAAAAACGCACCGGCGTGTTTTCACAGGCTAATGAAAACTGTTTTAAGTGGCCTGCAAGGAGTTAAGTGCTTCGTTTATTTAGATGACATAGTTATCTACGGAAAAACTCTTCACGAGCATAATACAAAATTAATGGAGGTATTTGAGCAGTTGCGGAAATCTAATTTAAAACTTGAATAAATGTGAATTTCTCAAAAAGGAAGTTGCATATCTTTGGCACGTTATTACAGAGGACGACGTACAGCCATATCCACAAAAAGTCGAAGCACTAGAGAAATTCAAACCACCAAACAACCAAAAAGATATAAAATCATTCCTCGGAATGGGTACTATAGAAAATTTATTAAAAATCTTAGCAAAAAGGCGTATCCCTTAAATAAATTATTAAAAAAGAATTCAGTGTTTTAATAGAGCAACAAACTTCGTTTAAAGAACTTAAAGAAGCTTTAAAAAATGTGGTAATTTTACAATATCGGGATTATAACAAGACGTTTGTTATCACAACAGATGCAAGCAATATTGGCTTAGGGGCAGTATTAAGTCAAGAAAGTGATGGAAAACATTTGCCATTGCAGTTTATTAGCAGATCATGCATTAGAAAAAATCGGCATAGATTTAACTAGTCCTTAGGTCACTAAAGACATATTAGGAGTACCAAAGATAATTCTATCTGATAATGGGACGGAATTTTGCAATTCTCTAATGAATGAATTGTCTCATATTTTTGGTTTTAAAAATATACTACAAGCGTATCGTACGAACAGTCAAATGGTAGTGTTGAAAGAGCGCTTGCTAGACTCACTGAATACATAAGAACAGTAACTAAAGAAAACTCAAGTAGTTCTAAGAACTGGGATGAATACATGAAGTATGCAAGTTTTTGTTATAATACGACTCAGCATGCCAGCACAGGCTTTACGCATTATGAACTTGTTTTTTGTAGGACAGCTAATAAACCTAGCTATGTAGATTATGAAGAAATTCAAACAACTGATGATTATTCGACAGAACTAAGAAAAAAGTTGTTAGCAATTGAAGTAAAAGCTAAAGCAAGGCTTTTAAAAAATAAAGAAAAGTCAAAGGTTAGATATCATCAAAAATTAGGGCCAAAATTAAGGATATTCGAACAGGAGATAGAGTTTACACGAAAGAGCCTAGTACAGGAAAATTAGACTCAAAGTGGTCAGGTCCTTTTGTTGTATCTTCTGTGGAAGAAAATAATATTATTGTCAAATGAAATGTTAAATTAGCCATATATAATAAAAGTCGTGTCAAACTTTTTATAGGCTATGGGCGATCGCTATCGGAATTGCAACAAGCATCAACATCGAGAAATTAGATGATCACAACGGATTTTACTTTAGATAACTTGGAGTAATGAAAAAAATCGATGGACACGTTTGTGGGTTCGAATCTCATGATGTGCATGTGAAAAAGTTTTTCATAATAAAATTGGATTAAAGCTCGATACCACTAAAGGAGACTGATGAAAGGAATTGGCACTCCTTGAAATAGCTATATCTCCAGCCAAAGATAGAAAAAAAAACGAATAGTAAAATTCGTAAAAACGAGTAAATAAAATTCGTTTAAAATTGGTGGTAGCGCCTTTAAGTTGTTGTTGTTGTTCAAAAACATTCAATGAAAATTAACAGAATGGTCAGTAATAAAAACTGACATTCTACAGTACGAATAGTACAATATAACAACAATAATAACTTAATAGTCTGATATGTTACCAATACTTCCAACCTCTCCCCCTTTGATATGTGCTACAAATTGTAGTCTATCAAATAAGGTTAGGAGAAAATGGAGGCAGAACAAAACAACATACTAAGAGGCGCTTAGAAAAATGTTGAAGCTCCAAATGCGTTTGAAAAAACAAACAAACATAACATCTCGACTTGTGTCGTCAGTGGTCATAAGCGGTGGAATGCGTTGTGCATACGACTTCGAAGACTAAGTAAATCTGAATGCGTGGGTTCGAATCTCATGATGTGCATGTGAAAAAGTTTTTCATAATAAAATTGAATTAAAGCTCGATACCACTGAAGGAGACTGATGAAAGGAATTGGCACTCCTTGAAATAGCTATATATCCAGCCAAAGATAGAAAAAAAAAACGAATTATAAAATTCGTAAAAACGAGTAAATAAAATTCGTTTAAAATAATAGATGCAATACCTTTTTACAATTAAGAATAATTCATCCTTTTATAATCACGCCTGAAATTGCAATTTTAATTAACAGCAAATATGAGAATAAAATGTTATTTACGCCTAGTCTTTCAACCTATCAATTTATCGTTAGGCAAATTGATGTAAAATGTTACGAAAAAGATAGTATGATACATGTTATCATATCCATTCCTTGAATGATTGCTTTAAATATGAAAATACATTGTCTGTGAAAATTTAATACTTGAAAGTACGATTGCCAAACTAATGTTTTTGTGTAGAGAGAAAATAAAAATGTAAATTAAAAATAATAGAAAATAATGTGGAATTCTTTCACAAAATCAATAACAATAAATATTTATATGCCGTAACTGAAAATAGGTACTACCTTCAAATGTAATTGTAAACCAAAACAGGAAGAAACTGGCATCTTATCAAACGTAGGGATATTATATATAGAAAACGAATGTAAATTTAGCACATTAGAAACAGACATTATTACGTATGAAAATATTGAAGAAGAATAATGACATAATACATTATACAATTGACAAATACTGTTGTCAGAATTTAAAATTAAAAGAAATTTTACCAGTAAATAAAATTATAAAAATTAAAGGAAGTAATTTAAATTCCTGAAAGGATTCATCCTCCGAGACAAATATTCGAAGAAATTTTGTATCTAAATTATCAGAGAATCTACCAGAAAAATCACAAGGTGCCTTGATTGGAATTTCTGGATTATTGACAACAATAGGAATAATTTATTTCACCATAACTTGTATTAAAGGAGGTCATATCTTCAATTTATTTAAAAATTGTTTTAATAAAAGACGTTGTAGACCCTCTCAAAGTCAAATAGTTTATGTATCCGATCAAAATCAGAAAATTGTTAAAGTCGAACCAGAAAATAAAAAGGATAAAATGTTACCATAATATATAAATTATATCGTTATTCTTAATTACATTTAGGCTTAAAACATATTATATTATTTTATAATTATATGTTTTATTTTATGGTGGGAGGTGTTGTGTCAGCAATAAATCTTCAACGGATATTCCTTCTGAATATGCATTTGTTTATTTCTCACAATATCCAAATGCCACCCATGAGATAATTTAGGTTTGCTTATTTCTTTATCTCTTCTCATGAGATACTTTTAAATGGGTGCCATCATCTTTCATTATGATACAGCGGATGTGCAAAATAAATACAAGTATCAATTACCAAACTCGCTGTGTGTCCAGCATCTCTCTACCAACAATATCTTATATTTACTTATTGGTCGATCCAAAACGATCGACCGTACACATTGTACATATTTGATTATGAATAAAGTTCAGAGTTTGATATTAGACCTCGATATGAAAAGACGTTTTATTTTAATCCGCGCATAACAATATTATTATGGCGCAGCGCTATCTAATGAAACTTTAGAATAACACATTTGTAGGTTTTTACATTTACTAGTTGTCTATTCTGATACCCTGACTACAGTGGTAAAACAAATGAACAATATTTGAAGTATTTTATTTGCCCTCAAAGTTCGTGCTAATTTCACTTAAATTGAGCAATTCAAACTGAAAGAAATAAGATTTAACTTACCACACAACAGCAAGTTAGCACAATGAGAAATCCACAAACTGCTCCTGCAGTACCAACAACCCATGTTAAACGAATAAAAAGGATGACACCGAAAATATTTTGAATGCAGGGCAGGAACACACCGATCAAAGTACCTAAATAAATTAAATAGATACGTTAATATTAAGTTTAAATGATTAGACTCTGTCGCTAGGCACATGCAAATAAGTGTTATGTTAATTTCAAGCCAGACCTATATCTAGGGCAGTGTATCCCCAACTTTAAATGCTCTAGACTGGAACCCTCAGCAAAGCCCAAATATATTTCGGAACCCAGACATTTAACGATAGGACAAGGAATTAAAAAACCACTGGACTTCCATAAACGAGATGAATTATTCCGGGGGTAAACCGGTTTAATGCCATAAGTGAGACATACACTGGATTACTTATGCCCTGGGAAATATTATTTACAAGAACAGTTTGTCTTTGTAATAAAGTTTTTTTATATTTTTTTTAGCATTTTTAATTTAAGAGTTGTGTGTGCATTAGTTTTAATCAGAGTTATTCACGAGATGAGTTCATCCGGGGTATGAAACTAACTAAAATCTTCCACAATGGTTGGAGCGAAAGAACGGGAGAAAATCTAATGCCTGCGAAATTATAGAGGGCAATACTAACACAGGGTAAGGAGGCTCATGTATACTTATTAAATTTTCCCTCAGATGAATTCATCGCATGTGGGCTTGTAATAAATAGTTAAACATATTTTCCCCGTGATAAATTAATCCCGTGTGTAAAGTGGAGGCCAAATATGGGGAGAATACTTAATTCGTACCTCAGTCTCGGTTTCCTTTATTTAAAAACTCGAGTTTCAGCCGGTTGAAATTATTATATGTGTAGAGGCCCATTATTTATTAAGGTAATAAAATATCATCAATATCAAGCTCAAAAAGCTGTATGAAAAACTAGAGCGAGTGGAATAGGTTAAGAAAAAAAAAAAATTATAGGGGATGTGGGTAAAGCTCCCCCGTATAGCAACGGTAAAACTTATTAAGTCATGTTTTTCAAAAAGCCAGAAACCTTATTTTTTGTTTTCTTTTTAAATAAAGTAGTTTTAGTGAATAGTTTTTGAAAATTAGTTTTAGTCGTCAATTAAGGTTTTCAATTTGAAGTAAAGTATTGACAGTTTTGAAACTCGGCACACTTACTCAAGGGTGTCTGGAGATAATCCAAAAAAAGTCCCCAAAAATTCAACTGGAGGAGGAGCGCTTGCGGCAGTGAGGAGAAACATGTTATTTTTTCGGGTTTTCTTCTTTATTTTGGAAACTGTTCCTCAAATCCAAAAATGTATCTGCTACAAAAATAAAGCTTAAACAATTCTTTAGTTATAGTTTTTGAAATAACCCTATAGCGGCAGTTAGGATAAACATGCAGCTAAAAGGAACGTTTATCTTGGAAAATATTACTCAAAAATAATATATTTTTGTTGTTTGGTATATCCATAACTCCATAAATGCATTTTTTCAGTATAGATATTTAAATTTGTAATAAAATTTAGTAAAATTGCATTTTTTTAATAATGCAGTCTTTTCATTGCAATTCAATGCATATGTGTACCAAAGGATGATGGGCAAATTTGTATGAAAACTGGTCGTAAGACCAACAGAAATAAAATTAGTGTCAGTTGGTAGAACTAATTATTAGAAATGTATGTATGTATATAACTTTAGTAGTATCCACCGGCTGTGGTAGTAAACACGTTTTTAGTCGAACGGAGCAAAACATGAAAATTATGCAGGTTACTCATTGTTTTATTAACTTATGGTCCTATCTAAGTAAAATAACGTAAAAATAGTTTTTTTTATAAAATTCAAAACAGTACAAAATTAATAAAAAATAAAAAAAAAACTTTATTCGTCTGCAAAGATTTCTAACATATGAGCAGTGGGGACAACAAATGGCTCATGACGTCCTACACCAAGGTACCATGTTATTAAAATATCATGAGCAGTGAGCACAAGTGCCAATTGTTCTTCTTCCAGTCAAGCAGGTACAATAACATTGTATTATTTCTGCCCGCCTGATCTAAAAAAAAATATGTTCGTGCTCTAAAGTGTCTTGATTGAATTCGTACTCTCAGCAACCACAGATTTGTTTGAAAAATATTACATTAATATACATATTTCGTTCAGCTTGTCGTCTCTGCAGATTTCTATACTATAAACACCATTACGTAAGTGCTCTGCGACGTATGACTTGGCTAGTTTTAATTGATATGTGCCCAGAGCCTGTTATATTAAGTCTTTCTCAGTCAGGCTTGGAAAATCATCCAGAAATGGGAGATTGCCATCCATTCTCATAAAGTGTCTCTTTTGTGGGTTGAGATTTTTCATTTCAACGTTTTTATACAGCCGATTAGAGGTATTCATATTGAGACTAATTACTTTTAAGATACCACCTGCATATGCGTTATCTCCCATAAACTGGATGAAAAGCATTTAGCAGACTCGTCGCGATATTAAAATCTCCCAACATAATGTATGTATGTGTACGTTAGCGAGCGATTTATGTATGTCTGCCTTAAAGCTTAAAGCGTTGTTTGCCGTTCATAGCCTCTACTACCCATCGACAAATGGTTACTAAACGAGAATTATATACCTGCTCAGTTGTCGACTGCCTTTCATTCCTATCTTTAGTAGGGTGAATATGAACTTCATATCCACCTACTTCTAGACTTTGAATGCTGTCTCTAAATCCTCTGTCTAATACAACCACATCATTTTCGTGAAAAAAAAACTAATTCCAAGTGCTATCCTCATAATTAAAGAGTCGTTGCATGATTGTTCCGTCAGACATAGTTGCAGGATAAGGACCAAATACACCAATGATATAGCCATCGCTACAGACAACCCTAGATGTCTTTCGACAAAATCTACCTGAAGGTGGTGATTTCAACAGCAGACACAGGAATTGGGGCTGTCTTAGGGCGAATACATGGGGAAATCTACTTTTTAATTTAAATACGAGGCATCCGTTCGATATTTTATACCCTCCTCACCCAACTTATTACCCTATGAACAATCGTGGAAATGCGTCAACACTAGATTTATTCTTTACAAATATGCCTAGACTTTTCAGTCAGCCTATGGTCTTGCATGAATTAAGCTTGGATCACCTGCCAGGTAACATTGGGGTTTTTGGTCTCCTTTATAAATAAATGAGGTAATGGACTTTAAAAATGCTAACTGGAACATTTATAAAAGAAATTTAAGCTCCAAACTGCAATCTATGCCAAATGTTTTTATAGATGAAGTCAACGAAAATGCAGTTGACCACAGTATATCCTTTTTCACAAACTCTATTCTTGGAAGTATAAATCAATCAGTATCAAAAAAAAATTAAGGTTCGAAAGCGTAAATAAATTACCTTCGGAAATTGTTCGGTTAATAAAGATACGAAACTGCTTGAGAACAAGATGGATGAGACTAAGAGATCCACATTTGCTGTCTGAAGTTAGTATTCTTAATTCTTTAATAAAAGAAGCTATTAGGATTCATAGAAACAAATCTTGGAACAGTAAATTACAAAGCTTGCAGTATGCAATTAAACCATTTTGGAATATTGTTAAAGTGATAAAAAAAGTAAAACACTTTTGTAAAACAGTTTGTAATTAAGCTTTTGAAAATACGGTAAATGCATCTGTTTCTTTTATAGATAATAACACTATTGAACCAGTAGAAAACTTTGTTACTCTAGAAGATATTCAGTATACAATAAGAACATTAAGAACAAAAAAATCTGTAGGACTCGATAATATTAAAAATCTATACTTAAAAAATCTTCCAAAAAGTGGTGTAGTTTTCTTAAGAAAGTTGTTTAACTGCTGTTTTAAACTGAGTTATTTTCCTCTGGAGTGGAAAAGTGCTAAGATAATTCCAATTTTGAAACCTGGGAAAAGTGCATGGGAACCTTCCAATTACAGGCCAATCAGTTTGCTTAGTTCGCTAAGCAAATGTTTCGAAAATTTAAAAAAATTAAAACTAAGTTACTAGCTCATAACAATCGTAATAATATAATTCCTTCTGAACAATTTGGTTTAAGAGCTTGTCGTAGTACCGTTCATCAGGTGCATAGAGTAACTAAAAGCGTGAAATATAATTTTATGCTGGGAAATAGTACAGGAATGGTATTTCTTGACATTGAAAAGGCGTTTGATACGGTCTGGCATGACGGTCTCTTACACAGTTTACAAACCTTAGATTTCCCACTGTACCTTACGAAAATAATAAAATCCTTTCTTCTTTCAATAAAATTTCAAGTTTTTGTCAATAATGAACTGTCTGAAATATACAACATTAATGCAGGTGTACCCCAAGGATCTGTTCTCGGACCAATTTTATACACTCTATTCACATCTGATTTTCCTAGTTTGAGATATTGTGAAAAGGGAATTTTTGCTGATGACACCTGTATTTATACATCAGATTCAGTTGGTTCCGTAATAGAAACCAAACTGCAATATGATTTGAACACAATACAAACATATTTCAATGACTGGAAAGTAAAACTGAATGTTGCTAAGACACAGGCCATCTTTTTTACCCGGAAAAGAAAAGCCTGTCTCTTACCAAACAACAGTCTTCAAATCGGTGGTAGAGTGATTCATTGGGGTAGTAGTGCTAAATATCTTGGTGTGCACCTAGACAAAAAACTAACATTTGGATTCCATATCCAACAAATTTTGAATAAAGTAAATGTCACAATAAAGATTCTCTATCCATTCATAAATCGGCGTTCAAAACTAAATGACAAAAACAAGCTTCTTATTTTTAAATCAATATTTCAATCAATTATGTTTTATGGATCTCCAGCTTGGGGTGGATGTGCCAAGACACATATTCAAAAGCTTCAAATTGCCCAAAACAAAATCTTTAAAATGATGCTTAATTTGCCATGGCACTTTTCAACGCGAGAACTTCACCTGCTTACGAATATAATGTATGTGCAAGGTCAAATTTTTAATCTAAATGAAAAGTATAAAATCTCCTGTGAATTATCGGATAATCTCTTAATTTCTAATCTATTTCAATGAAAAATAATGAAAAAAAATTTAAAAATATATAAAATTAAAACTGAAAAAAAAACAAGTTACTTATTCAGATGTGTTTATTGTAAGTATAAATGTATTTCTGTAATCAATGTTGTTATCTTTTATTGCTTTATTCAATTTATTGTTATTGTATTTTTTCTTATTTATTTATTTATTTATTATTTATTTAATCATTTATGTATTTATTAATTTATTTATATTCTTTCATTTATTTATTTATTTATTCACTTAATTCATTATTTATTTATTTATTTATTTTTATTTATTTATTTATTTATTTATTTATTCATTTATTTGTTTATTTATTTATTTATTATTTACATTATTAAGACTGATTTTTTTTTAGTTAATTAGTGTGGTACATTTAACTGTGATATTAATTTAAATTAAATATTGTCGTATTATTTATTTATTGTAATCATTTTTATTTATTTATTTATTGCTTTTTTTGTAAAATAAATACTTCTTTATATGTACTTGTGCTAAAAATAACTCCACCATCCATCTTCTCTCATCTCTGAGCAGGCGTGTTTTTACTTAAGTAAATAAGGTACATTTTTTTCTCATTTTTTACGAAGGTTTTTATTACCATAGCTTTTCCTTCTAATTATCACCTTATTCTAAATAAATATCATTTTTGTTCAATATAAGTTATTTACATCAGTTAGGTAGTATAACCATATCTATGTAAATTGTGCAATTGCAATTTGTTATGGAAACAAATATATTACTATGCCAAAAATAATGAGTCGTTGCATGATTGTTGCGTCAGACATAGTTGCAGGATGAGGAGCAAATACACCACTGATATAGCCGTTGCTACAGACAACCCTAGATGTCTTTCGACAAAATCTACCTGAAGGCATTCTCGTGCTAAAGCCAATTTTTTTCTAGTGATCCACCAGACATACCGAATAAGGTGGCTAGTCTTTAATTAGTTTCACCCGTTCTAAGTTTGGCTAGGTATATCCCAAGTACAGTCCGTGGACAATCAATCGCTCCTTTAGAGACGGTGTCTGATCTAAAATCGCATCAAAAATATAGGTCGTTTTTGTCCAATTGCATCATAATCTCAAATTTAAATGTAGTGTCACGACGAACGGCTTCTTGAAAAATATTACAGACATCGGAAAACTGAGCTGCATCAAAATCGTGTGTCATGTTACAATTGGTAACTAATTAATTCCATTCATTACTTGCTAAATGTTCCCGACAAGATTTGCTTCCTTTGGGAATATACAAATGGTTTTCACATAACATGTGGATCTTAATTGTTCGAGGAACCCTGAAACGGGTCGACTTGTGACAGTTGTTGAAGATGCAGCAATCTGACCTATTTGGAGCTCTCATATATTCTGAATTTGTTGCTGTTCCCGTGGCTGTTCTTCTTCCTGGAGCGGTATTCCTTCAACCCTTCGGGCAGCGCTATCTTTTTGGGTTGCGATCGCCATTGACATACTTTGCTTTTCACCTTTCGCTTTGCCGATTCTGATTTCCGGTTGGTTCTTGAAAATGGTGTGAAGTTGTGATGTGACCTTGAGCTTAATTTGATTAAAGGTGATGGTGGTGCTGCATCAAATTGTAACAAGATGCATCCTGCGCCATTTGTTTGGCTATGTGATAAACCCTCCCACTCCCAACGCTGTGGCTTCATTTCGTCGGTTCTGATGCTATCAGACTCCCAGATCTTAGATAGGGCGAATAAAATGAAAGGAACTTCATTAAACTATTTTTCTTTACTGAAATATTATCTTATACGTGCAAGTCAACATAGCATGCACCTACGTACATTCAATTCGCTATTATCTCTGTTCCCCGGCGATTCTGGTTCTAGTCACAATATAACTAAATGAAGTACTAGCAATAAGCTTTAATTTGACATGTTTAATTTTTTTTTAACGCATCGTTTATGACTTTTAGAGCAAAAAGTGAAAGAAGTACCCAAATTTCGCAGATTTTCGTGTGGTACCCAGTTAACATAAGTTCTTCAAAGTTTTAAATTTGCAATAATACTTACATAACTGGTCCATATAACATACTAAAAATAAGAGCTACACAAAGCATTGTGATTATAATATCCATTTCTAATGAATAACTGACTCTAAGCACATTTGGCATCTTAGAACTAACCTAATGTATGGTGGGAGCTGTGATATGATGAATCAGCATATTGGCATCTCCCGTTATTCCTCTGGAAACTTATGATTCATATTTGCATGTCTTTGCATGCCTGCAATTGGGGTCGGGTGCAATATGAGTCACACGGTATATGGTCTTTACAGCTGTTTTGAGTATAATTGGATTTGTGACTTTTGATCGATTATCCCGTTATGATCCAATGGATATGCGGTATGTTAACATATTATTTTAACGATTTTGTTGGAAATTAGCTTGGCTTCATATTTGTAGAAGATAAGTTTTTGTTTCGAGTATCACTTTCCAAGATAAACGTGGAACTCGAAAAAAATACGTGTTTCTCTTAACTGCCGATTGATTTATTTTATAAACTTTCACCTAAAGAAACCAAATAAATGTCATTATTTTTAAGACATTTAAATAAACTTTATTTTTATACTGGATTTTGATTTGATACGACCAACTTTTTCTAAGGTAAATGAGAAAAACCAAAAAAATGCATGCTTTTCCTAAATGCCGCAAAAGAACTGTTTAAGCTTTATTTTTGTAGAAGATAAAATTTGGTTTGAGAAACAGTTTCCAAGTTAAAGGAGAAAACCCGAAAAAATAACATGTTTTTCCTCACTGCCCCATGCGCTCCAGTCGGATTTATGGGGACTTTTTTTGGATCATCTCCAGTAAGTTTCAAAATTGTCCGATTTATTTCAATTAAAACCCCTTTTTTGCCTTTATGTAATAATAGCAATATTTAAACAAAAATTAGCCAGGGCCTAGGCCACACTTTTTATGTACTGTGGTCACAGATGTTTCTTCCATGTTGCGACAAAACTTATAATTGTGGGTGATTTCTATATAAACATTTTATAAAACAACTAGCTGACCCAGCGGACTTCATTTCGCCCAATTTTTTTTTAATGTAGTGAAAATAAGAACTTCAAGCATTCACACAGACGTGGCTTTATAAGTTCGTCAATTCAAATCCTTTATAAGAAAATCTTTACAATTATTTGACCATGTAAGAGGCCCAGGTTGATGCCAAAAACATAAAGCGATTTTCCTCGTGATTTATTTACTACCATAGCGAAAGCGAGACTCACTTGAAATTGAAGACGCTTAAATTCCAAAGGCAAATCGTTCCGAGCAAGTGGAATCCTCAGAATGAGGTGGCAACACTGGTAGTAAAAAGCTCAAACAAAAATAATTGGTTTAAGTCAATAAAATGTTGGGCCTTATTGCGAGAGTCTATTCGAAAAAAGTCTACTAGACTTTTTCTAGACTGCTCAACGGCGAAGATAGCCAAAATTCCGCTGCAAGGCGACTTATTCCATCTAATGTGGACGATGATGGACAACATTTTCGTCCAACCGACCTGTTTCTACTATTTTTACCTTAACATTTTATATGTAATATGAAAAACAAAAATAGGTCCGCGATTTTTATTTGCTTATAACTTTTAAAATAATTATGATTTATTAAAAAGAATAGATATAAAAAAGATAGAGAAATTAAATTTTCTACAAATTTGTGTTCTGCAAGATTTTTAGTATGCGGACCTGGATTCTCAGTTGAAATTTGTAAAAAAATTGTAGCTTAGGATTTTCTACAATAGTGTCTTGTCACTTTTCATCGTACCATCAACCAATTTCGAGAAAAAAGTGTTAAATTGTTACAAGGTCTGTTTTTAGACAAAATTGCACTTTTTCACTAGTATTTGACACTTTTCGCTTTATTTTTGTGGTTTTCCCATTGAGCTTAGTCCAAAGAAAAAAAAAAAAAAATGCATGACTGGGTCGCACGAACTTGCTCTTGTTGCAAACTAGGAGACTACACAGATTTTGAATCATGAAATTATGTACCATCATATTTTTTGTTTTATGTTGTTTAGCTAAAAACTTCAAATGCCATCTTTTGCTTCATATTTAACTTATGTGCGATACCAAATATGAATGAAATCGGTTAAGCCGTTTCGAAGTTCCGGCCAAATTTGTAAGAAGCAGTTAACACCAAATATTCGTTATGTGCATCTTTAGCCAAAATCTTAAAATGCAGTTATATTGAAAACCTTGCAGGTGTAACGTACAGTAGTAAAAAGGGCTAATCGAACAATTAAAGAGAAGGAAACCCAAGTCACTGCACTGGCACAATAAGTAAAAGCGAACGTGAATATGAATTTATGATCCACACGAATAAGACCAATCAGTTCAAACAAATTGAACCAACAACAGAAGGAAGTGAACCACGCACGCAAAGGCAATTGATGATGAAAACGTTTTTCTTAGATGCCTCTGGTGGAACTAAGACATTTCTTATGTCATTGATTTTGGTAGCTGTTCGTGCAAGAAACGACGGTAGCAATTGCTTCCTCTGCCATACGGCTTAATCTGCGTTGAAATTGCCGTTAAATCTTCAAACTACTGAATGGCATTGGAAGCACTTGAAAGAACATTGAAAGATCTGCGCAATGACTTAAGATGTTTTGGAGAAGCAATGATTTCAAAGTCTGGTGATTTCCGGCAATCATCCTTAGATCGACTCCTGCCGATAAAATAAACTTTCGCCCCAAATAAATCTGTGGCGGTAAGTTAAAAATTGAGCTGACAACAAACATGAGAATTGCATCGCTGAATGATCTATCTGCTGAAGTTTTTTCTCAACAATTGCTGACTATTGGGTAATGGCTGTATTTCATCAATTATCCCACAGAATTTTTAAACTCATTGGATGTGCCTGTGATACCATCGCCAAATTTAAAATTGAAGGTTGGATCTGTAGTCATCATGCTTCGAAAATGAATGATCAAAGATGTGATTCACACGACAATACTCAAAGGAAAATTAAAAAGTGAGAAAGTTCTCATATCGAGGATTCCAATGATCCCAAATAATATACTTTTAAACGATTTCAATTTTCGATTCGTCTTGCTTTTGTCTTGACGATTAAAAAATTACAAAGTCGATCCCTGAATGTTTGTGGTTTGGATTTAGAAAATGCATGTTTTTCTTACGGCCAATTATACGCGCCTGATAACACAACGAAAAATGTCGTAGGTATCACAGAAGGTGTTGAAATGAAGAGAATCAATAATAGAGCAAAACATGAAGCAAAATTCATAACTTAAGAATATACTAAATATATTGCAGACTCAATTTAATTAAAATCCTTGATTTTTTCTTTATATTTCTTTAAGATTTATTTTCACTTATCCTATAATATATTAAACTATTTTACTGTTAACAAGTTGATTGTATTCATTTTATTACATGAATAAAAAACTTAATTGAATCTATCTAAAAGTTTCGCCGGGTCCGCTAGTAAGTTATAAAAATTTTATATGTAACCAATTCCATGAAAAATAAATCTCTTATCTATCTTATGTATCTATGTTTAAAATTAGCAGACCCATGGTTTGAACAGCCAAAAAAAATTGAATTACTCATTGGATCAGAAGTTTTCCTGCGATTTCTAACAAACGGACTAATTAAAGGACCACTAAATACTCCAATGGCACAGAACTCCAGTACTAACTAATTCAAACCCATGGAAGCAGACTTACATCATTTATCAGTGTCTGCAGTGAGTATGATCACTTGAAGAAGTTTTGGGAACGGGTAGAAGTGTCAATCACAAAGATAAAATCCACAGAAGATGAATTGTGTGAAAACCACATTCATTTGACTATGTTCGGATGAATCTTGGCGCTACATCTTTAAAATATTGTTATTGTTAAAAGATCGTAAAGCTTTAGGCAACTCAAGAAAAATGGCACTAAAACAATTTTTCCATTACAAAAAAGATTCGCAAAAAACCAAAGTCTGGGACACGTACAGCAGGTACCAGCAGCTATACTTTTAAAAAAATAAAAGGCACGACTGGGTCACACAAACTTGCTCTTGTTGCAAATTACCTAAGAGCTGGAAAGAACATTCCATTATTTTAAATAGAATTATTTCTTAAATTCTTTCGATTAGCGAAAAAAGTCTTTCAATTTGTAAATACCTATGAAATAATTTTTTAAAATATTTTCAGATAATTTAGAATTCAATAGGTAGTAGGTGCCTAATTAAAAAATTGATAAAATAATTAGAAAAAATTAATAAATAAAAAATAACTTTGAAAACTTAATTTTTTTTCAAAATGGAAGTCCAGTTTTCGAAAAAATCGATTTTTTCGAACAATTTTTCCCAAATATTTTCTTGAAAATTTTGAAGAATGCCAATTTTAGTTAATTAATAATTTTCATCCGAAAAATATATTTCAAAAAACATTCATGAATTGGTTTTCAAATATTCAATTTAAAAAAAAAAATCTTTAATTAATCCAATTTTTTTAAGAAATGTCATTAAAAAATTAAGTACGCCATTATTGTTTGGCTATCTAGGTTTTCTTAGAAATAAAACTTTGTAAAAATCAACTCAGTCAAAATTAAAAAAAAAACCGTCATATGATAGGTACCGTTATAACTGTACTAAAGAAATATCTTTCATGCCATCTTTATAAAATCAAATCAAATTTTACCAAAATCGTTTGAGCCGTTTTCGAGAAAAACCAGTTTTTTATAACCGTTATATGGCAGGTACCGTTAGTTTTAGGCCTAGAACAAAAATCCCTTACCCAGTTTAAAGGATATCGGTCCAACCGCTTAGGCTGCAGGTGTGAATGACAGACAGACAGACTGACAGACTGACAGACTGACAGACTGACAGACTGACAAACTGACAGACTGACAGACTGACAGACTGACAGACTGACAGACTGACAGACTGACAGACTGACAGACTGACAGACTGACAGACTGACAGACTGACAGACTGACAGACTGACAGACTGACAGACTGACAGACTGACAGACTGACAGACTGACAGACTGACAGACTGACAGACTGACAGACTGACAGACTGACAGACTGACAGACTGACAGACTGACAGACTGACAGACTGACAGACTGACAGACTGACAGACTGACAGACTGACAGACTGACAGACTGACAGACTGACAGACTGACAGACTGACAGACTGACAGACTGACACACAGACAGAACTGCCAGACCCACTTTTTTCGACTTCGCTATCATTATAATGTCATGTTTGATTGTTATCTAAAAACTTTTTTTTTGCACGAATTCATAACTTGCCTTACAGTACCTAGAATCGCAAGTAAAAATACATTACCGTCCACATCATGCAGTAATAAAAGATAACAGCTCCATCACTAAACTAAGAGCGGTATTTGACGCATCCGCAAAAACTACAACCGGGGAATCACTAAAAAGCATTACGATGACAGGCCTTACGGTCCAAAAGGTTTTCTTTTCAGTATTACTTTAACGAAAATCATATAAAATTGTCTTAACTGCTGACGTTGAAAAAATGTATCGGCAGATTTTAGTGAATCGCGAAATTAAAATTTACAACGCATTTTATTGAGAGAAAGTTCCAAGGATCCAATTAAGGAATACATTCTTAACGGCACATCATCCGCTCCATATTTGGCAAATCAAACCTAATGCAAGCTAGCTGAAGATGACAAATATAAATATCCACGAGCAAGAAAATTATTTCTAAAAGGGTTCTATGAAGATGACTGTCTAGGAAGCGCAAACAATCTGCAAGAATGCCGATATCTTCAACAAGAAATAATGTCACTATTTCATCAGGGTGGATTCAAGTAACGAAAATGGACGTCAAATATTTATGCATTTATTAAAACGTTACCAAAGGAACTAATCGAAATGGAGCCAGAACGCCATTTTACCAATGACAAATCGTTTCAGATTTCGGAACTTAAATGGTGCCCAACCACTGATGAATTTCAATTTAAAGGCAACTTTTAGTCATTCAACACAAAACGAACCGAACGAGGAATATTGAGTAATGCCGGGAAAATCATTGGTCCGTTTGGATGGCTATTAGTCTAAGAGCTAGCGACAAAAATACTTACGTCATTTGATAACGAAAATAATTAGGCGTATTATCATATTACCAGTACGTGTGATAAATAATCCGGAAGTCTGCTATGCCTCCAGTGTTGGGTGTGGCCACCACGCACCCTTAAAGGTGTTGAAAATTGTATGGGTCTTGTATGGGAACATTTTTTCGTTGCAAACTAATAATGGCATCTTATAAAACGACAAAAGACAAGCATATTTCACTATCGAGAGAAAGGGTTTATATCCCCCCGTTTAGCCAGTAGGTGCAATTTTGTAAACATAAAATAAATTTTATTTTTTAGAAAATTGTCCCTACCGGCGAAATGAGGAAAGATAGACCCCCACTCAGTAGTAAAATATGCTTGTATTTTGTTCCTATATAAGATCCTATTATTAGTTTGCAGCGAAAAAAATGTGCCCATGTGCATGGTGGTCACACCCACCACCGAAGTTGGCAGACTTCCCGAAGTAATCGGGAAGTATTAATAATAACACTTGTTGATAGATGATAATAGGGTTAATTATTTTAGTTATCAAAGGACGTAAGTATTTTTGTCTAGCTCTCCGTCTATATCGCCAATCACAAGGCAAAAATCCATATAAAAAAATATGGCTCACTTGAATCACATGGGACGAGAACGTCCCTACTAACATTAAAAATGAATGGAACGAATTCAAGACAAGATTATCAACCATAGAAAAAGTAAGAATTAAACGATGTAAAAAGCAAAAAAAAAGCAAAAATATCTTATGATTTTGTCATCAGGGTACCAGCTCACTGAATTATTTTACCTACTGATATAATTAAGAACTCAAATTGTCGCAAAATTGATAAAATTCAGGAATTCTAAAGATGCCATACCTCTAGGATGCATAATTTAGTCGAATTCCGAACATAGGAAGAAGATATTGCAGTCTACGTTCCCCCTCCCCTCCCTCAGCCCCTCAGCGGCACTCATTCGAAACTTTGAATTTGTGTGAGACTAACTAATGTCTATTTCGTGATTATAACATAACTATTACCATTGAGTTTATACACATAGAGGAATCAAGATGGTTTCAAACTCACCAAAGTAGATGTCGCTAAATCGCTAAATGGGCATATCGAGTAGTTATTATTGCCCAAATTCCCTGTTACGAAAAACACCCAAAACGAAACAAACAAAATTCTCTTGCCTTTTAACTCAAGAATAATTGTTACAAGAGTAAATAAAAAAAAACAAGTCGATAGTAACGACATCCTCCGAGCAGTATTTGAAACTTAAAAATGATTTCTCTACGTGTATAAACTCAATGCTATTACATAAATATTTATAAGTCAATATCAATATTGAAACTTACCCATTCGTGCCACTGGTGGAGCTTGTTTCGCCTCTGGGTCTGTCGCTGCAGGTATAGTATTTTCATAGTTTGCCAGAGATGAAATAAATGCCGAAACATGCGGCCTGGTCTCCAGTTCATCATCGTATAAGTACAAATTAGCATCTAGTCTATCTTTAGTTTCTTCAATATTCGGAGTCTCACTCTCATCTGCAATAAAAACAATAAATTGTGTCATTTTGTTTTAAAAGTAATAAAAAATTTTGCACTATCTACATTTTTGCACCAATATTATATATTTTTTGCATATCAAAAATTATTAAAGCATATCGAAAAAATTTAAAATTAATTATATTGCTCAATAAAGAGTCAAAAATGATTGCGAGTGGTTCGCATAACCTTGCTCTCATGGCAAGTTAAGTACAGTGGAGGAAATTCCCATAAAAACGCATAGTTTTTCCTCATTTTGTTCTCTGTTGTATGAAATCTATTATTAATTGGTATGCATAGTTAAATAACTTAAATTTAAAGTAAATAGAGTAAATGTTTTAATTTTAAACTAAATCTAATAAAAGTTTTGGACACACAATGAAATTAAAGCAAAATTAAGGGGGAGATTCCCATTAAAATACCATAGTATTTAACGAAAATAACTTGAAAATTAGTTGAAAAGTTGAAAACTGGCAAAATCTGAATAAAATGGGACATTTTATTATTTATAGATCTGACATTTGCTATCAGAAACGTTAGTGTACGCATTGGCATCAAGTCAATAATGTTCTTCAACCCTACCATTGTAATTGTTCAGTTTTACGACAAATTGGTTTCTGTTTGCATATAAACACAAGGCCTATATCTCTCCGAAATTGCAAATAGGATTCAACCTGGAGAACCAGGTTCCTAGCCTTCGAGAGATGTGGGATAAAGGCTCGTTATCTTACTGGAAAATTAATAACTCTATTTTTTGTTATCACTAAATAGAACTTTTCTCCATTATTGCGTCTCCATTATTCCGCCTTATGTGAATTTCTTCAAAATTTAGCTTAGCTGTCTGATGAGCTCCTTTTAGAATGTATCTTACGTGTCTCCTATAAACAGGCAAATTAATTGCGGCCTTAATTTAAGACGAAAGCAGGTTATTTCTGACCGCTTGATCGGATATCAGTCAAACTTGATAGCTGTAATTTTTTTATTTTTCCCATGGTTAGCAACTTTTCCATAATTTTCACCTAATCTGAGTATGTGGTCTGCCTTTTTTTCTGGCAATTTCACAACCAAAACGACCACAGTCTCTGTGTTCATTGATTTTGGCCATATCATACACATTCCAAATTCTCCCTCGCGACATGTTTAAGTTTTTCAAATAAAATTACGCTTAAAAAGTTTAAAATACAAAGAAAAATAATTTCCTACCCGTTTCAACCAAAAATTCACGTAAATTAAGTGATAAGCAGCTGTTAAGTATACTGATTTCATATGAATTTTCTCCTTAAAATATCAATTATTAGCATTGTATATACATTTCTATAGTACTTTCATGGTGAAAAATCACAACCTGGACACTTAAAAAAATTTGTGAATAACACATTTGGAGGTTCTTGCATTCCAAGCAAAAATTTTGTCTGATAAAAATTGTTTGGCTTTAAAACGCAAAAAAAGAGTTTTCAAAAATGAAAATCAGACTACTGGATGCGGAAATATCTTTAAACCATCAGTTTGGCGGCAATTTTTAAAAATGGCGGCCAAACGACCATGATTTGGACCATGTGACCCAAGTTGATTTATACCCCTATAGCTGCTTAACAAAGCTACATGACAAAACTGAGGGTACACAATATTCCGATTTAAAAATTGATCGACTGCAGCGCCCCCTACCTGTAATTTAGTTTCTCTCTTAATTGAGCTTAAGCTTTAAAATTTTGTGTGTGTTTGTATCTGATTACTAAATATACAAATTAACCGACTGCAACGACTCCTGTATGCATTTTTTTCCTAATTTCGTTGAAGATTGAAAATTTGTACATATAAAACTCTAGGGTTACTGATATTCCGATGTGAAAATCAACCAATTGCAGCGCCTTCTTCCTGTAGTTTTACTGTAACCTCTCTACTAATTGAGCCAGATTTATAAAAAAAAATTGCTCGTACAATTTTCTTAAACTACTTATAGCCCAGGAAAATTAGAATTTTACTTCGAAAAAATTCGGACAAAGCTGAATTTTGCTGGAGACCTTTGTTTTTATGTCTTGAGCAAATCCTCAAAAGTACTCATGATATGGCCCGGAGCTAAAATTTTTTTGGGGGTGAAAGGGGTGGAAACTGAGTTTTTTCTAGATGTCCCGGAAACTATGAATTATATGCAACATAATGTTATGATAAAAATTGTAGCTTATATGATTTTCTACAAAAAATGTCTTGTGACTTTTCATCGTACCATTAACAAATTTCAAGAAAAAAGTGTTAAATTGTTACAAAGTCTGTTTTTAGACAAAATTGCACCTTTTCACTAGTATTCGACGCTTTTTGCTTTATTTTTTTTTGTGGTTTTTCCATTGAGTTTAGTCCAAAGAAAACAAATAAAATACATGACTGGGTCGCAGGAATTTGCTCTTTTTGCAAACTAGGAAACTACACAGATTTTTAATCATGAAATTATGTATCATCATATTTTTGGTTTTATGTTGCTTAGCTAAGAATTTGAAATGCCATCTAGTGCTTCATATTTAACTTATGTAAGAAACCAAATATTAATGAAATCGGTTAAGCCGTTTCGGAGTTCCAGCCAAATTTGTAAGAAGCCGTTAACACCTAATCTTCGTTATGTGCATCTTTAGCCAAAATCTTGAAAGGCAGTTATATTGAAAACCATGCAAGTATAACGTACAAAAAGTTTCAACAAAATCGTATGGGTACTTTTGAGGATTTGCTCAAGACATAAGTACAAAGGTCTCCAGCAAAATTCAGCTTTGTCCGAAATATTTCATAATTTTGCATTTTTGTTGTCTAATTTTCCTGGGTTAAAACAAAAATAAACTTATTGCAACGCATATATACATTTCTTATTGTAATTTAACGTCCTGTATAAACATGGTTTTCATCTGTAAGATTGTCATACACCCTTTCACATGTTTATTTAGCGGTTTATTTATTTTAAACTTTAAAAGGAATCGTCACTGGCGCAATTAGTTTTAAATAACTTGTATTATGATTTCTGATCAGAAACACACTGAAAAATAGACAAAAACTCACTTGTGCTGTAAACTCACTATGTTATTATATGTAAAGTTACTGTGTTATGATAAAAGAAAAACAAAAACTTTTTATATCAATATCATTAAATATTTAAGTTTTAATTAGAACAAACAAAAAAAAAACTCTTCAGAATCATATTTATGTAGTAAATCTAGGTATGTTAGGGTATGGTGGTGTGGGAAATATTCGGATTTTGTCTTACACCTCCCGCCAAAAATAATCAAGGTACTTTTAAAAACCTTGTGAACATTTTTATCACATGTTATCGAGCAGTTGAAATTTTCCATACCAAAATGCAAGAAGTTGGGGTATAGTGATTTACTTAGAACTTCGGTAAAAGTTTATTGAAAATCTTGAAACTTATATGCAAGGTGATTCAAAACAGGTTCCTACAAAGAAAAACCTAAATCAAGTAGAGGAGACAACACAAGAAAAAAATCCTAATGAAATGAGGACAATTTTTCTGCTTCAAGGTTGCTTCAATATTGCCCCTTCCATCTAAAAGGGGGTAGAGTGTTGAATAGTCCCCCTTTCATTTGATTTTTTTTTGTGTTGACATTATCTACTTGATTAAATTTTTTGTTTGCATCTGTTGTGAATGACCTTGCATATAAGTTTGATGATTTTCCAAACTTTTTTACCTAAGTTCTAAGTAAATCACTACACCCCAACTACTGGCAATTTGGTATGAAAAATTTCAAATGATCGATGCCATGTGATAAAAACGTACACCAAGTTTTTAAAGGCATAAAACAAATTAAAAAATACCTTGTCTTGACTGTTTTGATCAGCATTTACTTTTGTAAGTAATTTCTGTTTTGGTAGAGAAATACCAACATGTCTATATTTTCCGGTAATAACGAAGCCCTTTTAAATGTGACGAAATTTCCAGCTGTTGATAAGCAACGCTCTAAGCTGACAGATGTTGCTAGTATAGGCAAATATTTTTTGCCTATACTAGCAACATCTGTCAATCCGAATCAAACTTCAATTGGGGTTCACTAAAATAGGTTTCCAGCTGATGTTGAATAGTTCAGGATAACGGTCCCAACAAAAGAGAAAGCATGCAAAGCAAGTGGCTTGTGCAATCTAGAGAAGAACAGGCAAGACAACAAGAAACATCAACAAAAACTTTTATTTGATGTCGCCAAGCGTCAAATGTAGATGAAATACATGATACTCCGGTCAATTATATAAAATAAGCTCCGTTTTCTTAATTACATGTGTAATTAACTACACGTGAACACGTTACACGAATACACGAATAAGATGAAAGTTGCTGAAACATTCAATTATGTAGAGACTAATATTTTATTGATCAAATTCGTAATTTTCTGTCTTTTTTTTACAAACATTTTTGGGCCTTAGACTTGCGCAAACTTTTTTCCACCTGAGTCAACAGTTATTTCACGAAAACGAAGGTGCATTGGCCTATATGAATGCATGTGCCCGATACCTGACCCCTATTGCATGAATACGTACTTATTTATGGGAACCAATGAACTGGATGCATTGCATATTATTACGGGTCAGCAATATAATATGTAAGATTGGAAACTATATGCATTGAGAGAAAAGTTGTCTTTAGGTTTAAGTTAAGTAAATCAATTGTATTCCGACCTCTTAACAGTTAAGAACTATAGTCGTGTTTTGTTGGTATTTTTTAGTTAGTCAGCACTGGAAACCAACAAAACGCTATATTCACTTTTGTATCCACTTTCTTATTTTATTTCAAAGTTGGTATTCTTGACTGTATGCCAAACCAAAGTTTCAAATAATTTTATGGATGTGTCTGCAAAGTGTGTCTGTTTGTATATGCCGAGTTAGTCAACTTTTACCCCACCTTCCACTACAAACAAATAAAAACCGGATAAATAATCGTTATTTAGCTTTAATATTACCAAATTAAATTCCAAATTATATAATTTTATTTAAAGATCTGCTTTGACCAATTTTTATTTGTTTTTAAGCGAAAAGTTTAAAATCATCAAAACTTTTTTGCAACTTTCGAAGGCTGAAAGCTTCTTACTTCTTCCGCAAAACACAACCCTAAAGGAAAACACAATGAACACAACCATTAATATTCATTGTATATGGAGTCCATGTCTTAAGCTGTCGTAGGTGCCACCAACCTTTAAGCAAAAAATGTATTGACATTATATTTCGCGCCAAAAATTTCCAGCCATTCCAAGATTTTATCTTCACTTTTATGTTCATTTTAATTACTGACCAATTTATCGTCACTATTCGTATCCCATACAAAATTTTGCTAAAGTGACTAAACACTTACCCATAAAACACGCCTATTAAAATAATTATAACGTTGTCGAACTTTTTGTATTTTCATTAATAAATTATAATGAGCCCGAAGGCTGGCTAAACGGTTTGACTTACTGTTAAGTCAAACCGTTGAGCCAGCCTCCGCGCTGGCGTTCACATTTTGCTCATATCCCACGGCAGGGATATTCTAACTTGGTAGACAATTTAATAACAAGCAAATCTTCGTTTTTACTTTTTTATTTTTAGTCCAGTCGATATGTACTTTTACCTAGAAAAAATTGCTAAGTCAATGAAACTTACACAGATTGTTCGGGGGTATAATAGAAAGTCCCCCCTAATTTCTTGACCTCGAGGACCCTGTGCTAACTTAGGGAGGGGCGAAAAACCACTAATTTTTTCGTCTTATTTCAGTTTTTTGCGTATATTTCTTTAACTAAGCACCTTTTTTGACTATGGTTGGTGAACTAAATCTGTAGGTCCAATATTGACGGGGATCCAGCTAATTGATTTTTGGGGTATTTGGACCCCTACAATGAATTATGTACTGTACAATAATTCTATATATTTTATTATTAACATAGATTGTAAAAAACAAAGTAAAGCTATAGTAGGTTGAGTCAAGATGGAAAAAAAACGTAATGGACGGGGGTTTCCCCCGAAATTAATGTAATTAATCACTATTTTTGTTTTCAAATCTCAATGCTTTTGTTAATTTTAAGTCAAAAACAAAAAAAAAAACGGATGCCCAAATCTCTTGTACCTTTTGAAAAAAAAAACTAAAAATAATGAAAACAGCACCTTTTAAGAAAAACATTTGTTTCTTCTTTTTCTTTTTTTTTTTAACGGAGCTGCCGTCCCTTTCCCGTGAACATGTCTTCTTCATTAATTTTAAGTGAAGCAGAAGGTGGGAAGTGAGTTGCTTCCTCACTCTCGTCATCAGTGTCGAATTCCTACCCAAGCAGTGCTTGCATGCTGCATAGCACCTTAGACCAGTCTTTTTACAGCTGCAGCCTGCAGAGGCACAACCAGTCGTACACTTGCAGCTGATGATGTTGAGCAGCTGTTCTGGGGCAGCGTCTTTTTTTGTAGTGATCGGAAACATTGAAATTGACAATCTTGAAGACCTGAGATACCGATTTTTTTTCCAAAGTCGTGGCAAAGCCCAAATGTCAACTTGCTAGACTGCCACCAACCAGAGATGCCGCCAAGTACCACTCATTCAGGACGTACTTGCACGTCCAGGCGTGGATGGGAAGCCAAGGGAGCCATCAGAAATTGCCTTCTGCATGGGGTTGGAAACTTACCAAAAAAGGCGGGTATATTTGTATTTGTATGTGCATGCAAGCACTGCGTGGGCACAGCATGCGAAAACTCCCCTCAGCCAGACACCAAGGAATTCGACACTGATGACGAGAGTGAGGAAGCAACTCACTTCCCACCTTCTGCTGCACTTAAAATTAATGAAGAAGACATGTAATATTGGAACTTAAACAAATGTTTTTCTTATAAGTTGTTGTTTTCGTTATTTTTAGTTTTTTTTTCTTCAAAAAGTACAAGAGATTCGCGCTTTCGGTTTTTTTTTTAACTAAAAGTTAACAAGAGCATAGAGATTTGAAAACAGAAATTTTTATTAATTACATAAAATTAATTAAAAAACTTAACCCGCGTCCACTACGTTTTTTTGACTCAACTTGACTCAACCTACTCGCTTTACTTTGTTTTTTACAAACTATGTTAATAATATAAAATATATAGAATTATTGTACAGTACATACTACACCTACTTTCATTGTAGGCGTCAAAATACCCCAAAAATCAATCAGCTGTATCTCCGTCAATATTGGACCTACAGATCTCGTTCACCAACCTATTTTTTGGAAGTTTAATGGTCTTTAATTTTCGGAAAATGTGCTTAGATTAAAAAATATAAGCGAAAAACTGAAAACATATGAAAAATAGGGGGTTTTCGCCCCTCCCCAAGTTAGCACAGGGTCCTCGCCGTCAAGAAATTATGGGGGACTTCCTAGTACACCCCCGAACAATCTGTGTAAATTTCATTGACTTCCGACATCTCGACTGGACTATTGGTCTTTTCTAAAAAGATACCAGATTTTGTTGTTGTCCGAATAAGTGTTCCAGACTGAAATACTGTACCAACTTCTTATTGACCTGCTCTAAGGACCAAATAAAATAAGACTCAGGAGGCACCCCTCTGCGTCTGCCACATATAAAAAAATCTTACTGAGAACACAAAATGCAAAGTTTGAGTTTTTTCATGTATTATGAATGCCATTGGCAAAACTATTTCTGAAAATGTAACGGTAACTTCGTAACACTTCGTAGCGATATAATTTTTCAGAGGAAATATTAAATAGGTACAGAGTACATACTTTTATTTTATAAGTCAGTTTGTGTGATGTTCTTCCAATTAAATGAAACACAAAATGTTGTTTAAAACGACGTTTCGTTCATGATTATGAACACAAGCGGCCTATTAATTTTAATTTTTTTGTGCTATGAATGTTTAAATTTTACAACAAATATAAAACAAAAATGTGTTTTAAACAAAAAAAAAACATGAATGTAAATATTGGTCTTTTTAAACATTCATATTGCATTTTAACATTTATATTCCATTTTCACTTAATTCAATATATTAATATATTAACACAAACAAGAAATATTTTTCTCTTTTACACACTACTACCATTGATTTTATACACAAAGAGGAATCAAAATCAAGATGGTTTCAAACTCACCGAAGTAGGTAGATGTCGCTAAATGAGCATATGGAGTAATAATTATTGTAACAAAACATGCTCAAACCGAGCCGAACAAAATTCTTCTACATACATTTGTATTTGTTTTTCTTTGTTTATCTTGTCTTTTAACTCAAAAATAATTGCTACAATAGTAAAAAGTAAAAAAAAAACAATTTGATAGTAACGACATCCTACGAGCAGTATTTGCAACTTACAAATGATTTCTCTATGTGTATAAACTCAATTCTACCACAGTATGTGACGGAAATAAGAAAGTCAAAAAATACAAAGAATTTTTTTCTTATATCCGTGCTTTCTTATAGAGAATAATTAATATAAGAATGTGCATGGTGTTTTGAAATGTCTGCCTTATAAGGGTGTTTTTCTTATATGAGACTTTCTTATATCCGTCATCTACTGTACCTATATTTAACATTATCGACATGAATAATAAGAAAAAAATGACTTAACTCTTATTTTATACATATTATGTGACGTCAATGACACTTACCTTCATTCTTTTCTTGGGATTCGCTTTCCTTCTCAGATTCCTCCATTCTGCTCCCATTTGCTATTTCTGTACCATCCGAACTCATTTTTATATGAGTTTATTAGTTTTCACCGTAATTGTATGTCCTGTATTTATTTTGTATCTTTTTCAAATACACACTTTGAAATATTTTCTTATATTTCTCACTCCAGTTATTTAAAAAAGAAGAGTTCTTAACTTTAATTTAAATTGCTTATTGTTTTTGATTATATTTTTACATACTTTGAACACTAAGGTTTTGAGACCTATGAATATTGAAAATATTTAAATATTTGACGGCCCACACCACAAGTATATTGATATATAAATATGTTTAAGGTATAACCATTTTGGTGGGTCTTTTAGTAAAGGCAATAGGTAGTCTTAAGGTGATCATGTCACGAAAGTATTAATTTGCACTCAAGTTTACTTTAAATTCTAATCGGACACATTTAATTTTAATTTTCACAGTATAGTAAGCAACTAATAACAAAAATAAGCTACTTCACATTTTTGTTTACCCAGTACCCAAAACCTTTTTAACAGAAGCCCCATTCTAAACAACGAAAGAGGGCGTTTACATGCCTTGGGAAATGGATAAGTAGACCGACAATCAAATGAACTTTCGCTTACAGTTAATTCCATCCAGTACAAAATATCTTTTCACGAAAGGAAAAATTTAATTATTAAGGTGTTGTTGTACTTCTTATTCTCCTGATAAAATTATTAATACATTGGGTGCACTCTTAAAATTAAAATGGGGTAAACTACGTCAGAAGGCCTGAATGGTGTCCCCAAATAGGATTACAATCCTATATAGCGTATGTTCCTGGGTATATGCTTTTTCGAGTACCCTAACGCTAGTTAAAAAAAATTGCTCACTTAATACACACAGTAAAAACTTTGGGGATTTATTTTTAGAAAAAATACCAGCCTTTATAACAAAATTTGAAAAGAATAAATAACTTGTTTAAACGTTGAGATTTTTCATTTCTAGCTTTCGGGTTAATTTTCTTAAGGAAATAATGTAGTTAACATAATGCTTTACTATTCTTTTCCAATGAACTAATTAACAATAATAAAATAAAGAGTCAACAAAAAATTTAGCGGAATAACACATAGATTATATGATATTTGGGAAACCATGCTGCAGGACATAAATTTATGCGTTCAACTGCGATTCTAACAACAGTTAACAAAAAGAAATTGTTTCTATAAATTAATTTCTCCAATATTTTTTTTAAGCATTAAAAAAAATATTATTAATTTTCTCGATTATCGGTACCTACAGTAATGAGACATAGAGTTATCAACCAAAATATTTAATATGACGTAAGTATTTTGGTCGCTAGCTCTCAGACTATAAGGCAAGTTGTGCAATAGTTAACTAAAAAATAACAACCAAACACGTTATTCCAATTATAGATAATACGAAAAATATGATCCGGCCCTGTTTTTCAGTGCGAGATTATTCAAGGGTAAGATTAACTTCGAGTTAACGCTGATGGAAACAAGTTTTTCCGTCAGTTTAAGATCCCTAATTTACTCAGAATTCACTCACCAATTTAGCTTAATTTATTTTGAGTTAACTCAGGATCTCAAAACAAACTGAAAACTCTGTTTCCATCACAGTTAACTCGGGGTTAATCCAACCCTGGAATAGTTTCACACTGAAAAACTAGGCCTTAGAGTAATATGTTTGGATTGTTTTTTTTTCTGTGTTGATCTGAGGTGAGGTCTTGCAATAACATTATCTAAAGGACGATCTGTTTTGATAAAATTTTAAATGTGTTGCCAACGGAATCAAATAACTTCACCTGCCACAGAATCGTACTTTTTTGATATCGATTATTTTTAAACGGCTGCACCGATTTTAATGAAAGAACTGCTTAGTTTGATTAATATTACAATAAACATATTTGGAAAAAAGTGTTTTCTGGAAAATTTGTTTAAAAAAAAAAAATAAAATCCGGTCAATTTAAAAACAATTTTATATGAGTAATTCGTTGTCAACGATGATTTTTTCGTTCGAAAAATATTTCTAACTGTGTTTCTAATAGAACTGGGGTTTCAATATTAACTTTATTAAAAATATAACACAGAAAATCTCTTAAAAAATAACGGCCAAACAAATTTACCAATCGTTAATAGGAAGGTAACTAACTTACAACAAAACCAAATTCGGATAATAAGGACTAGGTAAGGCTAAGGCGGTTTTAAATAAAATAAACAAAAATGTTATTGTTTACTTATTGTGGAATTCCTATAATTTTGTTAGAATTGTTTGAAAAAGTTGATTTTTGCTTTCCTATTATGGATCTTGAAGCAAAGATGTTGTTTTTTGTCACTGTATTGTGTAAATTATATAAAAGGGACTTTAAGCATTCTCTATATTTCACTATATTGACAAATTGAACTTTTTGCAACAAAATTCACGTCTAATAGATTGTTTTAAATAACTAAAAAAAATAATAAATAATTAATTAAATAACTTTTGTTTTGTATATTCCTATTAAAATAAACCACACGACACAATTAAAATGCTAACTTGACAGAACGAATATAAAAGTCTGCAAATACGTGCGAGTACTGGCTACAAATCGAGATTATTGTGGAATTCTGAAAAGTTGATCTGACGGGAAAAATCAACGTTTTTTGTCTATGGATCATGATTATTTGACATTTTTCCCCCTCAATCAACCTTTTTCCAAAAAAAAAAGAAACTTAAGCCCGAAAAGTCAACTTTTTATTTGAAAGCAATTCAAATAATTCAATTACTTCAAAAAAAAAACAAAATATTGGAAATTCTGCCGCAAACCTAAACAAAATGAATCACTCTAAAAACCTTATCAATAAATAACACAGGCCTACAATGATTTTATGATTTTGGTGCCCCTAAAAGTAAAACGGATTTCAAGTACATTCGATGCCCTGATAAAAACTTGATACTTACTTTTTTAATGCTAAGTATAGTTTCTTAGATATCCCCGTTTGAAAATAGAAAATGCCCTTTTTTTGTAGTTTTCGAGGTCATGTTATAACGCGACGAAATTTTTTACAAAATTAATTGTAGTTTATGAAACTATTTTTCTGTTTTCAAACTCCGTTTAAATCTTTCCAATATCTTTTTTGCTCTTCGAAATATCTTCAGCTGAAGATAATCAATCTTATTGCGATAGGCGTTTCACTTAAACGCCAATTGTCGTTATTTTAGTCGTGTCGCTTTTGAAACGGTATTGCGTATCATAATCGCCATTTTTCTCGTCTTTTTGTAAAGGAGTATATTAATAACATAGCAGCTGTGACGATGACAAGAACGACAAATATAAAAGGCACGTCTGTGGCGCACAAATTTGCTCTTGTGACAAATTACCTAAGAGGTTAATGGAAAAAGGCACGACTGGTTCTCTCGAGTGTTCTCTTGGATGTTGTAATTTTTCCCTCAATTATTTTACATGAAATAATTTAATTTAATTTAAAAAATTAAAAAAATATACATATATATCAAAAATTGTGACAAATTAAAAATTAAAAACCCAGAGTTTTCCGAAAAAATCGTGGTATGCCATCAATTTTGATAAAGGTGTTACTGTACAATTTTTACCAAAATCGTACATACAACAAGTTTAACAAAAAAAAAAAAAAAAATACGTCTCTTTAGAAATAAAATTTCATTTATGTTGAATGCTTAAAGAAAAACTCAAAATTAAAAAAAACCGTTAGCATGTACCTTTAAAACTGTTTTCTAAGAATACCGGCTTTAACCATCTGAAATGGTTTTAGTACTACATTACTCATGTCAAATTTTGTTAAATTTTTAGCGAATTCATCGTTCTTTTTGTTCCGTGAGACCAATAAGAAACTTGTTACCTACAACTATAAAAACAAAAACAAAAAATTAAAACTTACATTTTGGGAGTATTTTTGGCTCTGTCGTTTGCAAATTCTCGAACGACAAAATTTGGCGTTTTAAAAGACGTTTTTGATTTAAAAACGACTATCGTAATACAAAAAAATTCTCTATTACGACAAATGTCACTTATTAACTTTAGTTACATAAACAAAATGAATCACTCTAAAAACCTTATCAATAAATAACACAGGCCTTCAATCATTTTGGTGCCTCTAAAAGTAAAACGGATTTCAAGTACATTCGACGCCCTGATAAAAACTTGATACTTACTTTTTTAATGCTAAGTGTAGTTTCTTAGATATCCCCGTTTGAAAATAGAAAAAACCCTTTTTTTGTAGTTTTCGAGGTTATGTTTAACGCGACGAAATTTTTTACAACATTAATTGTAACGGTTTATGAAACTATTTTTCTGTTTTCAAACACCGTTTAAATCTTTCCAATATCTTTTTTCCTCTTCCAAATATCTTCAGCTGAAGATAATGTGTTTGGCTATACAAATAATGTAAAACTATGTGTTTTACTCGCAAAAATACTTGCTTTAACTTTAGTTACATGTTAGATTTTATTAGCTTTAAAAACAAAATAGATTTTCTTTGACAAAAAAGGATGGTTTATGACATTTAAAGCAAAAAGTGGAAAAAGTCCAAAATTTTCGCAGTTCTTGCGATGTGCGTGGTAAGGTAAGCACAAGTGTTTCGAAGTTGCAAATTTGGATTAAGACTACCCTAACTGGTACCCACAATATACCAAAAATGCAGAACAGACGCAACTTTTTAATTTGAAGTCTGAAAAAATATGAACAAATACTTTTACAATTACAAAACAGTTTGAATATGGCATAAAACCGGTTTTCCCGGTTTAAACGCCAATTGTCGTTATTTTAGTCGTGTCGCTTTTGAAACGGTATTGCGTATCATAATCGCCATTTTTCTCGTCTTTTTGTAAAGGAGTATATTAATAACATAGCAGCTGTGACGATGACAAGAACGACAAATATAAAAGGCACGTCTGTGGCGCACAAATTTGCTCTTGTGACAAATTACCTAAGAGGTTAATGGAAAAAGGCACGACTGGTTCTCTCGAGTGTTCTCTTGGATGTTGTAATTTTTCCCTCAATTATTTTACATGAAATAATTTAATTTAATTTAAAAAATTAAAAAAATATACATATATATCAAAAATTGTGACAAATTAAAAATTAAAAACCCAGAGTTTTCCGAAAAAATCGTGGTATGCCATCAATTTTGATAAAGGTGTTACTGTACAATTTTTACCAAAATCGTACATACAACAAGTTTAACAAAAAAAAAAAAAAAAATACGTCTCTTTAGAAATAAAATTTCATTTATGTTGAATGCTTAAAGAAAAACTCAAAATTAAAAAAAACCGTTAGCATGTACCTTTAAAACTGTTTTCTAAGAATACCGGCTTTAACCATCTGAAATGGTTTTAGTACTACATTACTCATGTCAAATTTTGTTAAATTTTTAGCGAATTCATCGTTCTTTTTGTTCCGTGAGACCAATAAGAAACTTGTTACCTACAACTATAAAAACAAAAACAAAAAATTAAAACTTACATTTTGGGAGTATTTTTGGCTCTGTCGTTTGCAAATTCTCGAACGACAAAATTTGGCGTTTTAAAAGACGTTTTTGATTTAAAAACGACTATCGTAATACAAAAAAATTCTCTATTACGACAAATGTCACTTATTAACTTTAGTTACATAAACAAAATGAATCACTCTAAAAACCTTATCAATAAATAACACAGGCCTTCAATCATTTTGGTGCCTCTAAAAGTAAAACGGATTTCAAGTACATTCGACGCCCTGATAAAAACTTGATACTTACTTTTTTAATGCTAAGTGTAGTTTCTTAGATATCCCCGTTTGAAAATAGAAAAAACCCTTTTTTTGTAGTTTTCGAGGTTATGTTTAACGCGACGAAATTTTTTACAACATTAATTGTAACGGTTTATGAAACTATTTTTCTGTTTTCAAACACCGTTTAAATCTTTCCAATATCTTTTTTCCTCTTCCAAATATCTTCAGCTGAAGATAATGTGTTTGGCTATACAAATAATGTAAAACTATGTGTTTTACTCGCAAAAATACTTGCTTTAACTTTAGTTACATGTAAGATTTTATTAGCTTTAAAAACAAAATAGATTTTCTTTGACAAAAAAGGATGGTTTATGACATTTAAAGCAAAAAGTGGAAAAAGTCCAAAATTTTCGCAGTTCTTGCGATGTGCGTGGTAAGGTAAGCACAAGTGTTTCGAAGTTGCAAATTTGGATTAAGACTACCCTAACTGGTACACACAATATACCAAAAATGCAGAACAGACGCAACTTTTTAATTTGAAGTCTGAAAAAATATGAACAAATACTTTTACAATTACAAAACAGTTTGAATATGGCATAAAACCGGTTTTCCCCTGAATAATTATTCTCGTGTATAAGAGGGTCATTGTTTATCATATAATAATTGAATAAATTAATTAATTGATACCCTCACTTTTATGAGTTTTTAGTAAAGCCTCAATACAAATCTTAGTGAACATAATGGAGCATATTCATAGACACTGTCTAGTTGTTTTTAAGAAAAAATCGAGTTTATTCTATAAACCAAGGCTAAGCAAAACTGTAGTTTAAAAACAACTATGAATATGCCTTAATATGTACGTCTAGCTCTAGAAGAATATTAATAAGAAACAAGTAATTGGAAACCACAACACCACAGGTCGCTTTCAAAACCTTAAAGTGCGTAAAAATAGCTAAGAGTTTTGCGATAATAAAGAGTTTTGTAGGCTAATAAAATGATGGATGTTTAAAACATATTAAAATTAAGATTAATCCATTTATGTAGCTCTGTTGACATTGAGGGTTGCAAAAAATAAAGATAGCATTAAGGCCATGTGCCAATAGCGTACAAAATTTATGCTATGATTTTTGATGATTGAGTAGAGGTGAATACTTTTTTAGCTTTTAAGTGTGCCAAATGAATTAAATGGGATTTTTTGAAAACATGCTTTTTGTCATTTCCCTACAAGAATTTAAAATTTTTGCTTTCTTTTTACTTTGCTACGGAGAAATGTATGAGATTGTTTTGAGGTCAATTTATAAAAAAAGTCTGCTACTCATACTACCCCTGCTTTAAGTTTTTATTTTCCCGATTTAGTTTTTCGTTTTTGAAACTATTCAAATCATACATAATTCCTAAACTATGCATTCTAGTGGGCTACATCAACATTCCTTGAGCCTTAATTGAGCTCTCACAGTATAATAGGGACTTGAGGTTTTTTTTTTTTGTCATGCTCTAATAATATTTACAGTCTAATATCACAAAAAAGAACTGTCCTAACCCCATCCACAATGGCAATGGCGTACCCAAAAAAAATAGACTTTATACAGAAAAACAAATTTTTCTTAAAAATAAATATTTTTTATTAACAACTAAATAAGAAACTTGCCTAATTCGAAAAATCGAAAGACCATATGTTAAAGTTAAAGAAGAATAGTTTGAAATAAAATGAAAAAATAATTAATTTAATTCATGTCATAAGAATAGAGGCAGTGTCAGAACCAACGTTGTCTGTTAAGTTATAAGATCTTATTCGTTTATTTTTCACTAATCTTACAAAGCAAGAACATTAAGTCGTGTGTTTAAGAAATAATAGAAGGAAAAACTGTTGTACATTAGATAAAAGAACGAAAATCGATTGTACCACAGTGAAGGATTCCCAAACAACTTTAAAGCTCAAAAATGAAATGCAGTGATCAACCATTTTCTAAGGAAAACAGCATTTTACAGGATGAAAAAGGAAACATTTACTCTGCTCTAAAGCTTTGGAAAAGCAAACAAAAATAACAGAATCACATCAACGAGCAACATTTGCAGTGATAAACATTTGACGCATCTATGATGTACATGAGTATGACTAGAAGAAGCAAATCTTTTTTTTCTCCAAGGCAAGTATTATTTTTTTGGGGATTCAGAAGGAAACACAAATTATAATGGAAACATCAACAAATCCTTGGGTGGAATTAGTGTTTTGCGAAAGTTAATGATATTTTGGCGCCAACAGATCGTACAAATTTAAAAGAATAGTCTTTTAGCCGATATTCTAACCCGAAACCCGCCTAAAACTATAGTTTCGAATTTTTTAATAAAAATGGTCAATTTTCGAAGTTATATTGAGAAAAATATTAAAGATACAGAACTGAGGTTGCGCTTTAAATGTTACAATTCAAAAAATTACAAATTTTGTCTAGATACTTTTCTTAGGGTAATTTTTTAAGAACTTATACGCCAAAAACTAAAAAAAATTCAAACATTTTAATGGTTTTTAAGCACTAAGTAGTTAGCACAGTGCACAGCTCGTTCTAAACTTTAAACTAGGCCTTTCGCTATACATTATATGCTATCATTAAAACTAATCTATATTAAAAATTTCAAAAAAATCCAGAAAAGTGCACGCTCGTAAGTAAAGACAAATGCCAAGATAAAATGATTTTTTATCAACTACGGATTAGGTATAAACCGTTGCTACTTTTTTAAAAATAAAACACAACATGAACATAATAAACAAGTGATATGCTTTTTCTATATTTGTAAGTGAACAAACAACCTTTCTAAATTAAGGTAAACAACTTTTTTTGTAGTTGAGGTTCTTAAACCTCCTCCCTCCCCTGATCGAAATCCTGCGTACGCCTTTGCACAGTGGTATCAGCTTATAGTTAAGAGAAAGATACACGAGACTATAGTTGTTAGTCATCTATTACCAACCGAGGCATTTGAAACCGAAATTTGAAGTACCTATACATATATGTACATAATATTTCGACTAGTTTTGAAACTGGCACTAAATATTACAACAGTATTGTTGATATTAACATAGGTAATTATGGAAAAAAAGTATCAGGTAAGGGAAGCTACAAAAACATAACATTATTAATTTACTTCGTAAACAAATACAATGTCCATAAGGTTCATTAATCATTATAACCTTAATTCGATGAAAATGTCCGTGGCCAATATGCCACTCTGCCTTTCTAAACTACGATACATTTATGTATCTGATGTGTGGCCATCGATCATTTTAAGAAAAGATACAATAATCAATAAAAAATCATTAAAGATTGTATTGCTCCGGTCGTTTTATTGCACATGTATGTATTGTTAAGGAGTATATTTAAAATGGCTCATGACGATTATTAGATCAATAAACTGTCACTGTAAACCATCATACCTACGCACATTGCGATCGGCCGGAGAAACACATACCTATCGGGTTCGGGATGCGTTGACTACAACCACTATTATATCTTGTTTCAAGGTGCGAATTCGGATGGCAAAGAGCCCGAACAAGAAAATTGTATAAGGAAGTTAAATATAGACATTTTTCGCAGGGAGTTGGAAAGGAATATGACTTGGAAGTGAAAAAGAAAATATGTAATTTGTGTACCTATATTCTTTAAGAAGTTGGTGTTTATGTATTCAAAACTGTATACTTTCTACAGAATTTATGTTGTTTACATATCTCTTTCAATATGCAAAGAGACAAAATAACACAGGACATTACACCTACATATCATATTAGTTTTCCAACGTTTTATTCAATACTTTTCAGATGAAGCAAAAGGCAATCGTTTAAAAATCATTCAAATAGATCTTTCACATACGAAATACAAGATTTGAAATTATTCATTCTTGATATATTGCTCTTCTGAAGAATCTTTATTTAATCGATTAGGTATATGTACCTAAGGACTATTATCTATTACTTAAGTTATAAAGTTTCGTAATGAGATTTTAAGAAACCATCTTTTAAAAGAGAATAGAAAAAAGTGTATTTAATAATTTTAATTTTCTTTAATTGAACAAGAAGTAAAATTCCTTTTTTTTTTGTTCAAGGTAGGCATCAGAGTAAAAGTATATAATAACGGATATGTGTTTTCCCAGGCACACTGAATTAAAAGGAAAATAAAAAGAAAATATTTTATTAAGAGCATCTTTTCCTTTAGTACTGATATTTTATGAGATTTAAAAACAAATAGTACTTGAAAATAAGATAAAATGATGCTCTACTATCTTTTGAACTGAAAAATATTAATAACGAAAATCTTCACATCTTCTATAACTTTATCACCATTGAGAAAGGTCGTTTATAGATATAGGTACATACAAATAGTTTGTTATCACATTTCAATTTTCATTTAAATTTTAATAATTAATTTTGGCACAATATAATGTATTATTTTTTAAACTTATATCACAACGAACTAAACAATATTTTTTTTTTTAATTTTCAAAAGAACAATTTAAGGAAATAGTTTAAAGTTTAGTATTTACAAACATCAGGAAAAAATACGACTATTTCTACCATACACAAAATAAGCACTAGCTTAACCAAAGAGTTTTAGAACAAAAAATATTTGTCGACACAACTTCATTGGTTCTCTTTAACCCACATACAAAAAATGACTTGCGTATAAGAATAAAAACTTCTCTTTCGATATAAATCTTATTAATCATTGCCAGAATGCCAGCATCACCTCGAATAGAGAGAATAACGTTAGGTTTGCCACTCCCTGTTACTAAAAGCCCCAGAAATTGAAAGGAAAAAGCTACTACTGCAGAAAAATAAAATTGTCCTGCGAGAACGCAATTAAGCTATATTTGGGATAATAGTGAAAGTTCTATATCAAACTTTGTTTGAATTTAAGATGCTGGATGAGAGGATGCTATAATTTGTTTGTTTCTGCTAGTACAACTAACTAAATAATGTTTGTATCACTGAAGCCCTACTTGAGTCCTAGAATAATGCATTTTTATGATGAATTGTTAAAAATATGGACTAATATTGCATACGTGTTAATTTATAATAATGGAAGAGCTTAACATACAAAATATCTACTTGGAGTAAAACCACAGTCATTCAGACATAGGCATAATGTCTATATCAAAGATGTATAAGATAAAAACATGTTTTTTGAGAGGATGTATGTAGGTACCTGTTTTCATCTTTTATCCTAGATATAGGCCGAAAAAGTTGTTTCACAGAGTTTGCCAACCATATAATGTATATAAATATGAGTACATACGAAGTTTTTATTATTAAAAACTAAGTTTAAGAAAGTATACATGGTACCTATATGTATACTTGCTCAACATAAGTTGCTCATTTTTAATATATTTTGTGTTGATGTAGTTAGATACAGGTGAAGTTGGGTTTTAGACAGGATATGAGTAGACATTGGGCCTTGTGAATAAAAAAAAAGCTAAAGCTAAAACTTGAATTTTAAAGTAAACGCTAAAATTTATACACGCAAAACAAAAATAAATTCAAGTTTTAGCTTTAGCTTATTTTTATTCAGAAGACCCATTGTATGTTTTAGATAGATAGGTATGTAACATTTGTGTATGAATTTTATTTGAAAAGCATGGGTTGCTTTAGAAATAAGGCATTTTTTGTACGAAATATATGTTGATTTGCCTTTATTGCCTTAGGTAAATATTTGTGTTATACATTTTATTAATAAAGATTTGTGGCCTTTACACCTTATAGATTTTCGACGAAGTAGATTTACCTACATACACCCGGTTGGTGTATACAGGTTAACCTGAATCAAGATTCTCAAAACAATATAACTCACAGCAGTGATTGCATTGTGTTTTATAAGGTCACTTTCATCGACCAACATAAATCATGCGTCCAGGAAAAGTAGATTTAATTCACACGGATCTTGCTGGAGAGACCAACCGTGTATGAAGGTAAATCTACAAGGCCACACATTTTATATGATGGAAAACATCATGAAAGTTCGTCAGTGATATCACTAAGTAAAGAGGACCTGCTTATTCAGCAGCACATAGGGTGGAATGCGAAAAGATCTATATCTATCTTACGAGAATAATCTTTAGGAAAGAGCTACAGATAATGAGATCTAGCGTTTGCATTGATATAAATCTCAATTTGGTATGCAAAAGATGTTTGTCACTAATCAGTCTCAGTCTCAAATAAAATAAACATTCAGTTGCAAAAAGCCCTCCCAAATAGCAGAGAATATAATATAGATGTTTTCTAAACTTTTTTAAGAACATTAGAGTTCTTATTTCAAAATTCCAATTCCAATTATCAAGTTCCTGAAGTAAAATAAGTTTATAAAACGCTCTATAAATCTTTTGTAAAGCCATATCCAACTTTTTTAAGAAAATCATTGGATATAAGTAAATTATTTCACAACGGGTTGTTTTTTGAATTGAAAGAAATTTCCCATTTTCCCTCTAAAGAATGGTCTATAGATATTTATACCAAAATTGGAGAAAATCGGTTTAGCCGTTCAGGCCTTATACTGATGCAAGTAAGTAGTAAGTAAGTAAGTTATTTTTTATTCATTGACCACATTGACTGATAGACAGGCAGACAGACCGACAGACAGAATTAGCGGATCCTTGTTTTTGTCTTCTCTATCATCATACTGTCAGATAATGATTGTAATCTAAATATTTTGGACAAAAGTATAACTTAAGTTTTTGTACCTATAACCACAATTAAAATAAAAGGCACGACTGGGTCGCACAAACTTGCTCTTGTGGCAGGTAAGCTAGGATTTAACAGTAAAAAGGCATAAATGGGTCTCGCGTACTTCTCTTACATGTTGTTGTTTTTCAATATTTGTATATGAAATAATTTTTTTACATTCTTTTAATTAATATAAAACGCAATAATAAAAAAAAATACTTTGAAAGATAACTTATAACAAACCAGAGTTTTCCCAGAAAATCGTGGTGCGCCAGTAATAATAAAATAATAGAATGTATTTACGAGTTTTTTTACGAAAATAGAACGACCAATTTTTGAAAAAAACGATTTTTTTTTAAACAACTTCTTAAAAATATTTTAATGAAAATGTTTGAGTATGTCAATTTTAAAAAATTAATAAATGCCATTCGAAAGCTAAATTAAAAAAAAAATCATCAATTGGTTTTCAAAATATTAAATTTTCAAAAACAAAAATTTGTTAATTAATATAATTTTTTTCAGAAAAGCTATGAAAAAATTGAGTACGCCATTATCATTCAGATATCTAGACCTTACTTAAAATAAAATTTGGTTAAGATCTGTTGAGTCGTTATCGATAAAGTAAAAATTTAAAAAAACCGTTCTATGACAGGTACCGTTCAAACTGGCTTTTAAGAAAAACGGTTTCCACCGCCCAAAAGGCCTTCTTTGCTGTATCACTCATGTTAAATTTTATCAAAATCGTTAGAGCCGTTTTCAAAAAACAAGCTTTTTCATTACCGTTACATGGTAGGTACCGTTATTTTTATGCCTAGAAAAAAATTTAAAAAACCCCTCTGACGGTTACCATAAAAAGCCTACATACCAAGTTTAAAGGATATCAGCCCAACCGTTTAGGCTGGAGGTGCGAATGACAGATAGACAGACTGACAGACAGACACACAGACAGAATTTCCGGACCCGTTTTTTTCGACTTCGCTATCATCGTAATGTTATGTTTGATTGTTATCTCAAAACTTTTTTTTGCACGAATTCATAACTTGCCTTATAGTACCTATAATCGTAAGTAAAAACTATGTAATAGCTTTAATTTGAGTTGGGTAAATCTATAAATTTGTGTTTATAGTCCCCTGTTCTCTCAATAGGAGCAAAAATATTCCGATATTCAACTATTGTACTTGCTGAGACTTGTAATTCTTGCTAATTTCCAGCCTCAACATTTTGATGGCTTTATCTCGTTAGAATGAGTATTTACATTTTTGTTTGCAAACGAAAGTTTCAAAAAAGAGATAAATCTCTAAACTAAGATGGATCATTTTTCTGCGAAAAATGATTTCTTATTTTGCATAAGAAAGCTGGCATTAGTTCAGAAATATGAGATTTGAGACTGAGATAAAAATTTCGCAACCACCCTTTTTGGCTGAAAAATGTCATGAATGTTCAACAATGAAAAATGCAATGAATGAGGGAGCAGTGAAGTCAGCAGCTTATTTTTCATTACTGATAGCTTGAATTATAATTTATAAAATATGAAATCACATAATAATTGTAACTCGCTTGTTTATTATATAGTGTTTTTTTTATCAATATCATCAAATTGATTATTTAATAAGTAGGTAGGTATTATTCTGAAATCAATTTGGATATTTCTGAAATCAATTTGGACCTCTTTCGTGTATAAACACTTCCTTATTCCAGTGGAACTTCAATTTTTCAAATTTTGGCAGTAAATTATTATAAATAGTTGTTGTTTCGTTAATCAGTCAATTTTGCTTGGTTAACCATGTAAACTCTATGGCTAACGGATATATTTTTTGACATTTGTGTGAAATCGTAATTAATATATGTATATAATAGATAGTTGATTATCGCTTAACTAAAAAAAAAAACAAATCGACAAAAGTTATAATCAACTATCATTTGACATCCACGGATATACATAGGTAGGTACCTACCTAATAATTTTGAAACATCCGATGTGATGGTCATGGGCAGAAATCGATATGTTCTGCAGCAGCTCGCACCGTTTTGGGAAATTAATTGTTTGTTATTTTGTTTGACGTTATTAAGTATTTTGCATTGTTGATTATTGACAGAACGAGGAAACAATACAAAAATATTAAAAAACTTAACCAGAGATTTGTTAGACATCTGGAAAAAACTGGAAATTTGGAAAAATCGCTGGTTTGGTAACCAAAGTAGACAAAATGCTGAAAAGACGAATTATAGTTAACCGAGTTTGAAAACAATTGGTTAGGAAAATTCCCTGATTTGATTCACTCACAACAAAAAAAAACACCACTTGGACCCTCTCAGTGGCGCAACTACGATGGGAGTAAATGGGCAATTGCCCCCTCCCTCCCAGGGCCATCCAAAATATATATATTTTTCTGCATAGCTCCATAAAAAAAATTGGAAAAACTTCAAATATGACACAACGTGCCCCTTATCATTTATTCACATATCATAAAATTATGCTAAAAACTTCAATACTTGTATTCGTAATAAAAACTACTCAGTTATAGCTTAGTACCTACTACTATAGTAATAGTACTACCATTGAGTTTAAACACATAGGGAAATCATGTGTAAGTTTCAAATACTGCTGGCAGGATGTCGTTACTATCAACTTGTTTTTTTTACTCTTGTAGCAATTATTCTTGAGTTAAAAGGACAAATACAAATGTATGCTTAAAAATTTTGTTCGGTTCGGTTTGATTCGTTACAGGGAATCAGGGCAGTAATATAATTACTCGATATGCTTATTTTGCCACATCTACTTCGGTGAGTTTGAACCCATTTTGATTCCTCTATGTGTATAAACTCAATGGTACTACCTAAGATGCTTTCCAAAATTTTGTTGAAGAGGTTGCATTGAAGAATATCTGCCTGAATCATTTATTGATATGATGGCATGTTCTTTAAGGCCTAACATAAACTAGAAAATCCCAAAAAAGCTGTTTTCTTTAATTTTGTATTTTTTCTCAAAACCTGAAACACGTATTAACATAGGGTTTTCAGTAATTGGCTCAAATATAATAAAAGCGTTAAATTTTGGTAGAAAATATAGCAGTTAATAGTTTTTATTTTCTTTCTACAGGTGGAAATCTTCAAAAGACACTTGATAATATTCGGTATCAAGTAGTGTGGGACTTTTACCGCACTTAAACCACCTGGTATCATGACCAATCTATGAAAGATCGACAAATGATTTTTATTTCTTAATTTAAAATCGCATGGGAGGAAGTTTAAAGTTTTAATACTTTCTCATCTCTTTTAGACCATCAGCTCATGAGGCTTGGTTCTTCTTAGTCTAAGAACATTGCGACGTACATTTAAGACGGTCATCATTTCGAAGTTGGTGTGACTAAGCAGTCGCTGATTGTGTGATACAGAGTGTTTTCTAACAACATCTGTAACCATTTCTATTTGGAGGTCACGATGTTAATCGCTATTTCTTATATACGATGGGACGTTTTCTATTCCACGAAAGACTGTGTTTTGGAATGTTTGGATGTTGTCAGCACTTCTTTTCTTTGTGCAACCCCAGAGTTGGATGCTATACATCCAAACAGGTTTTATTGCCTATAACATTAATTTGTTCTCAATGGATAGGGTAGAGGTTTTTCCCAGTAACCAATATATTTTTCGATATTTCAATTTTAGTTCTTGTCTCTTTTTCTTGATGTGCTCTTTCAATTTTAGCTTTGCATCCAAATGCAAATGTTGCTACCATGGAACTTCCTTCAGTCGAAACAATTTTAAATGTTGTTACTTCTGAGGAATCGGATGTTGAAGTCGAATTTGTTCGAAAAAATCGAAAGATATTGATATAAGAATTACATTTGATAATTAACGAAGTTTTATTGAAACAATTTATGAAACCTCAAATGATGCCTATTTTTAACTTTCTAAATTGGAAGATTTTTTCAATAAAATAAAAAATAAAACTGATCATGTGCAATTATACAAATTTTATGTAAATACACCAATTTTTAAATTAAAATGGTTACCAAAAGTTTTGTTTTACAACTTATTAAAAGATAATCCAGACAAAAACTATGTCTATTATCTATTCTCTAATTATGTTAATTCTCGAGAAAATTAAGCTTCTTTACAACGATATGGCATATTCACCGCCAATTTTTTGGCTTAAAAAATCGATTTCCCCTCAAAGGGATGGTCTACAAACCTTACATATTAAATTTAAAGATAATCGGGTTAGTCTTTTAGGGTATAGGTAGTGATACAGACAGACTGGCAGACAGAGAGACAGAATTCCTATACCCACTGTTTTCGAATTTGCTGTCATCGTATTGTCATGTTATTGAATGTGTATTGAACCATTACATGATTCACGTTTCCCAGCTTACTTCCATATTCCATTTCCAAGGAAAATATACGACAAACCTCATCATACCCCGCTGCCACCTTTTCCTATAAGACGCGATCACAAAACAACCGTAAAATATAAATTGTCGTGACAAAACGGCCCCCACTCTTCAACTAAATAAGCTGCAACACAAGCTAAATTTATATTATTATCAAATGGAAGCCATCCCAGTATAAATAGAGCCGCAGCAGCAGACCAAATATTCAGTAGTCTGCCAGCGTTGAACAGAGTAAGCCTTCCTTAAATAAAATAAATAAAATAAATTAAACTTCCCCCCACCAGTGGTAAGGGGTCTAATGAATAATAAATACAAACCCATTTAAAGCTATTTAACCGCCAGTCTACCGCCGAAGATTAAAACAGAACAAAAAAAACTATATATAATAAAATTTAATTAAATTAGGCTTCCCCCTACCAGTGGTAAAGGGTCTAATGAATAAAAAAACATCAATTGCACATCGATTAACATATAAATTCCTGTTAAAAACCGAAAAATTTACCAGTTTACTGCCGAAGCTTGGCCGAACAACATCACTCCGAATAAAATAAAAAAAATATTAAGTTAGCCTTCCCCCCACTAGTGGTAAGGGGTCTAATAAATGAAAAATTACTTTTAAATTTTCATTCCGAAACAGGAATCCGCGACGTGAAGTATTTCTCCTTATTAGAGCTGTTTCCAGGAAACATTAAATTCTGTTTGATCCCCAAGGATTTTCTCCTTGTTAAAGCCGTTTCCAGGAAACTTTAAATCCTGTCTGAGCCACAAGGATTTTTCTTTGTTTTTAATCCGTTTTTATTACAGCTCACATAAATCATCACTCACCAGCAAAACCTGAAATTGACCCGCAGTAAGATCCTGAATTTCATCCAAAACAATACTCCTGCTTACTGAATAATTATTACTACATAAAAACGACATCGTCACAGGAATAAAGGATAATACAGGGCTATCTTCAAACGCAATCCAGAATAACAAAAATACTTACTTTAAGAACAAACTAGTTGTAAAATATTTAATAAGTGATTAGCTGAAGAATTTATGGAAATAAATAAAGATCTGTTAAACTAAAACTTACGTACTTTCCTTTGTAAACCCTGGCAATCCGACGAGCCCACCTCAGCCTAAGACAACAAAGTACATAACAAATTGGCGCCCGAGCAGGTATCAATAAGGTCCAACCATAAAATACATAAATTCACAAAAAAAGCTAAATCTAATTTATTCAAACCGACAAAAAAAGGGGAAACAGAGAAAACATATCCAGAACCGAATCCAGTAGCCGAATCTACGGCTGAATCCAGAAACGAATCCAGAAAACTAATTCAGAATTGAATCCAAATACAAATCCAGAGCCGCACTAACCTGAATATTATTGTCCACCTGAAGAATTTAATACCGACCAGAAAAAAAAACTACCCCAGAAATTATCCTAAAGAAAAGGTAACCATAAACCGATTAAAGGAGGAATTACACGTCAATTACCCGCAGATTGAACCAGAATAATGTCAGAAGCTGAAGAAGGACACGACATTTTTGCCAGATAGGGGCAATATACCTCCTAAGCAACAAGGCGCTAACAGACCAAATGGCCCGCCTAGGCTTCTCAATAGATGGAACGGTAGCCGCACGATTTAGTGTACCTTAATACTTAGATGGATCCTTAAACGACGAAGCCGACCGGAAAACCAGTTACCGAAAAACCAGCACCACAATACCAGAACTTCTACTACCCAGTTCCTACCGGGCAGAAAACACTGCCAATGCAAACTTCTCACCATATACCACCATCCATGCTAGGACTCTACCATGCTCCAGGATATACGGCTACGGCCGAATTCGACAAGATGATGAGGCTACCAGAATACCGTGATTTTTATTACCCGCCACGCCCTCAAAACGCATTTCCAACGATACCAAACCCAACACAAGCAAATCAACCAGCCGCCATCAACCCTGACATCAGATCAACCGATAATAATGATATCCAAAGGGATGAATCAGAGAATCAAACGCTGCCTAGGAGTATTAGCAACCGAGTAGCCGACGTTATGAATACGGTTAGGATGTAGCGGTTGAAATTCGATGTCTCCGGTAACGCCATGGATTTCATGAACAGAATGGTGGAGTTGTGCGAGTGCTATAACATCCAACTCGACGAAGTGATGAAAACCTTCTCCGAAATCCAGGGGCGTACCGAGAGGTTGAGCCGTGGGGGTTGAGTTTTACTGAAATGCCGACTTTTATTTGGAATTCGCTGACTTATTTTGGGAATTTGCCGAATGCAGTCATCGCTATACTAAAAAATCGCTATTGTAAAAAAATTACTGGATGTTTTGAATAATCAATAAATTTCCATGAAACTATGTTAAAATATTGAGTGTCAACTGTAATGTTCGAAAAATATAACACGAGAATTCTTTTAAGAGCAATGTATTTATTTAAAATATTAATAAATATGTATCTAGTTAAAAGAATTTGTTTTATGAATAGTTTTCAATAATAATAATAATGAAATAGTGTCATGAATTTAGATTTATATAAAACAATGCAGTACCTTATCTACCAACATCCCACAATGGATAAAGCGGGCAATGTAGATCGAGTGTACGATAAGTTGAGACCCGAATACCACCCGTATATTCGAAGGAGGCACTTCCAGACGCTCAAAGGACTAATGGATTTAGCCAAAGAATATGAATACATACAAAGCAAGAATCAAAGTCACGTTCCAGCCAACCCATCCCGAAAATTTTCGCCTGCTAGAGCAAAGTATACCATCCAAGGCAACCATTGTCACAGTACAGCCGTGAAACACATTGCTGGAACTGTAGAAAAAGGGTCACAACAGAGAAAATTGTAGAAGCCCTTTCAGAATGTTTTGCTCATTCTGTGGAGAAGATGGGTGCCTTACAAGAGATCGCTCCTGCCATCCATATCACGCTTCATTAAATGAATATAAACAGTGTCATGGGACAAAATGGGAAAAATTATTGACCTATCCGAACCGACCAAACCCCAAACAGCACATGTAACCTCCGGCGAAGCGAATACAAGGAAATATTTTGGAGCTCGAAATCTCAAATAAGCCGATGAAGACAATACAAAGCTATGAAAGCTTTAGAAACACGGACCCCTTGGAAGCAACCGCAAGCCGAACGATACCTTTCAGTAGAAAATTTACCAGCTCCAAACAACCACGGAGAACCAGCTTCAAACCCAAGCAACCAACAGCTCCAGTAGTAAGTTTGCCAGCGGCTACACACAAACAAGAAAGCACACCTGCATCACCGAGTTCACCAAGCTTGCCTTCGTTAAAGGGACCAAATCCAGAAGCGCATTCCCTTTCATCTTCAGTCATAGGCATTATGACTACGAGTGCACGGAACCCTCACCAGCGACCGGGACCCCGCCATAAAAATAACCACCGAAGGCATAAACAATGTCAAACAAAATGCCACACGCCTTTGGGTGGCATACTCTTATATCCCATTCAGCAACCGCTATAAATCTTGAAGATGAACAAACCCAAAAACATATATGTTAAAATAACGATAATTTTTTTAACTAGAAAGCTATTTCGTCAAATAGCGCCCAATAAGTACCAGCTGTATAGTAGTAACCGGTGGAATGCAAAAGACGAGAAGGTTCTCGTCTCCGTAGTGGGAGTGGATTGTAATGAACCATTACAAGATTCACCTCTCACATTTTAGGGGCCAGTTATAGCTATCATTGAAATTTTTTTTTTTTTCATTTTTTAGGCAAAATATCCAACAAATTTGCTTTTGATTGGTATTAAAATAAAGCTTGTGAATTATAGAATTTTTTTTTATCAAAAGAAAGTAACGCAATTTGAGCTTAATTCGCAATATATAAACAATTTTGGGTTTTCAATGATGAAAATCAATTTCAATGAACAGCTGACTTTAGTTCCATAATGTGAAACACAATCGTTCCACTGATGGTGGTCTCGGCCGTCATTGCCTGCTATGATGGGCAATGACAGCCAAGTTGGATATTTTTTTTAAACTTCTTTTTTTCCAAAAGTATATGTAATAGTAGATTCGTTCCTTTTGAGAAACCTTAAGAAATGTTATTAATATACATACATATAAAATAAAACAAAATTTAAAGTAGGTTTTCATACTTTTCCCTTAAGTGGCCTTCATTTGACAACCTTTCTTTAAAACCAAAATTCCATTCCTGAATTTAATATTTGAATCATGATTTGATTCCTCACCTCGTGTGCGTCTTCCTTCTTGTCTGCTTTTCCTTTTCCGACTTCCATCGAACCATACCCAAAAAAAAATATTTTTCCTTGAAACGTCTATAAAATTTTGCAATAGTTTTTGGATATCAAACGGAAAATGAGGAAAAATACATTTGAACAAGAACGGGCAAACAAATTTCTTCTTCCCTTTCTTCGCATTTTAAATTCCTTCTGGAAAGTTTATAAAACGATTACACCATACATACCTTGAGCATGTGACAAAAGTCCTCCCGTGACTGATTCGCCTTCAACATCTTGATTATGTGTATGTTCATCTTCTGTTGTCTTCGTCACTTTAAACCTTTCGGGCATTATGTCCGTTTTGGTTCAATTTGTGCAGTCTTTAATTAAATAAACACAATAATTATTATTACAGTTAATTTTTTTTGAATCAAGTTAAAAAAAAATCAAGGTTATATTATTTTTAATGAAATTATATATGTACATAATCTCTTGGGGTAGATCGAAAACTTAATGTATGGCTAAAAACCTAGAGCAATTCATTCTTTATTCATTACTAGAATTCATTAATTTGATGTTTTCAATTATTATTTTTATTCTAGAGCTGAATCTGAACAGCCGTTATATTTATTAAAATAGTTAAATATAAATGAATTACACAAAATACATAATAAATAAGAAGCCTTTACAACATCAGAACTAGAAACTGCTTTCAATTCAAATTCGGAAAAAAAACAATACCAATTTTACATGGAAAAATGTCAAGATTGCATAGAAGCGATCTGCTGCCTTGGTGTGAAGCACATTATGTGGATGTTCTATCAAGTGCAAGCATAGCTCAGCTGCGAGACCTCAATAGTTAGCTTACAAAGTCCGATGGGATAAATGCCGACAATTCCGTGCTTCCCGAGCTGTCAACCACTTCCGAACAGGGTGAAAGGACAAAAATAGGGAAATTTCTGAACATTCCAAACAACAAGACGTTCAACTTATACCGATTCCGTGGAACATTAATTGGATGACGAAGAAGCTTGTTTTGAGGAGAAATTCGTTTGTTAGAAAAACGAGCTACTGCCCCGTTTAGAAACCCCAAAAAAACCGACTGGAACAAATTCAGTCAAGTTGTAAATTCCAAACTAAGAACTGTACCGAATCTTGTTTTAGATTCCGTAGAAGAATTGGAGGCGAAAGTTAGCACTTTTGAAACGGCTTTGTCCAGTTAGGTACAGCAAAAAAACCTTCCCGCCATGGTGGAATGAAGGTCTCTCAAATCTTAGGAAGATTACAAGAAAAACCTTCAAATTGCTTCCGGCTTGACTACGTCCCCAAGTCGTGGAAACAAGTCAAAGTTATTTTCATTCCGAAGGTGGGGGACACAAAGCCCCAAAAGGGAAGGTACACGGAAACGGCTCTTCACGAGGTAGTGCACACCATTGAAAAAACAATTCAATACAAAGAATATACCCTTGCAACCTTCCTTGACGTCGATGGAGATTTCAATAATGTTCTTGCTAATTCGATTCAGGGATCTCTTGTCAAGTTCGGCGTTGATGCTTACATTACAAAATGGATTTTATCCATGTTAAGATCAAGAATCATTCAAGCAACATTGAGTAATGACCACATTATAAAACTCGTAGATAGGGGTACACCTCAGGGAGGAGTTCTATCCCACTTACTATGGCTGCTTTTCATGGACACAATCCATTGTGAACTGGACAACTTTGGTGTAAAGGCGGTGGCGTATGCGGATGACCTGCTGGTTATGACATCAGGGGCGTTTCCGTCAGTGATAAGTGATATCATGGAAACTGCCTTGAAAAGAGTTGACATCTGGGCTACTAGCTGTGTCAATCCAAACAAAACCGAATTGATGCTCTTCACCACCATGACTAAAATTCCCCCCCTTCACCCTACCCAAGTTGAACGATCACACTCTTTCTCTATCAACAAAGGCTAAATAGCTAGGACTTATTCTGGACCCTAAGCTTAGCTGGAAAATCAATATCGAAGAACGTGTGAAGAAAGCAAGTATATGCATGTAGTAAAACTTCTTCTATGCATGTAGTAAAACTTTCGGGAAAAAATGGGGTTTGAAGCCTAAAATGATATTATGGACTTACACAGCTGTAGTTTGTCCAATTCTAACACACGGATCGATTGTATGGTGGCCATCCCTAAGCAAAAAATATAATATAGACAAACTGAAAAAGATTCAAAGAACAGCCAGCATAGGTTCCACAGGTGCAATTAGATCTTGCCCAACCGATGCCTTAAGCGTAATTCTTAATCTTTTGCCTCTAGACCTTCACATCAAATACATGGTATCCTGCAGTGCAACCAGGCTTGAAGAAGCAAGCTGTTGGGCAGAAAGACCCTATGGTCATGGACAAATTTTAAAACTGTTGCCAATAGATCTTCGCTCAGTCTATACTGACCACCAATACCCTTGTCTTGACTTTGATAAAAGTTTCAATGTGGTTTTTGCTACCAGAGACGAATGGAAAAACGATACGGTGACAAATGAATATGACACCACAATTTTCACTGACGGCTCAAAGATGGTTTACTCCGACAAACTTAAAATTAGTCAATCGTTCCGTCTGCGCGACGCTGCCAGCATATTTCAAGCTGAAGTGCTTGCTATTAAGGAAACCTGTAGAATACTCAAACAAAAAACAATATCTAACCAAAATATTCACAATGTAGCCATTTGTATAGATAGCCAAGCTGCAATTAAAGCAATTAACAGCTGCCTGGTATCTTCAAAGATTGTTCATCAATGCAGAGCAGAGCTCTCAGGTTTCAGTGATATTATAAAAATTTCTCTCGTATGGGTCCCAGGCCATAGCGACATCCAAGGCAACCAGCGAGCAGATGATATTGCTAGGCAAGTATCAGCCCTTCTCGTCTCTCAGGCGGAATCAGTAGATCTTCCACTAGGCTTCGTGAAGGGCAGAATATATGACCATTTCCTTTCAGAATCAACAAAGAGGTGGCAAGGTTTGGCAACCTGTAAAATAACTAGAAAGATATGGCCAACCTATGACAAAAACAGATCGAATGATTTAATAAAACGAAACAGAATAGGTCAGGATCGTTAGGCCAGGATCGTTGCAATCATCACTGGCCATTGGCCAATAGGCGAACATGCAGCTAAACTGCGCATACCTTTCAATAGCTACTGCCGTAGTTGTAGAAATCCGCCAGAGAAGGAAACTATTGAGCATTTCCTCTGCTACTGTCCGGCCCTGGCTAGGTCTCGCCTCCAGGCATTCGGTAGCCTGTTTGTCGACAACCTAAACGTGCTGTCGAAGAAAAGCATACATGATTTTATCGCTTTTTTCAACAGCACCAGTTGGCTTTAACAAACCAAGCAATACCTCTATTTCAACTTTCACCTTTGAAGTTTTTGGAACTTCCCTTTAGGACGGGCTATTCGGACTAGCACTTACTCTATTTTTGGCGAGCACTGAGCACAGAGCACTGATTTATACCTGGTAGGTAAAAATTGCCTTTGAACGGGCCTAGCCTCATATAGATCTAGTGTAAAGTTATTGGACAGGCTCTCAGTCCAAATAGAACCATCTAGAACACAGTGTGAGCTAATTTCTTCCTTTGGGACTGTGGGCACAGACCAAAAACTGGTCCCCTTAGCTTTTCAAAGCACTCACTTAATCTCCATTTCAGCTTTCACCTTTTAAGTTTCTGGAACTTCCCTTTAAGACTGGCTTTTCGGACTAGCACATACTCTATTTTTTGGCGAAAGCATCAAAACACGGATTTACACCTGGTAGGTGTGCCTTGTTTTTCAACGGGCCTAGCCTCATATAGATCTAGTGTAAAGTTAATTGCTCGACTCTCAGTCCAAATGGAACCACCCAGCACACAGTGTGAGCTAGGTTTTTCCCTTGGAACTGCGGGCACAGACCAAAAAGTGATCCCCTTAGCTTAACAGTCACTACCACTATATCACAAAAAATTAGGTCAAACGAGTAATGTTATCAAAACGGCGCTTTTCTGCGCTAATTGGGTTTCTTCGGAACAGTTGTTCTGCGAAACCGCCATCTTACCTACCTACCTAGAAAAACGAAAAGATTGCTAACATTACGCAACGAATTCAGTTTGTTAGAAGAAGCAAGTGTATCAAATAATGGGTGCATTTCACAACCTTTTTTCAAAGATTTTGGTGCCAATCGCGAATTTCGAGTGAAATTTATGTAACGATTTGAATATGATTTCAAGTCAGTTTCTATAGATAGCAAGTAATTTCGATACAAGCATTTGTTAAGGTGATCGAATTTACGTAGACGATTGCGATAATTTAATAGCACTTCGAAATTTTTTTAATCCGATTTATGTATATATTTTGTATGCTTTTTTTTGTTTTTTTTTTTATATTGGTCAATCTTTTAATATAGCAGAAAGGACAGTTGATTTCTCTTATCTATCAATTGTTCCCATCAATATGCTTATATAACCAGAATAGGTCCCGACAAGGGGATGGTTTGGACTGCCTCCTCTTCAACCTGGCGTTGGAGAAAGCAATCCGTGACTCTGGCACGGCAACAAGAGGGACCATCGTCAACAGGTCCAGCCAGATACTGGCTTACGCAGACGACATCGACATCATCGGAAGAACCGAGCAAGCTGTACACGATTCCTTCATCCAGATCCAGCAGGCGGCACAAAATGTGGGGCTGCACATTAGTGAAGGTAAAACAAAGTACATGGTGGCGTCGAATGCGAGAGGAACAGTTGGTCAAACAATCAAGGTACCGGAGCACGAATTTGAAGTGGTGCAATCCTTTAAATACCTTGGGTCAATAGTAGCAGCCGATAACAATATAGAAGAAGAAATACGCGGGCGGCTTCTCAAATCCAACAGAGCCTACTACATTCTCATCAAATCCAGAAATCTCACCATAATTTCAAAACTACTGCTGTACAGGACCATGGATCCGAGACTTGCGAATTTTCGCAACCACCCTGAACGCAAAAGCTTCTCAAATACCGCATTAACAAACCTTTGAAAAACCTGTGGTGAATTGCAAAGTCCAAACGGTGCTTTAAGGAATTCATAATGCCCGCCCGGCGTTACAAATACAGTATTCTTTTGACTCTCCTTTTCTATTGGTACATGGAAAAATCCGTTTTTGAAGTCCATAACCACAAAAAACTTTCCTTCAACGAGGTCTTCTAGGATTTCTTCTATCAGTGGAAGAGGATGACAATCTTTAATAATCTTCGCATTAAGTTGTCGATAATCAACACATATCCTATTAGTGCCATCTTTTTTCTTCACTAAAACTATCGGACTTGAATAGTCACAATAACTATGAATAATACCTTCTACTAGCCATGTATCAATTTGCTTCTTTACATCTTTCTTTTCTTGTGGCGCTAACCTTCTTTGCTTTTGATACACTGGACGATCATCGGATAATACAATTCGCATTTCTACTCTACACTTTTCTGGTTTTCTTGGCTCATAGGTACATACCAAATTTGTAATCTCGCTTTTCATTTGTGGATCAGGTATATGAGATAGTTTTGTATCTAGGATTGAATTTAAATCACTCTTTTCTAACAAATCATCTACTTCCATTTTTGAAATATTGTTTTCTTCCAAGCTAACTGCTTTCGGAATTTTAGTAGCATAAATATTACCATTCTCAATACTTACTTTCAAAAAGCTTAAGAAGTTTTTTCCCAAAATCATACAGTCAGACATCCATTCATCAGGAACGATATGGAATCGATTGGAATAGAAATCTTCTTCGATTAAAACGTCCATTAAACAAGATCCATGAGAACGGTTCTTTGGACAATTTGTAGATATGTTACCAAATTCAATACACCCAAAACACCATGCTTTAACATTTGGAGAATTGTATTGATTTTGGTTTCTACTATAATTACTCGTACTAGCTTTTTGATGACCTTTAATCGTTTCATAAATTAAAAAATTCTTTTTTAGTTCATCTAGAGTCGTTGCTTCATACAAAACGATTTTATTCAAAGGGCTATCTGAAAAAAATTGAATAACATAGGCTATTAGGGACGCGTCATCAAAATTTACCTTCATAGCAATGAAGTTCATTGAGAAGACTTATACAAGAAGGCACATTATTAAACTCGTCCAGTAGAAACTGCTTCAAATCATCCCAACTCCAAACACCGCTTTTCGATTCGATTGCCAGTTTGGCAGCTCCTTTTAGTAAACGGGTTCCATTTACACACAGTAGCTATGTCCTCAAAATTTTTCAACTAAAGAACTACATTCTTCCCAGATTCACCAGAAAATGTATCCAAAGATTCTTCCACATCTCTAAAAACGAAATGATTGGTTTCCGACATCTTTTAACTCAAGCTTAACTTTTCGTCAACTTTATCTTTATTACCCTCACCAGCCTCGATATTATCAATTAATTTACTGTCTATATCTTTCTCCGTTTCCTCTTTATTAAAATCTTCCATAAAACTACCTACTGATTTTCCTTCATTCAACCTAGAATTGAATAACATCTCTACTAATTCCGTTTTTAAATTGTATCGATATGATAATTTCTTTTCTTTTAAAATTGTTTGCAATTTTTTATTTAAAAAAAAACAACAAGCATAAAATTACATGCGAATAAAATTATTTTATCAGTCAAATGTCAAGTATTCGTTGCATGCGATAACTTAGCTCGAGCATGTATGACACAAGATCGTAAAATCGAATTACACTCAATAGAAGCTTGACTCAGTGCTTATCGAGCAAATCGTTCTTGTTGCAGTTATAATTAAAATATATCATGAAAGAGAAAATATAATATGAAACGATCTCACCAATTTTGTATGCGGGTGTATACTTCGTTAAGAATTTATGATTCTCTTATTTTCTTATCATGCTCTCTTTTATTTCGTTTTTGTTTTTTATTTTTTTTTTTAACTTATGCACTCACTGATCGCTTTAAGTTCTTTTTTATGAACTTCATGTATATGTATCGTACAATTTTTATTCTTTTTATGCACTTGTTACATCTAATGCATGAACTATCAGATTGTATATTTAAATTTAATTCTTAGCTTTTAATCTTTTTTTTTCTATCTTATCACTTTGTCACTCCTTGTCACTAATAACTTTTCGTTTAAAGTAGGTATTTAATGACTTTGCATGTTTTTTTCTTTTTTTTATATAGACTTTAACACTAGGTATTTGTAGAGTGTGTGAAGTTAGCCCCCCCTTTTTTGAAAATTGAATTTTTGAAAGTTGTGCTGGGTTTGTGCCGTAATTTTTTTTCAAAAATATTCAAAAATATTTTTTTTCAAAAATGTTAAAAAATGGGGGTTTTAGAGCCAAAAAAAACATTTTTGACCTACCCCAATATTTTTTTAAAAATCAACATTTTCGAGATTTTCAAAGTTGTGCTAGGTCGTGCTAGACTTGTGCTGGGCTGTGCTGTAACTTATTTTGAAAAATATTCAAAAATGGGGGTTTGAGAGCCAAAAAACTTTCCCAAAAAGTGTGAAGTTTTTTGAATTTCAAACTTTTTTTTATTTTTTCAGAATTTAAAAGTTTTTCTAATCATTGTTCCAAAAAATTAAAGTCGCATCTTTTGTATTTCCGAAGATAGAGCATTTAGAAGTTTATTTTTAAAACTCAAATAACTCCCCACCATTACGACTTTTCTCAAATTTTAATTTCGAATCTGAATAAGTGTTATTAAATACAACTTGTGAATACAAGTTGTATTTAATAACACAATTAGAGAATTGCTTAAGCTCCAATCTTCCAAGATTTTGACGAAAATATAAATTATTTCAGACTTAAAGTGATTAATAATTTCTTACGATCTTATAGCCTTTTCACACCGCATCAAAAACCCGGTTTTTGATGGAAACTCAAAAACCTGTATCAAAAACACAAGTTTTAACATACGATTTTGGCAAGTAGCAAGTTTTCGTAAACAACTGGTTTTTGCAAAAATCTATCAAAAACCAGTTGAAATTGCAAGATGATCAAAACAAACACAGCTAGTGAAAAATTCAGTGCTCAATCGACTGTCAGAATAGGTTAGTGTTGTATTCTTTCATTTATGGGTGTCATTCTCAGCTGATGAAAACTGTCAACAGAAATTATTCAAATTACTAATCCAAATATTGTAGACCAATTTACAGCTGCGGTAAGTGGTAATATTATTGTATTTATAAATATCTAAATGAATTTATGGAATTAATAACCATTTTTATTTATAGAAAATGAACAAGAAAAAAACAAACGAAAGAAATTGTGGGGCATTGTGTTTCAATTTTTAATTGATCAAATATGATGAAATCTGACAACTGATGTCAAAATAAGTAAAGTGTCAAACAAAACAGGTAAATTTTCAGTGTTAACGTATTTACGAGTTTTCATCGAAAACAGGGTTTTTGATGCGGTGTGAAAAGGCTATTAGAATAAAAAATGTATTCCTGCTCCCCCTTTACGATACAAAAAAAAATTCTGCCAAGTTGTGCTAGGGCTTTTTTTTATTGTTCCAAGCTTTCAATTCATTAAAATTGTTTTTACTATGTTAAATTTCAAAAAATATCCCCCATAGCCTCCCTTTTCTCAAATCAAAAATTTAAAAATTGTGCCAAGTGCGTAATCACGCAAATCCATTTCTTCCAAAGTTTCATTCACATGATGACGCACTTGGCAAAACTTTTAAATTTTCGATTTGGAGAAAGGGGGCTATGGGGTTTTTTTTTTGTGAAATTTAACATAGTAAAAATATTTTTTATGAATTGAAAGCTTAGAACAATGAAAAGGAGCTCTAGCACAACTTGGCAGAATTTTTTTTTATCGAAAAGGGGGATTTAATAAAAAAAATTTTAATTACCTTCGTATAGGTAGGTACAAAGTGTTGTTTAGCATAAATTCTTCAATAATTAATATACTTGAATGAAGTTTTGGAAGAAATGGATTCGCGTGATGACGCACTTGGCACTACTTTTAAATTTTCTTTTTGGGGAAAGGGGGGCAATGGGGGATATTTTTTTGAAATTTAACATAGTAAAAATAATTTTTATGAATTGAAAGCTAGGAACAATAAAAAAGAGCCCTAGCACAACTTGGCAGAATTTTTTTTTGTATCGTAAAGGGGGAGCAGGAATACATTTTTGTATTCTAAGATCGTAAGAAATTATTAATCACTTAAAGTCTGCAATAATTCGTATATTTTCGTCAAAATCTTGGAAGAATGGAGCTTAAGCAATTCTCTATTTGAATTAAAAATTTTAAATTTCATTTAAGAAAAGGGTGTGCATCAGAAATTTTTTTCGGAATACCTATACATAAATCAAAAACTTAAATCTAATATCGTAAAATGTAAAATTAGTTTTTTTTGGCCTAGATTCTACAGTTGTGAATATTTTCGAGTGAAAGCTAGTATGACTTTTTAATAAAAAAAAATGTTTGTTTTCACGATTTGGGAAAAGATAGCACGTAATGCATTTTTTTCAAATTGTGGGTAGGATAAATCTTTTAAATCGAAAAAACTTTGAAAGCCTTATAGTTTATAGATATAAGTATTTGGAACAGTTTTTTGATATTTATTTTCAGAAAAGGGGAGCTTTTAATTGGTCATAATTCCAGCAAAATGATTTTTTCCAGTTTACTTCCGTATTTTTTTATATTTTTGTATGAAATTTTTATATATTAGAGATTTTGGGGTTTGACTTGGCAAAACTTTCAGAATTTTGATTTTGGAAAAAAGGGGGGCGGTTGGAGCTCTCAGAAATTTTAAGCATTTATTGAAACTCAAACTAAAACATGATTTAGATCTTGTAAGGACTAAATTTTGTATTCACAAGTTGTATTTAATAACATTTATTCAGATTCAAAATTAAAATTTGAGAAAAGTCGTAATGGTGGGGAGTTATTTGAGTTTTAAAAATAAACTTCTAAATGCTCTATCTTCGGAAATACAAAAGATGCGACTTTAATTTTTTGGAACAATGATTAGAACAACTTTTAAATTCTGAAAAAAATAAAAAAAAGTTTGAAATTAAAAAAATTGGGGGCTAACTTCACACTTATTGGGAAAGTTTTTTGGCTCTAAAACCCCCATTTTTGAATATTTTTCAAAATAAGTTACAGCACAGCCCAGCACAAGTCTAGCACAACCTAGAACAACTTTGAAAATTTCGAAAATGTTGATTTTTAAAAAAATATTGGGGTAGGTCAAAAATGTTTTTTTGCTCTAAAACTCTCATTTTTGAATATTTTTGAAAAATAACTAAGGCACAAAGCAGCACAAACCTAGCACAACCTAGCACAACTTTCAAAAATTCGATTTTCGAAAAAGAGGGGTCTACGTCAAAAACGGTTTTTTGGCTCTACAACCCCCATTTTTGAATATTTTTGAAAAAAAATTACGGCACAAACCGGCACAAACCTAGCACAACCTAGCACAACTTTCAAAAATTCAATTTTCAAAATTGGGGGGGCTAACTTCACACACTCGTATTTGTAATGTAATTTGATAGTTTAAAGACAATTTCAATACTTTTCGCGGCATTTGTCCAGCAACACTTCTGACACCAATTGTAGGGGGAGGGAAGGGAATAATTAAGAACACGAGAGTTTATTTAAGTTTAAACAGTTTTTAATTCAATAGTTTATGATTTAAATATAATTAGATTTTCAATTTAAATAATTAATTAGAAAAAATATAAAAAAATATGAAAGGACTATAATTTGACATTGACATTCACTTAGCTTTCTTAACTTGACTTTTCTTTGACCTTTACTTTACTTGACTTTACTTTTCAGAATACTTGTTCATTAATTTTAGTTTTATCTCTATACTATGGATTTAGATAAATTCTGTATTTTCGAAAGGAATGATATGGAAATTATGAAGTTAAAATAATGTAAATAATTCACGTTTTGTATTGTAATTTAGGATGTTTATTTAGTTGGGAAATGAAGTCATCCTACATGTAGGTAGGTAGGTAGGAATGGCGGCTGTTCTACTAGAATAAAAACCCAATTAGCGCTTGGTGTTCCGTTTTGATACCATACAATCATGAGACCTATCATTATGTGGAGGTTGGGATATCATTTTGGTGATTATGGTGTATTAAGGTGTGGAATTGTGTTGGGAGGTGATATCTTTATTACCATTTCATCATCATCATCGGCTCGACAACCGGGGTCCGGTCCTGGCCTCCTTCAACAAGTCTCTCCACCTATCCCGGTCTCGAGCCGACGCCATCCAGTTGCGCACCCCAAGGCTCCGGGCGTCCTGGTCTACGCCATCTCTCCAGCGCAAGCATGGTCTACCACGCTGTCGTCTGCCATAGAATGTACCACAAAGAACTTTCCGAGCAGGTTCCTCTTCGCTCATGCGAGCTAGGTGCCCTGCCCACCGAAGTCTACCGAGCCTAATTTTTGTCACGATATCTGCTTCAAGGTAGATTGCGTACAATTCATGAGTGTACCAACTGTTCCTCTCGCATTCGATGCCACCATGTACTTTGTTTTACCTTCACTAATGTGCAGCCCCAGATTTTGTGCCGCCTGCTCGATCTGGATCAAGGAATCGTGTACAGCTTGCTCGGTTCTTCCGATGATGTAGATGTCGTCTGAGTAAGCCAGTATCTGGTTGGACCTGTTGACGATGGTCCCTCTTGTTGCCGTGCCAGAGTCACGGATTGCTTTCTCTTTCTCCAACGCCAGGTTGAAGAGGAGGCAGGCCAAACCATCCCCTTGTCGGAGTCCATTAAAGATGTTGATTGGTCTGGATAGCAATCCGGCTGTTTTTACTTGGCTTGTTACGTTGGTCATGGTCAACCTACATAGTCGTGTCAATTTATTTGGGATGCCGAATTCTATCATGGCTTTGTAAAGTTCTACCCTGGCTATACTATCATAGGCGGCCTTAAAGTCTATAAACAGGTGGTATGTTGGGATGTTAAATTCTAGACATTTTTCCATCGCCTGCCTAAGGGTAAAGATCTGATCAGTTGTTGATTTGCCTGGAATGAAACCACACTGATATTGTCCGATGATGGTTTTAGCGTATGGGGTTATCCGGTCTTGTAGGATAGAGGAGAGTATCTTATAGGGGGTACTCAACAACGTGATACCTCTATAGTTGCTGCACGTTGTGACATCTCCTTTCTTATGTATGGGGCATATTATACCTTTTCGCCAGTCTTCTGGTATTTCTTTATGCTCCCACACGTGCACTATAATATCATGAATTGCCTGACGTAGAGCTGGCCCACCGTGTTGAAATAATTCGGCTGGTATACCATCAGCTCCCGGGGCTTTGTTTTTCTTTAGCCGGTCTATAGCCTTCTCAACCTCTTCTATGCTTGGTGACGGCAACATAGGGTATTCGTCTTGAAGCAGTGGATCCTCCACTTCTGCAGTGAGTTGACCATTTAGCAATTCATTAAAGTACACTTCCCATCGCTCCAGTATGCTTTGTGGATCGGTGATCAGATTTCCCTCTCCGTCCTTGCAGTATGTGCAGCGTGGTGTGTACTGCCTCATGTTTCGGACGGATTAGTATAACTTCCGCGCCTGGTGCGCGGAAGTTATACTAACACAGATTAAGTTTTTCTCCCAGGCTGATTTTTTCTGTCTGTGAAGCCGTTTTTCTATTCTTCTGAGCTCTTTATATTCTTCTTCGCGTGCCCGCGTTCTATGAGATTGTTGCATTGCTCGGTACGCAACATTCTTACGTTTAGTCGCTAGCTTGCATTCATCATCAAACCAGTCGTTCCGATTTCTACGACTGCTGCCTAAGATGGAGTTGGCAGTACTAATGACAGTATTCTTAAGGCGTGTCCACTTCTCATCTACGCCCAGCATACTGGCTCCAGGACTTACTCTCCCTAAATCAAGCGATTCTAGGGCGAGTCCTAACGCATTACCAAAGGTGTTACTGGCATTTTCATTGCGCAGGGCAGCCGTGTTGATTCGAACTTGATCGGCGGATGCAATACGTCTTCGCAAGGCAATCCGCCCTCGGAAGACCATACCAACAAGATAGTGATCCGAGTCGATATTGGCGCCTCGGTACGTTCGTACCGTCATCAAGTTCGAGTAGTGGCGACGGTCTATCAACACGTGGTCTATTTGGTTACGAGTGACTCCATCAGGTGATACCCAGGTGGCTTTGTAGATATCTTTTCGCGGGAACCTGGTACTCGCAACGACCATGTTTTTCGATGCTGCCAATTCTAAGACTCGAAGTCCATTGTCATTAGTGTTCTCATGCATACTATGGGTGCCTGCGTAATGCCTGAATACCGGCTCCCTACCTATTTTTGCGTTCAAATCCCCAAGGATGATTTTTACGTCATACCTTGGACAGGCATTGAGGGTCCTCTCGAACGTTAATGAGGCTAATGTTCGTAAATTTGCCTCGCACGCGAAGGGTGCATAGCCTATCGCTTATAGCGTTAAAGCCGATGATGGTAGACTTCATTTTTTCGCTGACTAGGAAGCCTACCCCGAGCACATGGTGTTTTGTATGACAGCTGTAGTATACGTCGTATTCTTTCTTCTGTAAAACACCATTCCTTGTCCATCTGATTTCTTGTAGTGCTGTTATGTCAGCTCTATATTTTGACAGGGCATCGGCTAGCTGCTGAGCAGCTCGAGCTCTATAGAGCGATCGTACGTTCCATAAGAAAATTCGTAAATCGTTTTGCCGTTTTCGTTGCGTTGGTTGTCGTCGTGAGATCAGTCCGTTTCCGAGGCTTGTTGTCGGGTTCGTAATTCTAAATTTTACGGAACAGGGAATTAACCTGTTGCCAACCTGAGGAACCAGCCTGATCATATTAGCCAAACCTTTTTTAACAGGCTTATTACTAGCGGCCGCCGCGAAGAGGCTATGATCACACTTCCACCAGTCTCAAATAGTTACGGCACGTGCATGTTTTCGTATGCTACATGTTATTCCCCCATTTACCATAGGAAAATAAGAGATCCTCAGGTACCTTAGCCAAGGGAACTGGCTCATACCCCCCACCAGGCTTTATGCCAGGCTGTTAGCTCTCATATGTTTGTCTTCGCCAAAAACCTAAACAGGCAGAGTGCTGGGTGGCTTAGGGTAGAACCAGTTTCCTCGTGAGATTGATTCGGTTTAGGGAAAGACATGATGTCCGCCGTAGACACAACCCGCCTACACGGCTAAAGACGTGGTTCCTGCGGAAATCATGTAGCTCTCTTGATCCGTTTTTCAGCCCAATGAAAAGGTGAGATATTGGTACGGTGATTTATGTTATAAGGTTTGAAATTGTTTATATTGGGAGTAAATCCCTTATTTACCAACTTATATAGGTAAATAAGGGAAGGCAAGGAGATCCTCGGATACCTCACCCAAGGGAAGTGGCCCATTCCCCCCACCAGGTTTTATGCCAGGCTGTTAGTTCCGATATGTCTGTCTTCGCTAAAAACCTAAACAGGCAGGGTGCTGGATGGCTTAGGGTATGACCGAATTTCCGTTGAGATCAGTTCGATTTAGGGAAAAACATGATGCCCGCAGTAGACTTAGCCCGTCTACACGGCTAGAGAAAAGGTTCCTGCAAAAATCATGTAGTTCTCTTGATCCGTCCTATCAACCCATAGAAGAGGTGAGGTATTGATATGGTTTGATACGTTTATAACCATTTGGTTGCATTCAAAAAGCCAATGAGGTCACTTATGCTCAGAACAGTAAGTTCGTTAAGGTTGTCAATAAAGTACTGACCGAGGAATTGGCATCTTGGATTTGCCAAGGCAGGGCAGCAGCAGAGATAGTGGGTCACTGTTTCCTTATCCCTTTCATCTCCACAGCTACGGCAATGAGTATTGTGCGGAATGCCCATTTTTGCTGCATGCTCTCCTATTGGCCAGTGACCCGTGCTAACTGCAATGATCCTGGCTATGTCTGACCGAGTTCTATAAGAACTCATTCGTGCGGGACTTGTCATAGCTGGGCCACATCTTTTTTGAGGTGGCACAGTTAGTTAGACCATTCCATCTACGATTGGATACAGATAGATAATGAGACAAGAAAATGCCCTTCACAGTCCCCAGCGGAATACTAACTGCTGATCCTTGCCTGGCAAACTCATCAGCCCTTTCATTTCCCTGAAAACCACTGTGACCTGGGACCCAGATCAAAGTGACCTTCAGGCTATCATTAAAGCCTGCAATCTCGTCTAGACATTGTTGAATGCGTTTAGAGGATATTGAGGCAGCATCAATGGCTTTGATGGCAGCCTGACTATCGATAAATATAGCAGTATTACGGTTTTGATTTGGATCTTGCTTTAGTATGTTGCATGCTTCTTTGATTGCAAACAGTTCCGCTTGAAAAACGCTAGCGTAGTCTGGCAGTCGAAGTGACTTAGGTAGATTTAGTGTTTCAGAGAAGACCCCTGTTCCAACACCGCATTCCATCTTTGAACCTACATCTACAATGAATTCAATTAAGTTTACTGGAATCACACAATTGTGACTCTCAGTGGACTGGTAATGTCGTAATGCAAATCGGATGTTCGATTTCAGTTGCAATTTGTTCACTATCGCCATGTTCATTAGGCAAGTGTTCAATTCATCTGCTGGAGTTGATCTTGGAATGACCAGGCCAGCGTTTGATGAATCGTCGATTATGATTATAGACCGAAACGTCTTTTATAATTCCGATAATCTTTCAACGTGTGACTTAGGGCTTCAATGGGCTCCTCCCATGCGAAACGTAGCCAAAATCTTTGAAATCATGATTTTTTTTTTTATTTCCATCGGGCTCATCAAATAAGAAAATGCCGCCATTTACGTTATCGACCGCTTTTGATGGGTACCCGTTGGTTTTCCTATCTCTCTTACTTGATGCTCTCTATTTCTGGTAACCTCTTCAAAGAAATTTATTTAAAAAAAAGCCCTGACCACAATTGCACTCAAACCCACACCCTACAGATTCGCCGTCTGCCACTCTTTTTTTTGTAATTCAATTTTTAATTTTTCCTTTTACTTAGCTAGACAAAAACCTTAAAATCTAGCTTACTGGCCCCATACGGGCGCTCTAAATTATACTATAACTTTATTTAAAAAAAACGCCTTTCAGCGTATAGACTAGCTGAAATTAGAAATTCCAAAAATACTTAAAACTAAACAAGAAAATTCTGTAAGAACTCGTTTTCTATGACATTTTATTTTATTTAAAAACTTAAAACTACCCTTTACGTAAATAAAACTAAATTAACCTAAATAAAACTAAAATATACGTTAACATACGTAAATAACTTAAAGCTACTTAAAAATACTTAAAATAACTTAAAACTAGAACAGCCACCAACAGAGATTTTTTTTAACCATCAGCCTATGCACATGCACACACGCGCTTACATATGCATATATTTAGACATATACATATGTATGCCCTCACGCACATATCCACAAACAAATGCATTTTTTAATTTTTATCTTTTTTGGGTGCCACCGTCACTGTCCTACTTAATCTACCTAGTTATACCTTAGAAATACGTAGGTCGGCCAAGGCAACAACTATGACTAACCATCAATATCAAGGTGGTTACCCAACCACCAGAATTGTTTAACTTGCTTATAGAAGTCCTTTTTGTCCCGAAGGGGCACTGCTCTACTGAACCGCAGACGCTCTGTTCCGTTCCCAGAGCCGACGTCGCGAAAATACAGGAGTCGCCGATCCACAGTTCTACGGCCGACGTGATAGATTAACGGAACCGCCAATCTATCCTGTATCAGCTCCCGACTGTCTTAATAAAGAAATGTCTCGGGCGGGATAAAACCGTTAAGACAAACGCTCTTTCTATATTCTTCATTGGGGTAGTAAGCCCCGAAAATAAGTGAATTGGCTGAGGTCATCGCTCTTGCAATGTGACCCCGAATCAGTTTAATTAAAAAGTTATCTATCCTGTTTATATTGGCCCCGTTGTATAAGACCTCGTTGGCATAATAATATTTGGTGTTCTATGTAATCCAAGACAGGTCCTAAGACACTGCCTCTCAAACACCCGAATCTTTTCCATTCGAGATGGGGCAACGTTAAACCACACAGGGCACCCATAGGCAATCATCGGCCGGATGAGGGCCATGTAGCAAATCACCTTCACCCTGTTTTCAAGGCGGCTGCTATAAAACAACCGTCTTGTCAGAGCAAACACTCCCCTAGCTCTGGCCAGAGCAGCATCTACATATATGTCGATTGAAATATAGATACTGATATAGCCAGATACCAAGGTACTTTACTACATCTTTTTTTTTTTTTTTTTTTTTTTTAAATTCAATTTTTATTTTCAGTTTAACTTACAACTATTTAAATGCTAGACAAAAACCTTAAAAACTAGCTTACAGAATAACTTAACTAACTTACTGGCCCCATGCGGGCGCTCTAAATTATACTATAACTATATTAAAAAAATGCCTTTCGGCGTAAAGACTAACTTATATTAAAATTCAATATTATTTAAAACTAAATGAGAAATTCTTTAAAATTCGTTTTCCTTTGACATTTTTATATAAAACTTAAAACTACCCTTTACCAAAATAAAACTAAATTAACCTAAATAAAACTAAAATATACGTAATGAATATACGTAAATAACTTAAAACTACTTAAAAATACTTAAAATAACTTAAAACTAGAACAGCCACCAGCAGCATTTTTTTTCCGCAGCAGCTTATGCTTATGCAAATGCACACACACCTATACATATGCATATATGAATATACATATATACATATGTATTAGTGCCAAATGCACATATCCACAAGATCAATGCAGTTTTTTGTTTTTATAATTTTTTTTGGTGCCACCACTGTCCTACTTTAATATACCTATTGATACCTAAAAATACGTAGGTCGGCCTAGGCAACAACTTTGGTCAACCATCAATATCAAAGTGGTAACCCAACCACCAGAATTGTTTTACTTGCTTAACCAAGTCCTTTCTGTCCCGAAGGGGCATAGCTCTACTGAACCGCAGACGCTCTGCTCCGTTCCCAGAGCCGACGTCTCGATCATATAGGAGTCGCCGATCCACAGTTCTACGGCCGACGTGGTAGATTAACGGAACCGCCAATCTATCTTGTATCAGCCCCCGACTGCCTTAATAGAGGACTGTCTTAATAGAGGAAGTTACATTACCACTTTTGACAACAAACTTTCTACCGTTGAGCATATCATGAAGCATATATAACAGTGGTCTACTTATGCCAAATCTAGTTAATTTCAGATAAAGACCCTCGAACCATACGGTGTCGAAAGCCTTCTCTAAATCAACCAGAACGGCACCCGTGCATTGATTTTTCGCTTCGTTTCATTGAACATCAGAAACTAACTTAGACATGGCATGAATAGTGTCATGTCCCGCCTTAAAGCCAAACTGATTGTCTGGAATAATATTTTTGTCCTCAGCCCATTTGAGAATCTTTTTGAATACCTTATTGATACTTCGAAGAAGACTTATCGACCGAAGATTTGCCGGATTGGAGCTGTCCTTTCCCTTTTTGGGGAGTCTGCCACTCTACCACCTAGGCTAACTTGCCACTTGAAAATGGTAGGTACTAATTAAACTAAAGTCGCCAACGATGTGCACTCTTCCACGGTTGCTGAACGTCCACCAATGGTACACGCGTCTTCGTGCTAAAAAAAATTAGTATCTCCGGCGGTACACGTGGCAGCCAAAGTGTTAATCCTCTTCCTCTCTATAATAAAAGCCAGTTCGTTTTTGTTGGTAAAAGCTTTTTGGTTCAATGTTTTTGGATTCTGAACATGGATAACTAGAGCATGGAAATGAGGTTTAAAATGACCGGTAATGTCAACCGGTAAAAAATAACCGCACGAAAAGAAAACTTAAAGCTTTATATTAGCCGTGATTCGGCGTGAAGTGTTAACTCAGCAAACAAAAAAAGGTGTTCACTTTTAACTCATTTTTAGTTTTGAAAATGATGATAAGAGATGGCGTTGCTCATGGTTTAAAGAAAAATATGATTATCAGAGACAAGCACCAAAACAATTTACCGAAAATCCGAACCGGAAAGGTTGAATAAAATAAAAAAATTCACCGGAAGTTAAGCATTTTTAAGGTCCAATCTTAATTCGTCTGTATTTCAGCAATCACTAAACCGACTTACACGATTTACATGCTGTTAGCTAAAGGAAATGTCAAACTATGGCATGAAAACTATATGAAAACTATATGAAAGTTGCACTTCCTCAACTCGAAAAAATTGGGCATAAAATAATTATTTTAAATATTTGGTGACACCAAGACAGCAAAGTACTTGAATTCATCTTTGATTCTGCCCATAGCAGTGCGACCAAGACATAGACGAATATTTTTCTTCAACTCAATTGCAGCGGCATCTATACTATTAAAACTTATCTAAAATCCAAATCGTTTTTGGGTTCTGGAAATGGATAAGTAGAGGCAAGAAACGAATGAGATTTGAAACGCTTACCGGTAATTACAACCAGTAAAAACTAACCTCACGAAAAGAAAACTTAAACATTTTTTTACCATTGGTGGTTGAGTTGTAAAAAAAGCAGTCAATTCATGACTGCAGTTAAGTGACTAAAAAGACTTTTTTTTATAAAAGTTTAAAACTAGCAGTCACAAGTCATTTATTAAAGTTTTGAATGGGCAGTCAACTTAAGTAGTCATTGACTTTTAAGTTAAATGACTGAAGTACTTTTTGACTGCTTTCAGTCACTAAAGTCAGGTTAAAGTCACCTATGACCCACATTAATTTTTTGCAGTCAGTAAGTCAATTGACTGCAGTCATTTTAGTATGAGTCGATTGACTGATGCTTTTTACTTTTTTTTTATTGCTATTGCATAGTAAGTGTCATACTTACTATGTAAATCAATACAAATAGATATATTTGCTATTTACTTGCAATTTAAGTTATTAAGAAATAACAATCAAACATGACGTTACTATGATAAAGTATAGAATAAAAAAAAGGTCCGACAATCCTGTCTGTCTGCATGTATCGACACTTAAAGTCCTAACGGTTAGGCCGATTTTCTTCGAACTTGGCACAAAATATTTTTAGAGAAATAAAATAAAAAAAAAGTAAAAATTGACTTAAAGTAAAAGGACTGCAGTCAATTGACTTATTGGCTGAAAAAAATGACTGTGGTTAATAGGCCATCTTAACCTGACTTAAGTGACTGAAAGCAGTAAAAAAGTACTGCAGTCATTTAGCTTAATAGTCAGTGACTGCTTTAGTTGACAGCCCAGATATAATATTCAAAACGACTAGTGACTAGTTTAGAAGTTAATTTACTAACTTAAAATATTAACTTTAAAGTAGACGGTTAAGTCAATTGACTGTGACTTATTTGACTTCAGTACCAAATGACTGCAGTCTTTTACAACTCTGGGGGTTAAGCTTAAGATACAGACATACTGAATTATTGTTCTCTAACATTGAACACAATACATTGTGCAGAAATATATTTATCAAAGTTTTTGTGAAAACTAAAGTGAAAATCGAAGTTTTGGTGAAAAATAAAGTGGAAAAGTTTTTTATTTTAGTGAATAACTTACTTACTTTACTTAAAAGGAATTGTGACTGTGTTAAAATAATTTTCTGTTATAATTCGTATAACCATTGAGTTTATGTGTATATACTCAATGGTATAACTCAGGTTAGTAAACCATTTATTAGGACTTTTCGAAAAGTTTTTTTTTATTTTAAAGTTTTTATGTAACATTTTAAAGATTAAAGCTTTACGGCAAATTGAAATTATATTTTATTGAAACTCAGATTAGTTAACATTTAGATAGATAGATAGATAGAAAACAATTTATTTTTCTTATTATTCAAATTACAAGTTTAACACTAAATTCAATTTTAAGATAAACTTAAACAAGTAATTTAAGGTGTATAAGAAAAATATGAGACATTCTATATTTAATTACAGTGTAATAAAAATAGTGTTGAATGCCACTTCAAAAATAAAATAAATCTACGTAAAAGTATAAAAGTATGGGTGGGGTGACCCTTAATTCTTACATAATTAACAATTCGATTATATGAATTGATATAAAGTTAAAAATTTACAATTTAATTCATAGTTATGACAATTATCATCATGAAAAACTAAAATAATGAAAATACAATTTTGCATTATTGAAAAAGAAAGAAAAAAGCTAAATACACTCGCATTATTTAAACCAGAATACCAGAAATTAAAGATTCTAAATTAGAATATTTTAAGTCCAACAACCAGAGTCTTAAAAGACAAGTGAACAAACCAGGGGCAGTAATTGTTCTTAAAGATGGCGGAAGCTTATTAAAAAGACGATAGGAAGAAATTGAATCGAAATTTCGAAACGCAGTAGTACGGAATAGATTAGATTTTAGATTGGATATATCTTTATTTTGACTTACAAAAAATAATAAACTTACATACAATTTTTATAAAGAGAATTAAAGCATGGCATATTAGCCGTCTGCCCAAATAAAGGAACTGTTAAAAGATTTGAAGAGTTACCACGTAAATAATGACTTGATATAAGCCTAAAGTTACGGCTTCCCGATTTCATACAAAAGGACTTAAGAACTTTGAAACAATATAAATGACGCACTGGAAGAATTTTCATGTTACGAAACAAAGGGAAACTAGGGTGTCTTCTCGGTTTGCGACAAATTTTTCTAACGACTTGTTTTTGCAAAATTAACAAAGGTTTAATTTTGTTAACATGAGTACCACCCCAACATACAATCCCATATTGCAGCTTTGAATGAAAAATACCAAAGTAGATAGTTTCAGCTGAAACTATGTTTTGGAAGTAATAAAAGTATCTCATCGTACAACGGAAATACTTTCCCAAATTAGTTGTGTGATTTGAAAATTTCATATTACAGTCAATGGTAAGCCCTAGATATTTAAATTCATTTACTTTCTCTACTAAAAAACAATTAGCACAACAATTTAAAGTGCTTATGAAAGTTCCATTAGTTAAAACCTCAGGAGAACAATTTCGAACGGGCAGTTTAAATCTTTCGCATTCAGGAGCGTGGAAATAGAATTCAACTTTGAAATTATTAACTGATGATAAACTGAAAAACATAAGCTTCGTTTTTGAGCTTATAGTTAAATTATGTTCCGCAAACCAAACCCTTAAAAGATCAAGATCCCAGTTAATGTTGGATACCAAATCCAATGGACTATTTGAACCATAAGACAAAGCAATATCATCAGCAAACTTAGTAGGCTTTCCTCTAAAGGGAAGTGCAAAGATAGAATTTATGTAGACCAGGAACAAAATAGGCCCCTAGACGGATCCCTGAGGTACACCCAGGTTAAGGTATCCAATATCACTCCTAGACCTACACAATTTAACTCTTTGACTTCAATTCTCAAGGTACGACCTAAACCAATTAAGCATTTATTTACGAGTTCATATTATTTTGGTGTTAAAGTCCACTACTATGGTAGAAAAAATCTACCAAGTGTCTTTTGAGATATTTACCTTCATATAAAAAAAATATCTGGTCACGATTCCTCTCTTTTAACAGGAATAACAAATTTAAATTAAAAGCCCTTAAAATCTTAACCAAAAATAATTTATTTTCACCGTCGTTTTCGACGGGTTTTCAGCTAGTAATAATAAAGGTTGAGCTTTTACCTAGTGACTAATGAGGAAAAAAAATTGTTTAAAGATAACCCAATTACAAAATATAAGTAAAATAAACTAACAACAATATTTTAGATTTAAGACTTTTTCATCGTGGTCCTGGGACATTTTAACAATAATATGTTATGCACTCTACCAAAAAACTACTATTAATAACTGTGCATGTCTACAGACGTTGCCAACCTCAAGAATACGATCAGTGAATTCAATCAAAAGGAAGATTTAACTAAAATTAAAAAATGTGAACGTAACATGATTTATAATATCGCACTATTCTATATTACGAGCGTATTCTTCTTCCTCTTCCTCTTCCTCTAGGCTTACTAGCGGATCTGGACGTGAGTCGACCACTGTTTTGGCATATGGATATCTTTTGCCGCCTGCCCTTTAATAATTTTTAAAGAGGCAGCAGTACAAGCCCGATGGACAAATCACTTGACAAACAAACTTCAAACGCTGGACAAAGCAGTTTTTGGCCGAGTAAAAAAAAGCTTGGGATAAAATTGTAAGACATGCTAAAGAAATGATTGGCAAAAGCTTATTTCAACTACCCAAGTCTTATTCTACCAGATAACTTGGAAAAGTGTGGAAGAGTGCTTTGATTTCGAAAAAGATTGTTGCTGATTTCGAGCCAAATGGAGTGTTTCCAGTTGAAGTATTAAAATTTCTTAAAACAGATTTTAGTAAATCAGAGCTTGAGAAGTATGAGAAAAACCAAGAAACTTGCTCGGAAGCTCTTCAAAATCCTGAAACTTTGGATACTCAAACATCACCCTCAACTCCAAGTGGTAAATACTTCCAAGTTAAAATCCTTCCAAGCTTACATCAATAATTTTCTGTAGCTCAACAATTATCATATGTTCAACATTGACACCTAGATGACCCAAAGACAAAGACGGGATGAACCCTTCACCTTCAACACTTCGATCACTATGCATACATGCGAATTCGGGTAATGTTTTAGTAGGGAACCAAAACAAGCTGAAGTTCTGTCAGTGACAACAGCTGCTAAACAAATTGCAATGGCAATACCACAAGCTGATCACCTTTTTCATTATATCCGAATACATCGGAAAATGTTTTTTTTAGGAACTAGAACAAGTCTCAAGCATTTGAGGATCAGACTTAATAAAATTTATAAATGCCTCTGGATGCCTGAATAATTAATTGATTTTTTATTGCAGGTACGCAATATGAGAGTATGCATTTCATGCAGCTCATCCTCAGCAAATTAAAAACGACTATCTCAATTTTACTCAAAATTGACCATTATTTTCTTTTTCTTGATTTTTACCGAATTCAATTCGACTTTGTTTTTGATTATAGGTATAGAATTTGCTGGTTTTGTATTTATATATGTAAGTGCAAAAATTCTCCTCAACTAAATTCTTGACTTACTTTTGAGGGGATCTGGCCACTTAGAGCTTAAGGACTCACTTTTATGAGACTTTCCATTGGTAAATACAGGGGGTCATTCCATAATTTTTTAAACGATAATCGTGCAGACTAAAGTAGTGAACGAGATCGTCGTCAATTTGCTTCACGTAAATCTCTACCACTATCAGAAACTCTCAAACTGTATTCGAATTTCGAATATAATAACAGAAAGAAAAAAGAAAAACAGATGATGGACTCTGATCACTGATCTCAATATAATAACTGGATAGTGTATCCTATACATAGAATATTAAAAAAATAAATAGAACATCAACTCAGGAGGCTCCACCCAATGAAGAAGAAATAAAGGAAATAAAAGTGTTGTGTACACATATAGTGTACATGAGTGCGGCACTAAAATGTTTGCACACATTCAATGAAGAAGATCCCACATTGAAACATCGCATCCTAAATGTCATTCTGCCGAGGCGGGATAAAAAAAATTGCAAATCGTGATTGGACAGTGAAATAATTAAAAAAGCTAAAAATATTCAGTTAAATATCGTTTTATAAGTAAATATAGTTACTAGTTGTGAAAAATAAAATTCAAAATAAAAAACAATATGAGTTGCGCTGTTATTTTCTAAGAAAACAGGAAATATTTCTTTTCACAAGTGAGTGGGTTTTGCATCATATTGAAACAGGGAAATAGTAAAATTCTTTAAAATAAAAGTGAATACTTTATTTGGATTTAATTCGTATCCATGTCGCACCTTAACTGTCAAATGACAGAGACCAAACCAGGGATGCATTAACTTTAAGATTTGTAAATGGTTATTGAAAGGCCCATATGTGTCAGGCGCCTGTAGTACAGAATACATTTATATAAATAGGTACTTTTTCATAGTTTCTTTTCTTACGTATTTTACTAGTAAGTGTTTGTTGTTTTGTCAAGACATAAATGATCATTTGAAAGACTCTGGAAAAAATCGCTTGCAGAAAATCGTTGGCATAATTAATTCACTAGTAGCGTATAAAACTAAGGGATTTTTAAAAATACCTTCAAGGATGTAAAACAAAACTTATTAACAGAGCAAATATTTAAGAAAAAAAAAATATGACCGCTAATAATTAATTCTTAGACAGTACTGATAGGAAAAAATATTTTATCGAAAATTCGGGACATTTTAGCATAGTATTCAAAATGGTTATTGAAATATTTTTAAAAACGAGATACTTTTATATAGCATCTAAAAACAACGAACAAATATCAATAAGGACGAAACTTAAAAAAACAGTGCATTTCAGGGGAATGTAGCTTACAGATTTAAAATTTTGCACATCAGCAGAAAACACTAATAAAACTATTTTATTTATATATAACAAAAATAAACCTAACTTAAAAAGACTATTTTTTAATAAAATACAAAAAACACTTCGTTTTAATGATCTGCATGCATTTTTCAGATCACGGTAACAGGTGAGTGAGTAACAAAGCATACAAAAATTTATTTTAGAAAACAAAATCTTTCCTAATTTTGCTTTCTAAAATTTCAGTTGGCGCCCCCAAAAAATTTCCATCGTATTGCGTTTCGACCAGTTTCGATCCTGTGGCAGAACGTTTGTGTTGGTGACTACTCATACTATTTAGAAAAGTGCCGCATTATTTTTCCACAGAGGAGCTAACAGAGAGGGTAATCCTGTGATTTTATTTGACGTTACCTACAAGCTTCGACATCAGCAGCTGATCTCAGCTTAGGTGAGAAAGTGTGCGTGAGGACAATGGAAAACTGCACACACTCTCACCTAAGCTAAGTGGTGGATTCATTTTCCCGCCTTTTTCAAAATCATCAGCTTTTTGGGTCTGTTCACAAACTCATTTATTTTTTGGTTATGCTGTTCCTACACCAGTAACTCATTACTTCACTAGTTGGGTTTTCGTTTGTTTGTTTCGATATAAAAAAAAATTTGGGGCAAGAAATTTCCCTCCATTGAAATATTAGTACCTAATATTTAGAACGTTGAATCATATACAACAAAAATACTAAAAGCAAAACTTAAGGATGTAGTACGCGGAATGTAAAAAACCACATGCTAATGTGTCTCTGACGTCCCGTACCAATGGTGTATTTGTGTTACTAGCGCAACATTTAGCGATGTTGTTATATCCACGAATATTTCGGTAGTAGGTACGTAGGTACAACGCATGTTTACCCAAAAAGACACATGTGCAAATGTAACCAGAAGGGTTACATAAGAATGCACATATATATGGTGCTTACGTATGGCTAGTATACGGCATGTAGTGAAATGTTTCACTGCACACTATTTGACATTTAAATGTGGTACTAGGAACACGATATGCAAACATTCATGCAGCGCTATCATTTTTGAAACATTATTTTTGGTGTTGTATTCTAGTTCAATATAAATTATACAAGAAATAATTGAAATATTTTGTTTAAAGTGCCAATTACAAGAAGAAACATTTCAAACTGAAAAAATCTAATTTTCATTACAACTCTTAATATTAAGAAATTATCAAAGAGTTATTATTCACACAAAAAGCCAATATTAATTTTGTTTAGATTAGATTTGGACACAACTTTATTTTCCATTAACATAATACATACAAACAAATATTTAAAGCATTTTAAAGCATCCGTCTCCCGAACCCAAAAATATATGAAAAAAACTTAAATATTCTTTAAAAAAACACGAAATAAAAATTTGTTTCCAATAAATATATATATATATAAGTTACGATTTTGCTTCTATTACGAGAATGGCGTGCTAAAATAGAGTACCAGCTGAAAATACAAGTGTGATCATAGATTAGCGTGCATTTATGAACATATTCTTATCCGGGAGAATTCTACCTCATTTCATGAACGAAATCCACCACAGCTCATGAATTTAAGGGGAAACGTGAAACTTAAAAAAAATCATGAACTGATTGCCGTGTTACATATTGGAATTTTATAATAAAACAAAAGAAGTGAGTGTTTTACAATACGTTTAAAAACATTCAGAAACATTTATTAAAATAAATCTGATGACGCAAATACTGTTAAATCAATATGCATTTTATATTTATACTTCTAGAGTTTTTAAACAAGATTCAAACTTTTTGGGTCTGTTCATAGACAGTCTAACTTGTTGGTTAGGCTGTTTCTACACTGGTGACTCACAAGTTAAAGTTAGGCTTATAATGAGAAATACTATATTTGTATTTGCATTTTCGTTTGTTTGTTTGTTTCGATATAAAAAGAAAAGAAGGTAACGAATTCCCTTCAATTGAACTATCAGTTCAAAACATACTTGCAAAAGAAAAACGAAAAACAGTTCTTTTTTCTCTTGAAATCGCTTTTGTGGAATGTAACTACGCACAAATACTGCATAAATTCATCAACAACCCCTTTCAGTGGAATAAATAACTGGAAGTTAAAAAAGTGTTTATTCTTGGGTAAAAAATAGACAACTGTTCTAAAATTAAAATAATGTTAAGTGGTGTGACGTTAATTCCTTAAATATAGGTTGACTATATTTAAGAAATTTTGCGCCATTGAGTTTATAACATAGAGAAATCATGTGGACGTTTCAAACTTTGCTCGTAGGATGTCGTTACTATCGACTTGTGGTTTTTTAATCTAGTAGCAATTATTCTTGATTTAAAAGGCAAGAGAAATAAAGAAAAACAAATACAAATGTATACAAATAAAAAAATAAAAATAAAAATTGAAAAAACACGAAATAAAAATACAAGTTGCTGTTTTGCTTCTATTACGAGATATGCGGGCTAAAATAGTACCAGCTGAAAATACAAGTGTGATCTTAGCTTAGCGTACATTTATGAACACACCCTTATTCGGGAGAATCCTACCTCCATTCATGATCGAAATCCACCACAGCTCATGATTTTAAGGGGAAACGTAAAATAATCATGAACTATAATTGCCGTGTTGCGTATTAAAAAATAATCTGTAATATTTGGAAGACATTTAAAAAAACATCCAGAAACATTTATGAAAATAAAAATAATACATCAATATGCATTCTATATTTTAAACAAGATTCTTGACACTGGCATTTAATGTTGAAAACTCTTCTTTTCGAGTGGCATCAAGCGTAGTGATTCCTTTTGATTTCTGAGGAAAATCATTTTGTTGTTTTAAGGAAAATTAATTAATAAAAACAATTCATACTTGTTTTTAAAAATATTATTTCAAATATTGAAAGCATGTATTATTATTATTTTGTTGCTAAATATTACATAAAGACAAATGAAATTTACTAAAATAACAAAAGAAAAAAATTGAACTGTCAAAACAACAAAATCTACCTCGATTTGTTTTTGGTCCACGACACCAACTGCACACGCATTCATAGACGCGAAATGCAAAAAATCTAAACATTGGGTAACCGGAGGGACGGACGTAACGACAGATTTTTATCATTATTAGATAATCTATGATTTTCCTGTATTTCTTCTTCATTGGCTCCACCCACTTTTGTCTACAAACTTTCAAAACTGCAGATATTTAACTCTGTATGCATGCCCGTGCATTACAAATGGGGCTGTCAAATTTGGCTAGACCATACATTCTTACAATTTGGCATTTTGCGCGTGTAAATTTTCTTTTCTACGGGAGGAGACGGAGGATTACAAGTTGATGACCTGTGATCCTATACAATATATAACAGTTTTTGTGTGCCCATTTGAAGATGACATTTAGGTGGTTTGTTTATTTTATGTAAAGTCTCTCAAAGATGGTTTCCATAGAAACTTCATTCAATTCATTTTCTTCTAATATTTATAATTATTTCTTGTTTCTATGTGTGTTTGTCAAATTTATTTTAAAGAATTAACAACATTTTGAGGATCTGCACAAATGGTAAGGACCTACAACGAATTCTTAATTTTTAATTCATCTAAAGGCAAATTCCGTATTTTTTTAGATTTAAAATGGCTTTGCTTCAGGAATAATTCCAATCAACGCGGTAGGCAGAGGAATCTAATAAGGTTCACCAGGACATTAATTTCGATTTTCCACCTTTTTCGCCTTGTTAAATGCCGAATTTGATAACATTAAACAATAAAATTCTAACATATAACATTTGTGTACAATTCTTGCAACAATAACGAACAGTAACACAACAACAGAACAGTTTAAGTGTATGAATAAATGAAATCGCTTTTGACTTTTGGTACTTTGTTTTCTAATAATTTTGTTATATTCAAAAGATTATTTCTAGTTATTGAATATAAATTATTTATTTGAGTACACATTTTGAAAAGTTTAACAGTCCTTTTCGCTTGTAGGATTCGAAGTGTTGACTTAAGAAACCGTCTGCAAACATCGCGGCTTTATAGTTCCATCTCTGATGCCAATTGAAAAAAGGTCTTTTGAGTTTTAAGGCTTGTTTCTCTTTTCTAACGTTTTCGCATACTGCTTATAAATTATCTTAGGTATCCAGTTTTTTTTATTTTTGTCTGAAACCAAAATATAATGATGCAATCAGTTGCGCTTACTCATTAAGAGTCAGGAAGTGCAAAAATTATGTCTCTGAGTCAAGCCGTTCGGACATGGCACCAAAATATGTTTAAGACATTACCTAAATTTTCATAAAAAAATGAAAATAAACGAAAAACTGGGTAATGTCATGAACATTATTTGGTGCCATGTCCGAACGGTTTGACTCACAGACAAAACTTATGCTTTTCCTGACTCTTAATGAGTAATTGCTACTGATTGCATCATTACATTTTGGTTTCAGCCAAAAATAAAAAAAAACTTGATTAAGTTTCTTTTCCTCTGCAGTTGACGCAATGTGCTGCCCTATAAAAAGTGGGTGACTTCGGAGGTAAATGTAAAAGTTAAACATATTTGGGTTAGTTGATTTTGAGTTCTCATTTTTGGGACCATCATCATCTTTGTATGCATAGTGATTCAGTCCTACATTATTCAATAGAAGATTACTCAGACTTGCAAAGTAGTTTTTGAGAATCCAATAGAACTCAAAAATTGATCCGGATGGGCTTTACTTACATCCTGGCCCGTGATGCCATCACCTTCGAGGCCAAGAAGGTGTTCATTAATTATTTCTTGTAGGTAGTTTGAGTGTTCATATCCAGTTCACCTACTAACAGACGGGTGATAACAACTGCTAACTGGAAATCTTCCAATTTATTTAAGCAAAACTCGATTGCATCATGCAATAAGTTAGCGAGCAAGAAGAAAACTACAGCGTGTTCAAATCGTTGTTTCCCCAACAACACAAATACGTTTTTGAGAGTAGCTTTACGCCAACGATATTCATTAAAGTTGTTTTGGAAGAATGCATATTATTTCATCTCTTTGCGAGTGCAACAGTCCCCAAACTATAGACTTTTTCTTCATGGCCAAGTAGTATAATGCTGCATCTAAAAGGATCGTGTTTTGATTTGTATACTGATTTAGCCAGCTTTTCTATGCATTGCTTCAAAACTGTTACATTTTTCAACCAATATCCAACTCCTAATTTCTTTAGTGTGGACCATTTTAGTTTTCCTTTTGTGTAAGTTATTAAGTTATGCAGCTCCTCTTCGCCTTCAGAGTGAAAAGCCCAAATAACCGTTCAGAGTAAAAAGATTTTCAATATCTGCTATTCAATATATTCAATATCACTATTCTGCCGACACAGTGCGACTTCTAATTTATTATGTAAGTATATTAAAACCGCGTATTTACGTGACGAAACACAAAAAATAAAAAAGCGAAAGCAATAACTTATTAAACTAAAACACAAGCACCAGCCACAAAAGTAAATAAACCACCATTTTTGCAATTGAGAATCTGTCATAAACTGGTGTACTGTTATATAGATAAACAAACGATTTTGGTTTGTTTATCTGTATAACAATTCTTCAAATCGGCACAACTTTTTGGTATCTATCCACTATTCAGTTATATATAGAGATCAGTGACTCTGATGTAATTTAAACTGTCCACAAGCGAAACTGTTATAAACTAAGATTAGGTAGTATGTATACAAAATTTAGTTTAGGTGTAAAAGTATGTGTTAAAAAAGTAATGTTTTTCTCAGAGACAAGAAATGGAAGACGAAAGATTTCTCTCGTTTTTCTTACATAATTACAAATGAAAAATTATTTATGTTTGATAGAGATAAAACACAAATTTGATTGCATATATTTATTTGACAGACACAATTCTTTGGACTTCATTTAAAATTAAAAAAATCATTGAGGGACATAGCATTTATTTCATTTGGAACACACAAATTATTGAGAAACGATACCTATTTAGCTATCGTCGAAACGCCATCATTTTGTCAATATCGTCTTGACGATTATTGACTTACGTGAAGCAAATCAACGATCGTCAAAACGAGATCGTCCAGACGATGGTCGTTTTCAATGTTACGTGAAGCAAAGCTATCGTCAAAACGATATCGTCTAGCGATAACCAAGTTAGGGAAGGACCCCCAGATTTCAATAAATAAAGTGATTTATTTCGTGGCAAAAGGAACGCGATTTCAAATTGATTTATTTTTGTCATTGTGTTAAACGTTATTTCTTTGTCTGTGAATCTATAAACAAAAGATCTTCAAGAACTAAAAAATCTATTTATAACTGTAAAATTTGTTGATAACAATTTTTTTTTAACTATTTCGCACACAATTGATCACAATGAAAATAAATAAAACACAAATAAAACTCATTCCCAAATCGACAGCTGATTATTGCATTGGAGGTAGTATAAGGAGGAGTTAACCTGCCGAAAAATCCAGATCTGCAAAATTGATCGGAAATAAAAAAATAAATGAATTTATTTGCCCATTGGAACGCGTCACGATAAACAGATACAAGGTATGTTCACTTCGTTGCGTGACGTCACTATCATCTGTTTATGTCAAAAAAATGAAAAAAGTATTTCATTCGTCTTATTGTTTTTACTATATTTTCTTTCTCATAGTTATTATCACTTTAAAATATTTAATTTTAATGTTTATTTTATATTATAGTCATCACATAAGACATGAAATAATAGTCAATGATAGTGACATCACTATCCTCTGCGTAATCGACAAAATGGCGAATCGAGTATCTTGTGTGAGCATACCTTCTATTTCTGTTTATCATGAGAACGCGTTAACTGTCAAAAATTGATTGCCGATCAAAAATAAATTGATTTATTTTACCAATGGAAAGTCCCATTAGTCGGTGCAATGAACGTACCCAAACCTTCTCATCATGCAGTTGTGTTAGTAAATTCAAAATTTCATTCAAATTTCATTCAAAACTTCAAATTCAATAAATATTTTTGTAATTGAGCAAAAATCGAAACATTTTGATTTTGCTTCAAGCAAACACACAACTTTTTTTTGGTAAAACTTATTTATTTAATTACTTTGTACTATTTTTAAATAATATACGTTTTTTTATTAAAAATTATTATCAGGTTTAATAATTTGAGACTAAACAAAACAAGAAAAATAAGAAATAATAAAATTGAGTTACGACCTTTCCGCTTTGGAGGGCAGTATAGGTACCTACGACTATACGTGTAATATTTTCACTAATAACCTCTGCCATGCACGATAAGATTTTGACCTGTGTACGAGTAGGTATAATATGCCACTTTATATAAATTATATATTAAATATTTACCTATATCTCATATATTTATTGTTGTTATATTGTACTATTTGTACTAGAATGTCAGTTTTTATTACTGACCATTCTGTTAATTTTCATTGAATGTGTTTGAACAACAACAACAACTTAAAGGCGCTACCACCAATTTTAAACGAATTTTATTTACTCGTTTACGAATATTATTATTCGTTTCTTTCTATCTTTGGCTGGAGATATACCTATTTCAAGGATTGCCAATTCCTTTCATCAGTCTCCTTTTAGTGGTATTGAGCTTTAATCCAATTTATTATGAAAAACTTTTTCACATGCACCTCGTGAGATTCGAACCCACGCCTTCAGATTTACTCAGTCTTTGAAGTCGTATTCACTACGCATTCCACCGCTTATGACCACTGATGACACAGGTCGAGATGTTATGTTTGTTTGTTTTTTTAAACGCATTTGGAGCTTCAACATTTTTCTAAGCGCCTCTAAGTATGTTGTTTTGTTCCGCCTCCATTTTCTCCTAACCTAATGTGATAGACTACGATTTGTAGCACATATCAAAGGGGGAGAGGTTGGAAGATTGGTACGACCATACTATTTTTAAGTTATTATTGTTGTTATATTGTACTATTTGTACTAGAATGTCAGTTTTTATTACTGACCATTCTGTTAATTTTCATTGAATGTGTTTGAACAACAACAACAACTTAAAGGCGCTACCACCAATTGTAAACGAATTTTATTTACTCGTTTACGAATATTATTATTCGTTTCTTTCTATCTTTGGCTGGAGATATAACTATTTCAAGGATATTAGGATTGCCAATTCCTTTCATCAGTCTCCTTTTAGTGGTATTGAGTTTTAATCCAATTTTATTATGAAAAACTTTTTCACATGCACATCGTGAGATTCGAACCCACGCCTTCAGATTTACTCAGTCTTCGAAGTCGTATGCACTACGCATTCCACCGCTTATGACCACTGATAACACAGGTCGAGATGTTATGTTTGTTTGTTTTTTCAAACGCATTTGGAGCTTCAACATTTTTCTAAGCGCCTCTAAGTATGTTGTTTTGTTCCGCCTCCAGTTTCTCCTAACCTTATTTGATAGACTACAATTTGTAGCACATTTCAAAGGGGGAGAGGTGGGAAGATTGGTACGACCATACTATTTTTAAGTTATTATTGTTGTTATATTGTACTATTTGTACTAGAATGTCAGTTTTTATTACTGACCATTCTGTTAATTTTCATTGAATGTGTTTGAACAACAACAACAACTTAAAGGCGCTACCACCAATTTTAAACGAATTTTATTTACTCGTTTACGAATATTATTATTCGTTTCTTTCTATCTTTGGCTGGAGATATACCTATTTCAAGGATTGCCAATTCCTTTCATCAGTCTCCTTTTAGTGGTATTGAGCTTTAATCCAATTTTATTATGAAAAACTTTTTCACATGCACCTCGTGAGATTCGAACCCACGCCTTCAGATTTACTCAGTCTTCGAAGTCGTATGCACTACGCATTCCACCGCTTATGACCACTGATGACACATATATTCATGTTTTTTTTTCGAATAAACACACATTTAGGTAGGTAGGTAGGTAGCATAGAATAATAAATAAATAGAACATCATCTAATAAAGCAACACCCACTTTTGCCAAACTTTCAAAACTGCAGATTTTAACTCTGTTTTTTGGCTAGGCCATACATTCTTAGAATTTTGCCTTTAGCTGTTCACACGAATTCACGTAGGTATAGAAAAGCGCGTGTAAACATTTTTTTCTACGGGAGGAGACAGAGGAGTACAAGTTGATGATTAGGTACTTAGTTACCTATTATGTATAGGTCAGTAGGTAGGTAATCATAAAATATACTTGTCCTACGAGTATATATTAATATATTTCTTCAACGCTGTTCCTATTTGCAGAACTCGCTGAACCACCCTGTATTTGGATACACTAATATACCTATACCTATCTACCCACATAGGTTAAGGTAGGTATCTACTATAGGTATGTATACCGTATACCTATCTCAGTTCTAAGTTTTTAAATAAGTTAAAGCATTTACAATCATTAGAGACAAAAGTATCTTCCACAATGTATTCTTTTAAAGCAACAGGTTTTATCTTATACATACCTCAATCTTTTTCCTCTTAACGTGAAAGTATTAAGGTAATAATAATTTGAAAAAAAAACGATACAGATTCCTTTCCTACTAAACGGGTTCAGTCAATATAGGAACAGTTCACAATATCTTCATATGTATTCACTTTGTTATTTATAAATTCAGTTCAGATAGGTACACAATTCTCAAAAATTGTTTGGTTAGGAGATGTAGTATTGCAGTTTGCATCCGTGATTAAGATATAGATAGACAAACCAAATAAAAGCAAAGCACCAATCATAGAACAAGATACGTAACAAAATTTACTATAGGTAATGAATTCTTGAAAAAAAACTAAATCAAATATACGAATTTATCAGTAATAACACAGTAAAATCCATTCTAAAGTATGTACTTCTTAAAAAAATGAAAAATAACAGGAATCTGAAAAAAAACATAGGTACATACTCTAGAAAAAAGTTGGCCTGAATATATTTCATTGCGACTTATACATGAAAAATGATCATGAAGAAAGAACTGTGAAAAACAGATATGCGTCCACACAATATGTGTGCGCATACCTACCTACCTTTTGCATTGTAAGAACAAAAAAATTCGTTTAAATCGTGTTTATTAAAGCAATACAAAAAATTGCTTTATGAAACACATCTGACTAAAATGTAGATTATAGGAACTCTTAGTAGGACATACATTTCGATATAAACAACTTAAATATTGATTGAAATTTTACATTTTGTTTGCTTCGAAAAAAAATGTAATTAGGTATTTAATTTATTTTAAGGCAAGACTTTTTATAGGAAATAAGTCTTCTCTAAATAAATATAACATCATATAAGTTAAATATGTATATGTTGGTTGTTTCGCTAAATTTCTCACTGTGTGACTAAACTATTGATTTCAAATTGCCTTCACCTTTTATGTGTAATTCAATAGGCTCTAGTAATTTTTTTTATTGAACAACAAAATTAAGTTTACACTTGAAAGCGCATACTCCTTGCTTTTATATCATGGATGTGTGGAATTGGAATACCTATCATGGCCCATGGGGCCATTGCTATGCATAATACGGTTACAACAAAATTTGCACAAGTTCTCAAATAAGGATTTTAATACCTACCTACCTAATTTTGAAATAATTTTAATAATTTATAATTGAAAACAAAAAAAAATGGCAGTTCATAAAATATATTGGTTGTGTTTTCTGAGCTCAAAATAATTTTTTAGATAATATAATTTTGCTTATATTGCCCATACCTACCTACGTGTAGGTTTAGCCATTAACAGTCCCACCCTAAATATACCTACATTTTGCCTGCAAAAATGGAACTGAATTGAATATGGCATTAAAAGAAGAGTATGGCAAAACAAGATTACGACACTTAAGATCTTTCACTTTGTTGTTGTAATTTTGACAATGAGTTGTGACGAAACTAGTGAAAAAAGAGAAACTATTTGTTTTCATAAACATCGAACTAAAGGCGGAATAGAAATAAGAGTTGGCAGTTTAATTTGAAATTAAAAGAAATGTATTTTAAAACTATATGGGCACTGCGAGAAGCGTGCTTGCAATCATTCAACCAACTATATGGTATAAATAAAAAGAAAAACGTGCCTTATTTTACATTGCCAAATTTAAGATCCCAAACTTTTCCAAGAGAAGATGCATTTTTTAGCAAGCGGTAGGATCAGGATGTATTCGATTCGAGACTGGATACTGGAAGAATATCCAGTGACCAATTCACTGAAGACCATATTGAGGGACTTTCAGTTCCAAATGGCTAAGCAAGGAAATCTTCAAAGGTATTTATTCAAAATGGATTACGTTTGGAGGGTTGATAAAAAGAAAACGGCTCACCTTCAAAGTTGTCTCGATTTAAACGTTATACGAAACAACTTCTGGAGATGGATATGCATTTCCCAGATAGATTCAACGGTGGCGTTTACAGTTTTAGTCAGGTTAAACTACTTAGTGAACACTTTATACGAGCAATCGAAATATTTGGAGCTCAGGCTTATAAGGAGCGGTTGATCAGGCTCCTCGCCTTTCCAGTTATATTTAGGTTCTGGTCCTTAACGTTGAGGGTTGTTCCTTGTTGGTCACTTCACGTCCATGTAAACAATTTTTAGTTGCGAAGAAATTAAAAGCCTCGGATGTTCTGTCAATGTTCACACCACTAACTATTAGCGAAGGCCCTAGAGCCTAGACTGTTGCAAAGGAGATAATTAGAGATGTTACAATCGATTATTTTTAAAATTCCAATCGTTCAAATATTGGTCAGTTTTAAATTCGAACTTTTCAATCAATCGTTCTTTTAATCAAAATCATCTCCAACCGAACCGAGTTCAATGGCTAGAGTGATTGCAATCATCAATACTTTTCGATGAAAGGGTCGTTAAGATCGAATCGATCACGATTGACATACCTCTAGCAGGGTCCTATTTTATAAACATTAACAGGTGACAATTCTACAAATTTGTCGCACTTGTCTGACAAATTTAGGTTTCATAAATTATTGACAGGTGACACAATTGTCAGTTGAGTACAACGACAAATTTGTAATGACAATTTTGACATTGTCAAGTTTCGACAAATTTGTCATGACAGTTTTGTCATTGTAAGATTACCACAAATTTGTCATTGCAATGTTTCGACAAATTAGTCATAACGTACACAATGGGTCATATTCATATACGATGTTTAAGTTGTATTTAATAAAAACTGGAGTTTATCCTATTTAAATTACATTGTTTAAAAACAGTTTAAGGAAAACTTGGGTTTAAAAACAACTATAAATTTGCCCCATTGTATAAGCTGCATCGGCGGTCAGCCATCAGACGAATACGGGGAATAACATGTAGCATACGAAAACATGCACGTGCCGTAACTATTCGGGACTGATGGAAGTGTGATCATAGCCTCTTGGCGGCGGCCGCCAGTAACAAGCCTTTTAAAAAAAGGTTTGGCTAATATGATTAGGCTGGTTCCTCAGGTTGGCAACAGGTTAATTCACTGTTCCGTAAAACTTAGAATTACGAGGACGACAACAAGCCTCGGAAACGGACTGGTCTCACGACGACAACCTATGCAACGAAAACGGCAAAACGATTTACGAATTGTCTTGTGGAACGTACGATCGCTTTATAGAGCTCGAGCTGCTCAGCAGCTAGCTGATGCCCTGTCAAAATATAGAGCTGACATAACAGCACTTCTAGAAATCAGATGGACAGGGAATGGTGTTTTACAGAAGAAAGAATATGACGTATACTACAGCTGTCATACAAAACACCATGTGCTCGGGGTAGGCTTCCTAGTCAGCGAAAAAATAAAGTCTACCATCATCGGCTTTAACGCTATAAGCGAAAGGCTATGCACCCTTCGCATGCGAGGCAAATTTACGAACATCAGCCTCATTAACGATCACGGACCTACGGAGGAGTCCTCAGACGAAGAAAAAGAGACTTACTACGAACAAGTCGAGAGGGCCCTCAATGCCTGTCCCAGGTATGACGTAAAAATCATCCTTGGGGATTTGAACGCAAAAATAGGTCGGGAGGCGGTATTCAGGCATTACGCAGGCACCCATAGTTTGCATGAGAACACTAATGACAGTGGACTTCGAGTCTTAGAATTGGCAGCATCGAAAAACATGGTCGTTGCGAGTACCAGGTTCCCGCGAAAAGATATCTACAAAGCCACCTGGGTATCACCTGATGGATTCACTCGTAACCAAATAGACCACGTGTTGATAGACCGTCGCCACTACCCAAACTTGATGACGGTACGAACGTACCGAGGCGCCAATATCGACTCGGATCACTATCTTGTTGGTATGGTCTTCCGAGGGCGGATTGCCTTGCGAAGACGTATTGCATCCGCCGATCAGGTTCGAATCAACACGGCCGCCCTGCGCAATGAAAATGCCAGTAACACCTTAAGAATGTTGCGTACCGAGCAATGCAACAATCTCATAGAACGCGGGCACGCGAAGAAGAATATAAAGAGCTCAGAAGAATAGAAAAACGGCTTCACAGACAGAAAAAATCAGCCTGGGAGAAGAACTTAATCTGTGAAATAGAAAAAAGCCGAGAGCGAGGTCCGCACCAGGCGCGGAAGTTATACCAATCCGTCCGAAACATGAGGCAGTACACACCACGCTGCACATACTGCAAGGACGGAGAGGGAAATCTGATCACCGATCCACAAAGCATACTGGAGCGATGGGAAGTGTACTATAATGAATTGCTAAATGGTCAACTCACTGCAGAAGTGGAGGCTCCACTGCTTCAAGACGAATACCCTATGTTGCCGTCACCAAGCATAGAAGAGGTTGAGAAGGCTATAGACCGGCTAAAGAAAAACAAAGCCCCGGGAGCTGATGGTATACCAGCCGAATTATTTCAACACGGTGGGCCAGCTCTACGTCAGGCAATTCATAATATTATAGTGCACGTGTGGGAGCATGAAGAAATGCCAGAAGACTGGCGAAAAGGTATTATATGCCCCATACATAAGAAAGGAGATGTCACAACGTGCAGCAACTATAGAGGTATCACGTTGTTGAGTACCGCCTATAAGATACTCTCCTCTATCATACAAGACCGGATAACCCCATACGCTAAAACCATCATCGGACAATATCAGTGTGGTTTCATTTCAGGCAAATCAACAACTGATCAGATCTTTACCCTTAGGCAGGCGATGGAAAAATGTCTTGAATTTAACATCCCAACATACCACCTGTTTATAGACTTTAAGGCCGCCTATGATAGCATAGCCAGGGTAGAACTTTACAAAGCCATGAGAGAATTCGGCATCCCAAATAAATTGAAACGACTATGTAGGTTGACCATGACCAACGTAACAAGCCAAGTAAAAATAGCCGGATTGCTATCCAGACCAATCAACATCTTTAATGGACTCCGACAAGGGGATGGTTTGGCCTGCCTCCTCTTCAACCTGGCGTTGGAGAAAGCAATTCGTGACTCTGGCACGGCAACAAGAAGGACCATCCTCAACAGGTCCAGCCAGATACTGGCTTACGCAGACGACATCGACATCATCGGAAGAACCGAGCAAGCTGTACACGATTCCTTCATCCAGATCGAGCAGGCGGCGCAAAATCTGGGGCTGCACAGCACATTAGTGAAGGTAAAACAAAGTACATGGTGGCGTCGAATGCGAGAGGAACAGTTGGTCAAACAATCAATTCAACGAATTTGAAGTGGTGCAATCCTTTAAATACCTTGGGTCAATAGTAGCAGCCGATAACAATATAGAAGAAGAAATACGCGGGCGGCTTCTCAAATCCAACAGAGCCTACTACAGTCTGTCAAAGCTCTTCAAATCCAGAAATCTCACCATAACTTCAAAACTACTGCTGTACAGGACCATGGTCCTGCCAGTACTCACATATGGATCCGAGACTTGGGTGCTTAGCAAAAGGCACTCTGACCTCTTAGCCGCGTTCGAGAGAAAAGTCTTAAGGAGAATTGTTGGCCCCATATGTGAGGAAGGACGATTCCGGAGACGGTACAGTCATGAATTGTACGCAATCTATCTTGAAGCAGATATCGTCACAAAAATTAGGCTCGGTAGACTTCGGTGGGCAGGGCACCTAGCTCGCATGAGCGAAGAGGAACCTGCTCGGAAAGTTCTTTGTGGTACATTCTATGGCAGACGACAGCGTGGTAGACCATGCTTGCGCTGGAGAGATGGCGTAGACCAGGACGGCCGGAGGCTTGGGGTGCGCAACTGGATGGCGTCGGCTCGAGACCGGGATAGGTGGAGTAACTTGTTGAAGGAGGCCAGGACCGGACCCCGGTTGTCGAGCCGATGATGATGATGATGAAAAGCTGCATCTATCTATTTAAGTGAACGATTATATATAATATTAAGATAGGTACAAATGGTGTCTACAAATGCTTACTCATTTTCAGTTGGCGCATCAATTTTTATCAGGGAACCATCTACAATTCCAGCAACAGCATGAATTACTGTGGTATCGACTAAATATTTTCGGCAGCCCAGCAAATGGAATGCTGTTAATGTCCACCGATTATTAATATAACTAGCCGAAAACCCGTCGAAAACGACGGTGGAAATAAACTATTTTTGTTAAAGATTCTAAGGCGTTTTAATTTAAGTAAATTTTGTATACCTGTAAATAGAGAGGAATCTTGACATGGCCAGAATTGAAATAATACGGTAGACAACATTGTCTATAGTTATTGTTGGAAATAAAACAAGATTATTTAATAATTTAAAGAATACGTTTGTTATAAAAAACACGTATTGGGTAAACGAAAGTACGACAAGAAGAGAAGGATAAAACGATGTTTGACAATTGTTTGACATTTGATTAATTTGACATAAGGACAGTTAAAGACTGCCAATGAGTACTGCCAGATAAATATTCTACACACCCCCTCAAATTCAAAAGTGTCAAGTATCGTAATATTAATATAATATTTACGCTTTTTATATTTTCAAATAAACAACAAAATTAAATGAACTGAAAAATTAAGAAATTCAAATACATAGAATTCGTTTAAAGTTAAAATAAATTGTATCAATGATACTATAGCTATAGTAAAGAATCTTTAAAGTTAAATCGTTTTTAAGAAATGCATATGTTTATAATGAGCTGCCATCGGTAAAGCCTTTGTCAGAGCATCGGCATCATATCCTCAGATTTTAGAAAAATAGCTTGTATGATATTTTAAGCTACTGCTTCTGGAACGTAGTGATAGCGGACGTCAATGTGTTTCGTCCTTCCTTGGTTGGTTTGGTCGTGTGCTATATGCTTTGTACTTTGGCTGTCACAGTAAATCTCGATATGTCCTTAGTGTAATTTTAACTCCATCATGATATTGCGAAAATAAGCTGCATCTTTGGCCACGGACGATAACGTTATTCGGTACTAGACGTTGCCACAATCCTTTGTTTCCGCGAACCCCAATGGACAGCTCCACCAGCATACAAAAAAGCAAATCCAGACTGTGATTTATAATCGGTCGTGTCTGCAGCCCAACTGGAATCCGCGTGCCCCTGCAGTTGTTGGTTTGTCTTCCTATACATCAGGGTTGAAGTTTTTGTGCTAATTAAATACCTTATGACGTTAAGTGCTGCGATCCAGTGTTGCCTTCTTGGATCCTCGACGAATTGAGACAGTGTATTTACTACGTATGAGATATCCAGCCTGCTAAACGCTGACAAATACAGCAGACGTCCGATGAGTTGCCTGTATGCGGGTTTGTCAGCTGTTACTCTTTCTCCTTCTATGTCCGGTTCTTTTTGAAATTTCAATCCAGCTTGCGCAGGTAGACGTGATGGTTTTGCTTTATTCAAATTATAGGATCTTACCGAAATGTTGATGTAGCCTGTTTGTGCAATCTCAAATACTCCATCATTCTTTGGATAACTTTTAACATACTGAAGACTGTTCCTTTGCATCATTCGTTGCTAGTAGTAAATAATCTACGTAGACAGTTATAATAGTAATCAGTTTTCCACTCCCCTTGTAGTAAATACATTTATCATAAGCTGATGCTGCAAATGTAAGTTCTTTTAGAGTTTTGTCCAGTCTCAAATTCCATTGGCGTCCGGATTGCTTAAGACCGTAAATAGCCTTTTTGAGCTTGCTGACTTTGTTTACAGAACCTCTTTTAAATTCATTTGGTTGTTCCATATAGATGACAGTATCAAGCTCTCCGTTCAAATATGCAGCTGAAACATAAAGATGGTGTACTTGTAGATCGTGTTTTGCCGCTATAGCCACAGTTAGGCGTATGGAATGGTTGTTGGCAACGGGGGAATAGGTGTCAGTATAATCGAGTCCATAAATCTGATCATACTCTTTCGCCACCAATCTCGCCTTTCTCCGGTCAATACTGCCAACTGTAAAATATTTCGTTTTAAAAACCCATTTTGATTTGATTACTTGCCTGTCCGTGGGTCTGTCAACTAACTCCCAAGTTTCATTCCGCATGAGTGAGTCGTACTTTTCTTGCATTGCTTGATGCCATTCATTACGGTTCTCCATGCCCTTTAGTTGTTTTAGGCTTACTGGGTCGGTGTTGGCAGTGTAAGCTACTTTAGATTCGAACTGGAACATTTGGTTTTGGTTTACTTCAGCAGGCGTGTGTTTTATTGGTTCTTGAGTGTGATTAAATTCTTAAGTGTTGCGATCCTGAGTTTTAAGATCAAAAACATAATAATTCTTGTCGCTTTTTTTGATTTTCATCCTTGGTTGAACCTTCGTTAAGAAAACGTACATATATGCTTTTGATTATGATACGCGTTCCGGGTTTCCACAACCTATATGTTCCATATTCGTTTTCATATTCGACCATCACATGTTCCGCGCTCTTTGCATCGAATTAACCCAGATTACCTACTTTCTCCAGTACATATGCGCAAGTTCCAATGCATTTAAACGATGATACATTCGGCTTCTTACCCCTCCATAATTCCTCTGGAGTAACTTTACCATTCACCTTCGTTGTGGATCTGTTTCTAATAAAGGCGGCTGTGCAAATCAACTCGGCCCACAGTATATCCGGTAACGCAGCTTCTAGTCCCAGACATCTCGCCATTTCCACCAAGGTTCTGTTTGCTCGTCCGGCTATCCCATTCTGCTGAGGTGTGTATGGTGCAGAGGTGTCATGGTCAATTCCATTCCGTTGCAAAAACTCCTGAAAATGAGCATTCATATATTCCGTGCCATTATCTGTTTTTAATCAATTGATAACTTCGCCGGTTTGCTTTTTTGTAAAAGTCTTAAAAGCTGTAAATTTGTCCAAGCCTTCGCTTTTCTTTTGCATAAAATATATTGAAACTCGTCGCGAGTAATCGTAAACTTCCTTCGCAAGGGTAGTCACCTTGTTGTGGTGCGAAGGCTTAAGTTTCAAAGATTCATCTGATCTGTGAATCTGGGGAAATCTGGATCTACAGTGATTTTGATGAGTAACGAACCAAGAACTGCCCACCACTTAATCCAGGGTGTTACGTCACCGTGCCTATTGGATGGTTTGCAGCCAAGGGATATAACGGCTGTATTCTAACGGTACCTCTTCGAAACCGGGTCAAGTCGAAGAGTAACCTGACCTTATCTGTGTACAGGGGGTGATACGCAGACGGACTTTTCCTTCCCCCATACTCGTGGGAACAAAAATGAATAACAAACAAAAAAACAAAACAAAAACAAAAGGGGACGACGTGCAAGAATCGGGCCGAAGTTCTTAACGGAAGCCGATTCAATCAACGACGACAACGTGACAGAACAAGAGGAGAGCTTCCTTCTCGAATCTTCTTCAGCCCTTAAGGCTACTTCCGACGGCAGCATTGAAGCAAGTGTCATGGATCTAGGAAATTTATTCCTAGGTGACAATGACACTGTCTCCCTTGCTGGCTCGTCCATTTCAACATCGTCAGTAGCCTCTAACCGAAGCAGAATTAAGAGCTACAAGAAGACGATTAGGGCTTTGGAAGGGAAAAAGTGGGAGAGTCTTAGTGATAGGGAACAACTCAGGCTTCAAGTTGCTCGTGCCTACCTACGGAGTCGTGATCCTTCGGGCAACACTAATTCAATGGTAGTCACAAGCAAGAGCGGAAATGTGGAGTCGTCCGAGTCTGTGACAGGCTTAAGCCCGTCGGGACTAAAGACGAACACACACGAAGCTCACATGAACCCGAACTTAAAGAGTGTAATAGGTCCACCCAAATCTGTGAAAGTTCTAGAGGCCCATCGGGACTGAAAGTGGTACCAGTGCACTCGAAGCCAGCAACAACATCTGAGAGAAAGATGGGAGCACCTAGTTCTGTGACAGGCCCATGCCCGTCGGGATCACACAGGTACCCGTCTGCCTCTGCAATTGAAGGGAAAAAGTTAGGCAGTGTGGAGAAAGTGGGGGACTCATCAAAGTGACAGGCATAAGACGTCGGGACCGGTAGTGGGTTCATCGGCTTGTTTGGCTAATGTAGGCGGTGATAAAGAACTGTTGAACAAATCTGGGACTGTGACAGGCCACAAGCCCGTCGGGACCTACGACGAGTTCAACAGGAAACTTGATCCCAAAAGTAGGCTCACGGGAAGACGGGGACGAGAATATAGACAGTGTCTGTACAGTACTCTCCTTGCAGAGGGAAACCAAAGCAGGAGGTACTGCTCAGGCTGACATTCAAACAGCATCGCTGAAGTACGGCCCGAATAGAGTACGTAACGCCAGAAGAACGCTCCAACGCCTCAAGGGTATAGAACCCAGCTCCTTAACGGAAAGACAACAATTATCGTTAGCTAGAGCTAGAGAAACCCTAGAGAATGTGCCGTCCTGCAGTAGGGAACCCGCAAGGAAGCTTGGAGGGAGAGGGAATGGCAAAGCTCAATCCTCGCCTTTGGCATCAACAAATGCCGCCGGTGTAGTAAACGCATATCCCGCACTTTGGACAGCTTACATCTCTGAAAGGATTCAAAGTGATGGAATGTGAGGACGCTGAAACCCTCAAATGGTTGAAGAAGTTCATCGCCAACACGGAAGCACCATGGCCAAAAGCCAACCTGCGTCTTCAAACCTAAGGGTCGTTTATTCCTTCCCGGTCCTTACCTGCCGAAAGAAAGAGTGCAACTCAACATCCAAAACCTCAACCCGGAACTTTTAAGTAAGGACTGGCAGGTGGAGGAAATGGGGCCGCACAATGATAAAAGGTCACCAAAATATCCAAATAAACACAATGATAAAGGCATGGAGATTGTGGTGAGACTCAGTCACAAATCCATGCCACTACTGCGCAAATGTGGCTACAAAATACGCGTCGGCATCACCCGATGCAAGATAAGATCATTTGTGACGGTGTACAACAAGAAAAGTGGGGAAACGACTAGCCGGCATGAAGATACGCCAAATTAATCTTCATCACAGCAAAGCCGCTAGCGCCAACCTAGTACATGCTATGACAAGCGGCAATATTGATCTAGCTCTGGTGCAAGAACCTTGGGTAGTTCGATGTCAAATACGAGGGCTTAGATCGAAAGACCTGGTAACGTATGAGTTTCCACAAAACAATGAATGTACAGTTCGAACTTGCATTGTTGCTAAAAGTCAGGTTAACCTATTTCTTTTATCCACCCACAGCAATATTGACCAGACCGCTATAAAATGCGAAAGACAGATGGCTATCCAATTGTCTTCGCATCAATTTACATGCCCCATGGGACGGACGATCCCCCCAACGAAATGCGAAGGAGCTTGTCAAAAAAGCTCGAGATGATAGATGGGACCTTATCCTCGGATGTGATGCTAACTCCCATAATGTACAATGGGGTAATACAAACACCAACCCACGAGGTGAGTCAATTCTTGAATTTATTATAGAACATAATTTAATTATAGGAAACATAGGCAACGAACCAATATTCGTTACTAGAAATAGAAGGGAAGTGCTAGATATAACCCTTATTAACAACTCTAATTCTTTTTCGTTAAGTGGCTGGAAAGTATCTACTGAATCTTCCTTTTTTGACCACAGAAGTATTGATTTTGAAATTGGAGATAATATAAAACAAAAAGAACCATATAGAAATCCCAGAAAAACTAACTGGGATCGTTTTGTCACAAAAGTAGAGGAAAAACAAGATATATTACAAGGCCTGAATTATGAGTCACCTAAAGATATTGACAATACGGTTGAGACACTGAACCTGATTCTCAAAAGCGCATACGAAACATCTTGCCCCGTAATAGCTCCGAGTACAAAAACCTCACCCCATTGGTGGTATAAAGAGCTGCAACATCTAAGAAAAGAAGCAAGAAAACTCTTCAATACCACAAGAAGAAGCAATAAACTCCATTTTATACTTGCAAAAAAAAATTGGTACTATGTACTTAAAATATCTTAAAATATCAACTTACCGTTAAAGCTTTAAAATAAAAATAATATAAATTCGAAATACCAAATAAATGTTTACTAACCTGAGTTTCAATGAAGTATAGTGTCGATTTGCCGTAAAGCTTTAATCTTTAAAATGTTATAGCATGTTAATGGTTTACTAATCCGAGTTCAAAAAATTATTTAAACCTTTTAAGTAAAGTAAGTAAGTTTAAAATAAAAACTTTTCCATTTTATTTTTTACCAAAACTTTTAATTTCCACTTTAGTTTTCACAAAAACTTTGATTAATATATTTCAGCACAACGTATTGTGTTCATTGTGAACCATACTTCAGTATATCCATCTTAACCACCAGTGGTAAAAAAAGCTTTAATTTTCTTTTCGTGAGGTTAGTTTTTCAAAGCTCATTCGATTCTTGTCTTTACTAGTCGTGTTTTGTTGGTAATTTTTAGTTAGTCAGCACTGAAAAGAACCAATAAAACGCTATATTCACTTTTGTATCCACTTTTTTATTTTATTTCAAAGTTGGTATTCTTGACTTTATGCCAAGCCGAAGTTTCAAATAATTTTATGGATGTGTCTGCAAAGTATGGCTAATTGAATATGCCGAGTTGGTCAACTTTGTACACCACCTTCCACTACAAACAAATAAAAACCGGATAAATAATCATTATTTAGCTTGAATATTACCAAATTAAATTCCAAATTATATAATTTTATTTAAAAAATCTGCTTTAACCAATTTTTATTTGTTTTTAAGAGAAAAGTTCAAAATCATCAAAAATTTTGCAACTTTCGTAGGTTGAAAGCTTCTTTCTTCTTCCGCAAAACGCGGCCCTAAAGGAAAACACATTGAACACAACCATTAATAATCATTGTATATGGAGTCCATGTCTTAAGCTGTCATAGGTGCCACCAACCTCTAAGCAAAAAATGTATTGACATTACACTTCGTGCCAAAAATTTCCAGGATTTCCAAGATTTTATCTTCACTTTAATGTTCTTTTTAATAACTGACCAATACACTTACCAATAAAACATGCCTACTTATCCATTTCCAGAGCCCAAAAACGATTTCAGATAAGTTTTAATAGTATAGATGCCGCTGCAATTGAGTTGGAGAAAAATATTCGTCTGTTAATATTTGGTCGTACTGCTACGAGAACAATCAAAGACGAATTCAAGTACTTTGCTATGTTAGTGTCCCCATATATTTAAAATAATTATTTTATGCCTAATTTTTTTCGAGTTGCCAACTTTGGTGTCTTTTTTTAGCCAAACTGTGGACATTTGTCCAGAAATATAGTTTTCATGACTTAGTTTGACATTTCCTCTATCTAACAGCATGTAAACTATGTAAGTCGGTTCAGTGATTGCTGAAATACAGACGGATTAAGATTGGACCTTAAAAATGCTTAACTTCCGCAGATTTTTTTAAATTTAAATTTAACATTTCCCGTTTGTATTTTCAGTAAATTTAATTTGTTTTGGTGCTTGTCCCTGATAAACATATTTTTCTTTAAACTATAAGCAACGCCATCTCTACATAATCGTTTTCAAAACTAAAAATGAGTTAAAAGTGAACAAAGCCGTTTTTGTTTGCTCCGTACTTTTTTACCGGTTTCGATCGATTTCGATGCTTGCCTCTTCGCTCTACTTATCCATGTTCAGTATCCGAAAACATTGAACCAAAAAGCTCTTACCAACAATGATAACCCGAAAAGCTATCTCCAACACTAACGAACGATCATACTGGCTTTTATTATAGGGAGGATACATTTTTTTGTTACTTACTTACCCATGCGAAATTTTTTTTTTTAAATTGAAAATCACTTAATCCAGTAAAATCATTATTTATTCCTTCTTTAAATTCTCAAGGGCGTATACATATTTACCATTTTTTATCGTATTTGTCACTTCACCTTCAATATTTGACAGAAACTCAATAGGGAATTTTACCAATTCATTGTCATGACAATTTTTTTATGGTCCATAATTTTGTCACGAATTTTCCGACAATTCTACAAAATTGTCTAGAATTATTGGATCGGAACTTGACAATTGTCAACTACTCAAGTTGTCACTTGACAAATTGTCGCCTGTCACCTGTCGCACCTGTCAATGTTTATGAAATAGGGCCCAGATACCACCACCATCCAATAAGTGTAATGGGATAGGCTAGGCAAAAGAAAGAATTGTGTTATAAAAAAAACTTGACGACTGCTAGTACGAGCAAACGCAGTGTCTTTTCGAAAGTGGATTCTTCGTTAGAGACGGATGTATAAAAGAAGTCTTTTTTATACTTAAGGAGCTATGACTACCCTTATAGTGATGATGACGATGCACATTGGTTTTGAATACCTGAACATTAAAATGAGAGGGAAAATCGTGTGGGGCAAGGCATTCCACAAACTTTGGCTAAAGAATGAATCATTGGGTCATATTCATAGATGTTTGACAAGTTGTTATTAAGTTGTTTTTAAGCTAAACTCGAGTTTTTAATATGCATAGAACATTTAAACCCAAGTCTTAACGAAAAACTCGAGTCTAACTTTAAACAGGACCGAACCCATGTTTAAGTTGTATTTAACTCTGGTAAACGTCAGAAATAGGTACACAAATGAAATAATTTGTTAAGGGTCGCGAGTGATTTTCTTTCTTGCAAATAAACTAAATACATAAATAGATAGTAGGTAATATTTCTACATATCTCCCTACCTACAATAAGACAAATATAAGCGGAATATAGATATATTATTCACGCAGATGAGGATATAATTGTGCAATAAAATAATCGAGATGGAGAAACTAGATACTGTGGCATTTTATCAGACATTTTCTTAATTTGCATTTAAAATTTGCATCGCGGATTGTGCTTATTTTAAATTTTATAATTTCCTGTTCCCAGACAAAAATTATCAATAAAAAAATATAGTAAACATCTGGCATGTATCGTTTTCAATCTTTTTTTTTCTTACATAATAAAAAATCAATCTATCCCACTCACTGCATATGTGGAACCCAAATCAGGGACACGTTTCACTCGTGTTTTACTAAACAGAGCTGAAAAATCATCTATGCATAACAATAGGGCTTTTTAGGTAACAACGATATATCTCTTTCTCGTTCTCACAGAATTGTCAAAAACAGCAGTATGATGAACAGCTGATTTTTTTTTTATCATTGTTGAAAAACTGATTGAAAACAAAAGCGGGAATTTTAAAGATTTGTGCGCGAAAATTGTGAAAATTGTTGGTTTTGCTAATTAAAATAAATTTTTAGGCCACGGAAATCACAAATTTCACACAAAAAAGAATACCGCATTTAAAAATTATTTCCAAATTGTTTTCATCAAGATCTTGAGTTTGACAGTTTGAAAAAAGCGCGATACATATTTCAATCTGTCTTCATCATAGTGTGAGCTTTGACAAGATGGTAAAACTCCCTATTGTGTCTAACCTGAGTGTTAACGTTAGACTCCAGTTCAGAAGAATTCGAGTTTACAAAATGTATATGAATATGGGCCATTGTATTTAACAGTACGTCCGCAGTTAGGCTCAAGGGTGAACTGATGAACATTCATAGCTAAGCGGGTATACCGGCGGAATATTTTAAGGGGGGGAATGCAACTGGCGATTTCAATTGAACACTGTTTATAGAAGAAGTGATAAAATAATATTATGCTATGTTCATACCAGGCTCGAAATTGCGCAATTTGAGACCTTAATTTCGAAATTATGAAAAGTGTTCACACCTAAATTTAGGTGATTTGGTTTGACAATTTTAATCAAACATTAGAGAAAATACGATAGAGTATATAATAGAGTATCTAATTTTGCTAATCATTTACTGAATATGCCGCCAGAAAATTACTTGCAGTTTCGCACTTTATCCCTGCTTTCGAATGTTTTACTCTCACACCAACCAGTAACCACCCTACCTGTTTGAGAGAATAACAAGGGGCTCTTCGAACAGGTCTGAATAGTTAATTCAACCACGATACGCCTCCTTGACATCTAAACAGCAATGCTTTGTTAACACTACACGGCAGTGGAATTCTTTGCCTCGCCACCAAAAATTAAAAATATAAGGATGGGAAACAATGGCTGATAACGGCATTTGCCTACGAACTCGAACTGTCATTTGACTGATTAAGGCCGTGTGCGAACAGCGTTAAAATTTTATCCACTGGCTAATTTTTGACGTTTGAGTTGAGGTAAATAAATGTTTAGCTTTTTGGTGTGCGAACTGGATTGAATGGGATTTTTAACACTAATATATTTTTTTAAATTTCCCTACAAGAATTGAAAAATGTCCCCTTCTTTTTCTTGGTACGGGGAAATGTAAAAATTTGTTTTGGAAAAAACGAAAAAAAGAACGCAGCATATAGGAAAGTTCTTAGCTGAGTATGGAATGGTAGGAACCATCCAATTCTGTTTAGTAGCTTAGAAGGTATGGCCCCATTTAGCATTTTCAACGTATACCTACATTTTGTAAATCCTATGAATTGTTTTTGATTTTGAACCAAATAAAAAACTGACTTTGCAGAAAGTAGCTCGGATCAAATGTGTGTCTGGAATTATATCAATCATCCAGATCAGTTCAGTGGTTTAGAAAATATGGTCCCATTTAATATTTTCAACCGCTATCGCTGCTGTTCCGTTCTGATATAAAACAAAAAACTTAAAACGCAGCATTTTTTATTATATGTATACCGCAGAAATAATAAAGGATAAAACATTGTTTTTGAAAGTTATTATAAACCTATTGGTTCAACATTTTGCCAAAAGCTTTTAAACTCATAATATAAGAGTTTTCGCAAAAGCGACCCCAGCCCCACCTATTCGGTTATTTGAAATAGCCTTAGTTAGTCATTTCTTAGAACATCAGCTATCCACCAGTTAAAGCCCATTCAAAATCGGTACATCTGTTTCCCGTCGTCGCGTTCGTTAGTTGAAAAATAAAATTTTCCATAGCGCCACCTAGGGGATAATTTCAAATTATTAATTTGCATCATTAGTTACTTCCTATATTATCAGCCATCTGGCACTGAAGGTCCCGTCAATATCGGTCCTGTAGATTCTGATCGGTTTATATTTACCAAAATGCAAAAAAATCGACACTATCTATCGGTCAGCGAAAGTCTCGTCAAAATCGGTCTAGCCGTTCTCGAGATTAGCCAGGACAGACAGACAAACATTTTAAAAATGTGTGTTTTGATATAAGGGCTGTGTATGCTCTCATATGAGTGTAGTAAAATACTGTTATTTTGACATTACAAACAGACACTCCATTTTTATTTATGTGTATAGATTTATTTTATTTTGTTAAAGAAAAAAAATTGAACTACTTTGTAAAATAATTAAAATTATGGGAAGTTTTAACGCGGTACAGAACACTGGTTTGGCAGCTGAACTTTAAAAAAAAATTTGTTTCACAATGAATATCAATGTACAAAAAGGTATATCGGTTAATTTTAGTAATTCTTCGTACGTAACGAAGTTAAATTAAACATAATTTACAAAAACACAAACGGAAAATTTGACATTAATGATTAATATAAAACAAACAAAAATAAATGCAAACAAAAACAAACACACTACCCCGACTGTCTCTCTTACTCCTTTATCCACTCCTTTATCCACTGGCTAACGAACAGCGTTGAAATTTTTTAAGTTTATATTGACCACACTAGTGTCATAATCAAGCCAATGGATACAATTTTAACGCTGTTCGCACACGGCCTGAGTTGCAAAAAATGTGCGTTAAAAACTCACACCAGTGCAACTTAGGCCGTGTGCGAACAGCGTTAAAATTTATCCTCTGGCTAATTTTTGACATTTGAGTTGAGGTGAATAAATGTTTAGCTTTTTGGTGTACAAACTGGATTAAATGGGATTTTTTAACACATGCTTTTTTTAAATTTCCCCACAAGAATTAAAAAATGTCCCTTTCTTATTACTTTGTTACGGAGAAATTAATAGGTAAGATTGTTTTGAGGTCAATTTATAAAAAAAAGTCTGCAACTCAAACAATCGGCGCGCGTTTAAACTTTTTATTTTCTCAATAAATGTATACAATTTTATTCTTCGTTGTTGAAACTAGCTAATAGTAGATACAGTAAATAAAGAGAGAAAAAATGTGTTAACCCTACAAAATGGTCGGGTATTTCTGAATTTTTGATATGTTGTATAGGATGTTTGGCTGATGTAAAAATACAATTTCCACAACCACAACCTTTCCCCCCCCTTCGCTATTAGGAAAAAACTGCAAAATATCTTCACTTTTTTGCTTATTTCGACTAAAATTTGTTTCTGTGCATTTTATCGAAAAAAAAAACTAATAACAAAATTTGTAGAAAACAAAATTTCCTACAAGTGTGATATAGAAAGTTTATTTGTACCATCTACGATTCATCCAAAAGTTGGTACTTTTTAAAATATTGAGTTTCTTTGACTTTTAAAGCGCAATATCTTCGTGATGGTTGATTTTAGTGGGAAACTTTTTATTAAGGGAACGATACAATGGAATGAGGATTGATTAAAAAAAAATTATATTAAACATAATAATGAAGTGGCTATTTGTTTTGGGTTTAGTAATTAGTTTTTTTTTCGATAAAATGTACCAGAAATAAATTTTTCCTGATGGCAAAGGGGGTGGAGGGGGTGTGGTGTGGAAATTGTTTTTTTTTATTACCAAACATTTAATAGTTACAACATATCAAACATTTAAAACTGCCCGACCTTTTGTAGGTGAAATTCTCTTTATTTTGCTGTTCTATAAAATTCCCTACAAAAAAAATAAAAACGCAAATTTGAAATTTCAAAAAACAATTTATTAATGATTTGCAATTTCATAATTGTGGCTTTTCTAAATTGTGTTTTGTTAAAGAAATAAAATAGATCTACACTGTAAAATAATTTAAATTTTGGGAAGTTTTAACGCGATACAGAACACTGGTTTGGCAGCTGAACTTCAAAAAAAAAAAAAAAAAAATAACAAATTTGTTTCACAATAAATAGGAATGTAAAAAAAGTATTATCGGTTAATTTAAGTAATTGTTCGTTCATAACACAGGATAATTAAGCGGAATTCACAAAAACACAAATGGAAAATTCGACGTCAACATAAAATCAAACGAAAATAAATGCAAATGAAATGAATCCAACAAAACACACGTCACACTGGTTTTTGGCAGCTGAACTTCCAAAATAAAATATAAAAAATCTGTTTCACAGAATAGAAATGTAAAAAACCGGTTAATTATTGTTTGTTCGTTAAATATTGAGTTATATAAAACACAATTCACAAAAACACTAACGAAAAATTCGATATTAGTCGAACAAACAAAAATAAATGCAAATGAAAGCAATGCAACAATAAAAACAAACACATTACGCCGACTGTCTCTCTCACTCCTTCATAGACATAGAAAATTTATATTCACCACACTAGTGTCATAGTTTAGCCAATGGATACAATTTTAACGCTGTTCGCACACGGCCTTAATCAGTCTACCACAGTTTTCCCCTGTGGAGAATTAATTTGTCTGTTATTATTAAAAATCGGCAGTTATTTTCAAAAAATTATGAAATTCGTGGGGGCGTTCCGGATTGAAACTTTTAAACTGCGCTTTCACTGGGAGTCACGACTCACGACGGACAGGTCGACTCGAACCTGTCTTTCCGCTTTCTTCAAAAATGTTGTGGATATGTGTCGAAATTTACGGGCTCACTCATTCATATATTGAAGATTTGTTATAAAATCAAGATCTAGCCTGTGCGCGAGAATCTCTTGTAAATCTCTTGCCAATAACTTATCACACACCTTTTTAGGACTGAACGTTTTCATTTCAAGTGTCGTTTTAGATGTCAACAACGAATTTGTCAATAAATTTTGTAAATATTTTTCATTTTTGTTAATTTTTCACCAAATCAAACCCTTTAATTGCATTTTTTGCCACTTGTGACGTAAGCACTAACAGAAAAGCAATAAAATGGTGGAATTTTGTTATCACTATACCTCAACCTATGAGTGAAAGATAGCAAGGTGCTGTATCAGACGTCATTTAGTTAATTTTGCTTAAATATTTAAGTTACATTTGAGCACAGGTAAAAGTAGGTGGAGCTTCCTGAGTTGATGTTCTATTTATTTATAATTCTATGCATTTGAGCAACCTTAAAAAATTCTTATTTATAATCAATTTTTGAACCCGAAAAATGGGAGTGCGCAATAAGTGAGGAGTGTAGACTCTCGTGAGGCGGCTGCAAATTACAAAAATCGGAGTCATGAGTACCTACTGTTCCATTTCTGAATTTGATTATTTTCATTTTGTACATACTGCTTGATTCGACGATTAAAGGCGCGATCCGACGTTAAAAATTTACAAACAAAATCTGACCGCTGCGTTCTTACTTTCCCAGTATTCGTATTAACCTTACCGTCGCGCGTCGAGTCGTTGGCCCGCGCTGTTTTACAGAGCCTTAACATTACATTTTTCTTATGATGTGTAAATAAGAGTGAACAAAAGTTGAATTTTCGGCAGAGGAAACAAACGCAAGCATTTATAATGTTTATCTTCTTTTATAAAATGTAAAACAATTACTTAATTACAAAAAAAAAAAATAAGAGATAAATTTAGTGTAGTACCCTCCTTAAATGAGTCGCAATTAAGGTCAAAACAGCCTTTCAATTTTTTTTAACATACATGAACGCACATAAATGTTTGTGGTAAAAAAACGAAATCCACCACATCTCATCAGTCTGATGACAGTTCAGGTTTTTTTCTTTATTTTTGTTTTGGTTCTCGGCGCCTACTGCCCAACAAGGAGAAATGAGTCTTTAAAAAAACGATTTTTAAAAAAGTTTTTAAATTATAAAAATGTGATCAAGGCAGATAGATGAAACACGTATCTTCAGCAACTCAATTTAGTTAATGGACAACTTGTGCATTTGCAGCAGAACGAGAAAGGCTCCTCAACCAAATCACCCAAATTAAAATCATCTTTAAACAAACATTTTCAAAGTCAAAATGGCCGCAATTCTTCACAATCTTCTGCAGCCATGATTTGTAAATATGTAAATGTTTTAATATAATTAAAGTTTTTAGAGAAACACCAAAAAATGTTTATTAATTGTGCACGCAAACTACCCAAACAAAAAAGTAGAACTATAAAAAAAAATAAATTCACCTTGGTTCCCTTCTCAATTTTACACGGATACGAATAGGAATTACAAAAACAACAATGTAAACAAATGGTTATATTTTTAATGTTTGCTCGCCACATTCAAAGAATAAACAACAGCAACCTTTTTAAAATCAAACTGCGAAAATTTCTATCAGTATCTTCACTTTTTCTTTCTTTCTTTCTTTGTTTCTTCTTTTTTTCATTTCAACCATACTTTCATCTATTTTCCTTCTTTTGTCTCTATTTTTTTTATCAAATAGTATCTTGCTTTATCAATCAATAAATTTGATTTAATTTTAATTTTGTTTTTTATTTAAATATAATTATTTTTATCTAACACATTTTTTTTTGTCTTCTTACTTTTTATTAAATTGCTCTCTTTTTAAATTTTTATAGGTAACACTAGTTTTAATGTGTTTATCCTTATCGAAATAAATAAAATAAAAAAATATATATGTTTTTTTCTTTCTTGCTTATGTGAGCAATACGATTGTGATTTTGACAAGGCGATAAGCAGCCATATTTTGTTTAGTTCATTTAAATTGAGTTAATTTGAGATGATTTTGAAATTGCGTATTTGTATGGGAAATTGTGCAATTTTGAAAGTAATTTCAAATAATCTGTTGAAATTGCGCAATTTCGTTAGATGGGAACATAGCATTAGGCAAGAAACATTTCGGCGGTGTTCTAAGGAACAAAAGTTTCCGTAACGGATCTGTCTCCAATAAGTTTTAGATTCCATCTAATAGATTCAAATGAGTTATAGGAGCACCTGCCCAGATATGAGAGTTATATTCAAGGTTTGGGCGAATGTATGACTAATAAATTGTAGCTAGATCAGAAAGGGAAAAAATTGCTTGCATCTTTTTAGAAAACCTAAGCGTTTTGCTGCGTTTTTCTCGACTTCAAATATGTGATATGTGATAGATGATTGGTAATACAGATATCGAGAACACAGAGCTTTTCGGTTTCTTCGATGCAAAAGCCATTCATGGAAAGTGGCAAGGGTGGTATATTTCGCTTCGCCGACAGACGACAGCATTGTGTTTTAGAAGCATTAAATACGGCAGGGTTTTTTAAACCCCAATGCCGTCAAAATCGGAATTTAATGATAATTTTTCACATCCGAATAGCAGGTATGTGAATCTGGGAACGAATATGAAAAACTGAGGGTGATGTCGTCAGCAAAACAATTTAATGGATTAGGCGTTTCAGGCAACAGGTCATTTATGAATATCAGAAAGAGAGTCGGAGACATAACAGAGCCTTGGGACACGCCAGGGGCAAATCGTCACATCCGTTTACGAAATGGCAAACGTACGTTAGACAATTACGTTAGACCTTACACGTTAGCAAAAGATGAGATGATGGCATACGATCATAGTACGAACGTAATTTTTCACTCTGTACTAGAATCGATTTTAAAAATAGAATAGTTTATACGTCATAATGGCATGGTAAAACATTTGGCTGGATTCACATTATTTTCCACCGGTAAGCCGCGCTGCGCCCAAAAGCCGCGCTGTAAATTATAAAAATTCAAAAGCATATAAATTACATGCTTTTAATTTAAAATAAATTATTAAAGTGAATATAGTACAGACGCAGAGCTTGTTGGCTATAATTGTAGGTTTAAGATGTTAGTTAAAATTCAATAATTACAGTGCGGCTCACTTTGGAAACGAAAAAAGTATGAATACATGAATTTATTACACTTTAAGTTGCATTCTTTCAATGTTTTTTTCTTTGAAAGAAATCATTAAAGCAAAGGCGATGAAAAAACTAAGTTTTTTAAGTTGTTAAATATTAAAACTACCGGAAGTCCGAAAAGACCGAAAAGGTTAAATTTAAAATAAAAATGTTCGACGAAAGTTGAACCCTTTTTCGGCCATATTATTCACTCGTTAAATCCAGATGTAAAATTAAACCCAAAAATTAATTATTCACTTAATTCATTTCTCAGCCAAGTTTAATATTGTTTGTTCACAGAAAATAACACATATAGAAACAAAGATACCTAATGGAAAAAACCATCAGAAAAGATTGTTTTTATATAAAAATAAGCGAAAACAAGAATTATTTAAATCCTGATTTAAGTTTTAAACTACTGAATAATATGGCCGTAATGGTTGTATCGACCAATCTTAATCCGTCTTTGTTTCAGGAATCACTGAACCGATTAACACGGCTCATATGCTGTTGGATAGAAGAAATGTCAAGCGGAGTCGTGGGGATTATATTTCTGGACAGATGTTCACGGTTTGGTTAAAAAACAGCACCAAAGTTTCGGAATTCGAAAAAAATAGGACAAAAAAATGATTTTTAATAAAATACAAATTTTCATGTGAAATTAAGCGATTTTTAATGTTTATAATGACCAATTTTAATCCGTCTGTGTTTCAGCAATAACTGAACCGATTTACACGGTCTATATGCTGTTGTATAGAGGAAATGTCAAACTAGGTCACGGTTTGCTAACACCAAAGTTGCACTTCCGAAACTCGAAAAAAATAGGGGAAAAACGATTATTGTCAATATATTTTTCAAAATACTTTATTATTATTATATATAGCAGTCTTTTTGTAAAGTCTTCTTTGTATCAATTATATTCTGAATGCTACCACGGATGTAGCAGTATCAGTACGTCGGCATAGCCAAGCTGCGCGCTGCACTTCCATTATGCCAGTAAGTCAATGTATTGGGAAATTGTAAACAATTTTGTTTCTTCTGTCATTCTTTATGAAAATATTTCATTCATTTAAATGAAATAGTAAAATAAACAAAATAAAATGAATTCTTCTTTATATAAAAACCTTTGAAATACTTCATAAGTGACTTATTCATTTTCAACTTAATATTTGTTTGCAGTATACAGGGTGATTGGTATAAGGTGCACCAAAAAGCTTGAGCATGTAGGTGGAGTTAAGACAAAAAAAATCGTATGGGAGGGGGTTCCCTTTCCCCCCGTTTAGGCGGGAGGGGCATTTTTCTAAAAAATTGACTTAAATCAGAAAAAAAATTATTTAAAAACATCGGTGAATGATACAAGCCTTTTGTTATATCTTTTTGAAAAGCCAGAAAACTACTATTTTATTTTATTTTTAAATTAAGTTGTTCAAAAGAACAGTTTTAAAAAAAATAATTTACAAACTCAAAATTTAAAAAAAAAAACTAAAAAAAAAATTTTAAACTAATTTTTTTTTTTTTTAAATTTTATGTAATTAACTATTATTTTTGTTTTCAAAATTCAATGCTCTTATTAATTTTTAGTCAAAAACAGAAAACCGGATGCCAAAATGTATCTTAGTTTTTTTGAGAAATTAAAAAAAAAATTGAAAGTAAAACTAGTAAATAAAGTAAAAAGTTAATTTTTTTTATTATTTGATTAAAATCGGATGGTATGTAATAAAAAATAAAAAAGGGATAATCCCCTTATTAATAATTGGCCTGAGCAGGTCAAATTTGGGAAAACCAAAAAAAAAAGTGTTTTTCTTGGAAAAAAATACTTCTAGTTTTTCTAATTTTCTTAAAAACTAAGATACATTTTGGCGTCCGGTTTTCTGTTTTTGACGAAAAATTAATAAGAGCATTGAATTTTGAAAATAAAAATAATAGTTAATTACATAAAATTTTGAAAAAAATTAGTTTACAAATTTTTTTTGTAGTTTTTTTTTCAAAATTTTGAGTTTGAAAATTTATTTTTTTAAATTTGTTCACTTAAACAACTTAATTTAAAAATTAAATAAAAGAGTAGTTTTCTGACTTTCCAAAAAAATATAACAAGGCTTTGTATCATTCACCGTTGTTTTTAAATAATTTTTTTCTGATTTAAGTCAATGTTTTAGAAAATTGCCCCTCCCGCCTAAACGGGGGGAAATAGACCCCCTCCCATACGATTTTTTTCTTGTCTTAACTCCACCTACACGCTCAAGCTTTCTGGTGCACCTTATACCAATCACCCTGTATATGGTAGCAAAAAAGGTTTTTTTTAAAGTCAGAACTTTAAAAGGAAAATAAAGAGCAAGAGCAACCACTCTTAAAATAAACAAAATAAAATGAATTCTTCTTTATATTAAAACCTTTGAAATACTTCTTAAGTGACTTATTCATTTTCCACTTAAAATTTGTTTGCAGTATTAAAATTAAACATTAGCCCAGTTTATATTTCTAAGATCTCCGAGATCTCCATACACTCAGAAATATAAACACAATTTCTCAGTGGAATTGTATGTTATTTTGCTGTCAAAAAACTGAGCCTTCAAAATTTTGGATTCGCTTGCTCAGGTGAGCGCTCAGAAATATAAACTCGCCTATTAAAATTTAATTTGTCAGCTTCAAAGTTTTGTTTTTGTTTTTTTGTTGCTGAATAAAGTGCTGAGTTAAAAGCAGATACAATCCGTGTCACTTGATTAAGGACAAGCAGTTTTCTATTTTCATTTTGCGATATTTTTCAAACCCTTCGGTATTTTGGGAAAAACTAAATGCACAATGAATGAAGGATATATTAGGTTTATATTGTTAAAAAATTTTAGGATTATGTTGATAATAGCAATATTTATGACGCTTTTCCCAGAAAGGTCATAAAATGTTTCACTTGGTTAATAGACAAATTTACCTGTTTCAAGTCTATCCCAAAAAGTCTAGTTAGCTTTAAAAATATTCTAAAAATCCTCTTAATCGCAGAAATTCTCGCTCTTAACTTGCCAAACCCAAAGCATATTTCATTGTGATCACATCTATCAAAACAGATAGTTAAGAAAAAAACAATATGTGTTCCAATTATTACGAACTGTATATAAAAAGTAACAACAGCTTTTACAACATCATGCAAAAAAACAGGTTTAAAAAAAAAATAGTTTTCAAAATCAATTCAGTCATGTTTTTTTTTCAACTAAGCTATTGAAAGCTAAGGTGAGGTATTCGAGTTTGTATAATACCCTTTGTAAAAATAACAAAATGCCATTTAAATTTTCCTTTTTATTTCGCATAAAAAAACAGATGGCGTTTTAAAGTTTCTCTCACAATATGAAAACTAAAGCAATCTTTTTAACACTGCCGTTTTGATTAAATAAATAATAATTACAAATGATTATTAAGCACATTGTGGTTGGTTTTTCAGTTTTTCTGCATGTAACAATTTTTTAAAAAATTCGGTCATTTGTTCGCAATACAAGTAAGCTCGTGTTTTTCATTATTTTAAACTTATCCGCATTGCATTTGTGAGCAGCAAATACAAAGTTTAATTAGCAACAAATAAGCCAGTCCAGTCACAAAGGTGAATAATTTTTAGCTCCCGAAATATGCAGTGGTATTATGCAAAACTTAAAAAAAACTCATAAAATTTAAATATGTAAATGTATGTATCTATTCTCAACCCGCTGGCCGATAGTATTTAAAAAAAAAAAAAAACATGTTGATGTTCAATAAAATCATTTCCTCATATAGATAATAGCTATGTATATCATTTTTAATTAGATTAATGAACGAGTAATTTAAAAAAAACAATTTTTCTGTGAAAACATTTTCTTATAAACATAATACATACATATATACAATGTTGCTTAATATAAAATGTTATCTTTCGCTTCCATTATATGAAATAAAATTAAGAAAACAAATAAAATATTCCTACATAACTAATAAACGCATAACTAGATAAATATCTAGAAACTTCAGTTAATCAGTTTTAATTGTGTGCCCTTTTACTCTACATAGCTAAAATTAAACTGAACCTGGACTAACCACCGAAGATTTGTCTAACATGTTGTTGGTAGCTAAGACATGACTCTGTTGTATATTTAAAGATGAGTGGGCAGCAGCTGCTTGAATTATTCGGTCTTCTTCCGTATTCTCCTGGAGTAATCTTTCCTGAATCGCTTGTTGATCCTGCAATGTTCGTTCTTGAAATGTATTCTCTCTTTGTATCCGGTCTTGATTGGTTCTATCTTGTATGGCACGTTGTTGTGCTTGAATTGCTCTTTCATGAATTATCCTGGTATCTTGAATTAAGCGTTCACTTAAATTCATTCCACGAACTTCATTGAGACCTGCTAACAAATTATAATTTTTACTTAGGAAAAAAAAAAACATTATTTCTACTTATTTGATTTCGATTTGCTGCGTCTTGGTTCATTGATACTGCTGAAGTACTTTCTGTTGGGGATAACTGAGAAACCACTGGCGAACGGCTCATCACTAAATTTGGGACATATCTTGAAATTTTAAGAAGTTTAATTTTATTAACAGATAAAAAAAAACAAAAATTATTTGTATAATGTTTGCAATCATGTACATAGATAAATTAATATTGAATACATATGTACATTTGTATAAATGAATAGAACTAAGGACCAAAATTCTAGTGTCTGAAAGGAAACCGACAAAAAAAGTGAGATGACAGATGAGTCTATCCTATAGTAGGGGTTAAGCTCATTTTTCCTGTTCTTGTAGAAAATGGACATATAGAAGAGTCAGAAAAACTTAGGTAGATATCACCATATTCTGCACCGGGGTATTAGAAGCCATTTTCCAAAATGAGATGTCTAAATGAATGTTTTTAATGGCACGGAATCGATTAAGATGATTTTTGAAGTTACCTTATTGGTTTTTATTAAGAAAATCAGTTATTTATGATTTTAAATACAAATATGAACATAATCTGAGGCCAAATCGCGGTTTACGTGAACGAACGGGCAAACGAAAATACCGTCACTCGTCAATCGATTGAACGTATCGGGATCACGACCGACGTTAGCTGACGGATCATAAACTATAAAATGTTTGTGTCATTTGGACACGTTCATCAGCAACATTTATGACTGATCTGTAACATTGAACGCTAAAAAAACTCTGAAACGTCAAACATTTCTTTCTTTCAAATTCTTGTTTATTTTTTTATTTTACTTGGATCAAATCTAAAAAGAACTTTTATGTTGTTGAATTTGAAAATTTAGTTATTTGTAAGTTGGGAAAACAATTTTTTTTTTTTGAATCAAAAACAGTCGGAGCTGTACTTTTTACGTTCAATAACTTATTTAGAGGAAATAGTATATTTGATGATCTTGCAATGTTTGGTCTCGAAAACATTGCAGAACGAACTCTTAATTTCTACGAAAAAGTTGTACCCTGCTATTCCGATGAGAATTCCGACATCATTTTCATAAGCCCTCGAACAAAAAACAAAAAACTCGAACCATTTACCACTTTTTCATAATCCTCTTTATGTGGTACCTATACCGACATTAATTTATTATTTTACAAAACCGTAAACATTTTCATTTCTGTGATTTTTTTTAATTTAGAAGTTTGCAGAAAAGACGAAACGCTAGTAGATTCGATGTATAAAAATAACTGGATTGGATAAATAGCAAGAACAGTTGCAACGTGCAATTTTTCTTTTTTTTTAGATAAATTTGCTGTCATCTGATTGACCAGCTGTCATAAAAATTTAGGTGACGTCGATTGGCATTTAGTTACGTTTGTTACGTTTTTCCCCTTATTTTTAGATGAAAAATTTTATCTGAAAATTCAGATGACAGCAAAATTAACTAGAAAAAAAAAAGATGCACGTTGAAACTGTTCTTGCTTTTTATCCAATCCAGTTATTTTGGAACATTGTGTCTACCAGCGTTTCGTTTTTTCTGTATAAAAACGTCTAAATTAAAAGAAATTAAAGATATGAAAGTGTTTAAGGTTTTATAGAATAATAAATTAATGTCGGTACATGTTTTAGCTTACGAAGGATTTGTTTGTTTTTTAATTTTTTATGTAGATCCATAATATAGATCGATAACACCGCAAGCTGTATTTAAAAAAATTAATAAGAGTTGAATGGTTAGAGAAGATTCTGGCAAGAAGTTATTTATTCACAATCACACCTATTGTGAGTTTCGACCGGAAAACATTTCACCCGAAAAATTTTTGTCCGCCCGGAATTTTAAAAGTTATTGCTAGTTTCACGGGAATGAAATTTCACTTTGAATCAGAACTGACAGTTCCAAAAAAAGTTGTGTTCAGAAAACTGAATTCTCAATATACTTCCCTTTCTCCTTAATAGAAACAGATATCAAAATTTACACCTTTTTTAATATTTAGTAAAAAATGCGAAAACATCAATATGACAACGCAATTTAGCATTTATAACTGTGGCCACTAAGTGTGACACTGCGACGACACACTTTCAATTAATTTTTAATTGATTTATATCTTAAAACAAACATAACAGAACATGCTGTTACAAAAAATTTACCTCTCCGAATTGAACAAGCGTGTATTCGTGTTTATAAAATGAACAACGCTTCAGTGTTTTTGTTTAATAGACTAAAGTGTCAAAGTTTGATAAATAGTGTCAAACTAAATTGTTTAAGATTGTTTGAATCGAGATTGTTTGAACTTTATTATTCTTTAATAATTCGTCGTGTTAAGTAAATAAAATGAAACTGATAAATATTAAGCATTGCACGCATACATTGGTAGAGGAAGAAGTTTTTATTTGTGTGTTTTGTTTGGTCTACCTCCTGTTCCTTTTTCATTCATTTTGTGTGCTGCCGTTTTTTGTTGTACGTAGCTCTTTAACCTGTTCCAAACATGTACCTACATACTATATGCATAATTTTGTGTTGATTTTTATTTGTTGTATTGTTCCTGAATTATATAGATAAACTCTATTTTACTTTTGTTGATAAGAAACAAATAAAATCTTATAATTCCCGCCTGGTTCTATCTTGTGCACCTCCAAGAAATTAATGGAAATATTAGCTGTCAATGAAAAGAAATTCCACACGGAATAAGTACTTACAATAAGGAAGTTTTTTCGAACATGAACAATTTTTTACACGAAACTCACACTAAGGGCAGAGTGAAATAGGATTTTTTTCGTGTGGTATTTTGCTCCCGTGGTACTCACAATAGGTGTGAATAAAAAATAAATTTTGAAATAAAAATGCATGTATTTTCAGAAACAATGATATGAGGAATTCTCATCGGAATATCGGGGTACAGCTTTTTGTTGAAATTTGAAGTTCTACAATGTTTTCGAGACCAAGCATTGCATGATCATCAAGCATACGTAAAAAGTACAGCTTCGGGGCGACTTTAGTTCACGGTAGCACGCTTTGAAAGTTGATATTTTTTTTTACAGGTTGGGGGAGGTCTAAATAGAACAGGATTAAAATACTAAAGCGAGGAAACATCGTTAAAACCGATTAAGAAATAATTTTCTTTTCGGATTTAGGGCTAGTCTTTTCAGCTCTGGTTATTTGTAACCATTGGTTATGTCAGTTGTTAACCATAGATTTTGTATGTGTTTCTATGGTTACCAGCAAATTGTTAAATTTAACCAGAGCTGAAAAGACTGGGCCATAACCAAACTTTTTTTTATCGCAATTTTCTTGCATAACAGTACTTGTGTGCTGCATGCTGCCCCCCTGCAACCTCCGTGCTTGGCCCACTATAGGATTTGGAGTGGGTGCGATTTTGGGTGGGTTCCGCTTTAGGTATGCAAAATTTAGAACTTATTAAAATTTTTGTTTTCTTTTTCTCAGTGTATAAATTGACAATAAGAAGTATAAAACACTTTTCTAAGTTATACAACAACTTTTTCGAAATAGTCAACAAGAAAAGAAAAATTATAAAAAAAACACCCAAAAATACCACTTATTGTAGGTATGCATTTTGTATGGAAAGTGGAAACTTTAAAAAAATAATTAAAAATATAAATAAGTGTTTCCTCGCTTTAAAACTATGAAATTTATTGTTTTTAAGCGTATATCTATCGAAAAATAGTATCCGCGTGTGAAAATTCGTGCTACCGAGAACTAAAGTTGAGCCACAGCTTCGACTGCACTGTCCTAATAAAAAAAATCGTTTTCTAGTCAATTCACAAATTTTCAAATTCCACAGCACAAAAGTTCTTTTTATATTTGATCCAAGTAAAATTAGAAAGTAAACAAGAATTTGCAAGAAAGAAAAACTTGAATTTTCAGAGTTTTTTGAGCGTTCAACGTTACGTTTACACAACTGAATTTTCAGATCTTTCAAAAATTTTGCTGATGAACGTGCCCAATGCCAATCGATGTCAACTGTATTTTTTTGACAGCTGGCCAATCAGAAGGCAGATTTTTGACAGTTCTATCTGTCAAAAGGCGTCGTTGAACGGCGCCCAGTAGCAAATTAATGTTGAAAATTTTAACCCATATGTCTTGTTTTTTTTTTTATTTTGATTGGTTTAAATTAAATATATTCATTTGTGAACCAGAATTAACTTAATTCTTTGTTTTTTATACGAAAAAAAACTAAATCTGAATAAAGTAGCCGAGTTTGGGAGATAAAAATATCTGCACTGCGGTTTAAATGTTTGTACAACTGACCTTTACTAATATTTTGAAAGGAAACTATTTAGGTAGTAATAAGAATAAAACAAATTAGTAACCTAAATTTGATATGATAAAATTTTGTGAACAAAATAGGTCTACCCTTAGACCGTCTACGGAATAAAAGCTGAGCTAGAAAAATCTTTAAATTGCGTAATGACAAGGTGCTTGCACCTAGCCCACAAAGCTAGCATCGGGCGAAACGCAATGTTTTCTTGGACTATATGCCGCTAAACGCATTAATTTTGAATAATAATTCAGAAAAGTCCACTTAAAATAAACTATGATGCTAAGTCTTCTACTTGGTTGAATATTCTTAACATAAAAAATAAACTTTCTAAATTAATTTTCATATTAGTATATAGAATTTGTATCATTATTTATTTTATTTTATTGTTATATCTTAGCCTTGGCCACGAGGCAAAACAAAAACACCACCCCCAGTTGAAAATGATTGCAACCGTGATCTTGCTGGTATAGTTCACATTAGCTTTTTGTCAAAAAAGTTATGTAAGCTGAGCTAGAAAAATCTTTAAATTACGTTATGACAAGGTGCTTTTTGCTGGACGTCATCTGACGAGCCCACAAAGCTAGCACCGGGCGAAACGCAATGTTTTCTTGGACTATAGGCAGCTAAACGCATTAATTTTGAATAATAATTCAGAAAAGTCCACTTAAAATAAACTATGATGCTAAGTCTTCTACTTGGTTGAATTTTCTTAATATAAAAAATAAACTTTTTAAATCAATTTTCATATTAGTATATAGAATTTGTATCATTATTTATTTGATTTTATTGTTATAGATAGCGATACACATTTTTGTCTTTGAGACAGCAAAGAAATCGCCTAAATCCCCGCATCACTACATTACCGTTTGTTAACCTTCTTGTATCCACGTCCAATGCATTCGCAGAATTTCTAGGCCAAGAAAATAATCGGCGTCACTATTGGTAATTTCAAACTCTTGCTTAAGACACTTGAGTAGATGGTCCACGTCTTCTTAATTTAATGCTGCTACTAAACCGTCATCGTTATAGATGGCAAGAAAAGAATTTGTTTTCTTCGATGAACTTATGAGGACACAAAAGGATCATAAGAACTTACTTTGAAATCAAATTTTTGAAGCATTTGGAAGACTTCTTCAATTTTGATTTTTTGAAGTTTACATACTTTTCCACTTTCATCATCGTAACGTTTAGGTTGTCGCATATAAATGTCTTCAGCCAGGTCACAAAGCAGTTTTGATGTCAAACTGGAATAGCTCTAAGTTTTCGGCTGCAGCTATAGCTAAAATTGTTCTTACGAATGCAAATTTCACGCCTGGACTGAATGTTTCCAAGTAATCGATTCAACATTTCTAACTGTATCGTTTAAAAACCAGCCGGGCTTTATCGACTTTCTTGCCTTTCTTTGGTAAGTCTATCAGCTGCCAGGTGTTATTTTATAACAAACTCGAGATTTCTTCATCCATCGCACATTTCCATTAGTTCACGCATGCAGACTATAATGCTTTCTAATAATCGATAATTTCAGCAACAAAATCGAAACCTTCAGACATTAAAAATTAGACTGCTTGCTGCTTCGAAGATTGAGCTTAATGTTTTCAAACGGAAAATTATCTTTACTCGAACTTCTTCCACTCTTTTGCTGCTTCTGAACATTATATTTATCCCTACTTATAGTTGTGCATTCTTTTGAACTTTTTGCTTGGGTGTCACAGATATTTTGATTTTTGTTAGCATCAAGATTGTCATTTTGATCATCATCTGCACTTATTAGTTAGTTGAAAACTTATTAAAAAAATAATATTTAAATTAACAATAATTCAAGCTTAGAATTTGTTTGGTTTGGCCAAAGGCCGTCTACCAGATTGACTATATTTTTTTTATTTTACAAATATTAACTTTTGTTTTATTTAATGTCTCCTTCAATTATTCGTTTGCTATAATTAAGCGCCGGTTTAATATACTTATATAAAGTTTCCCGTTCAAAATGCCCAAGACTGCATTGATTTCCATAGATGTAACTCCAAAATAAATAATCCGAAACTTCTTTAGGATAGAACATTTGGTAATGAAATGGTATATAACCTCTTTCTCTCCTTGAGATTACATAAGTCGCATAGAATTGGGAGGTCCGGTCGATGTGGCATGTAGTTTAAGTAAATAATTTCACCACTTGCTTTAAATACTACATTCATCATGTTGATTGAAAAACGGTTTTGAAAATAGGTTGGCTGTCATATCGCATTTTTTGTTAAACCACAGCTCAAATGGAGGACTTGTCCTGTTTGACTAGGACAAGTCCTATTTAACACATAACCTGCAGTGTTTACCGCTTCAGCCCACAGCTTTACATTTAGATTCTTACCACATATTATCGATCTAGCTGATTCAACAATAGTCCTCACATCTCGTTCCGCTCGACCGTTCTACTGAGGAGTATAAGGATCGGTTTTCTGATGACATACGGTTTGAGCTCTTAGCCAAGATTTCACGTCCTAATTAACAAACTCCAAACCATAGTCGGTACGAAGAGTTTTAACAGATCGACCTGTATCAATCTCTACTTGCTCTATGAATACTTGCAGCAGTTTAGTTACTTCAGTTCTACGTTTTATGAAGTAAACATACGTTTAGCTAGAAAAATCATCTATAATTGTTTTTTGTGGGCTATGGGTAGCAAAAAACAATTATATACCTTTTACGATACAAAGGTCACTAAAAATTCGATTTTAGAAAAATCATCTTTCATTAAAAGAAAATATCTTGATCCTCCATAAGTGTACGAGCTCACCCGCCAAAAATGCTCTTTTCGGCCTTGTGACAAATGGAAGTCTATGGCTTTTTCCCATTGCGCAAGCCGTAGTGGGAAAAAGCAAGAACCCCCAAAATAATCCATGTTGTTTGACTTCAAGTATCCTTTGACGTAGCCTATATTCTGATGACAGAGTCGTTCATGCCACAGTTGGATATTGTTTTTTAGCATACGAATTGAATCCTGAACAGCACTATTCACATGAGATCCTCCGGCCATTTGAACTTCAAACAAAAGTTTAAACATCTTGTTTTCCCTCAAACCAATAGCAACGACTCCACCATCCTTAAGCAGCTCACATTCCTTTTTATTTGATCTCATTTGAAGTTCCCTATCCACAGCTTGTAGAAAACCGATTCAGCTTGATTTATGGAACATACAACACGTTCGAAATGTGTTTTTCCTTCCATTCAACTTCATTGCATGTTAAAATATTTATTTTTCCAGAAAAGTATGCATGAATTACTTCAACACTACCAACGCTGATATTTACTGGCTTCTCAATTTTTTTCAAAGAAATAAACCACTCTTTTCTGGATGCCATGTGATCACTAGCTCTTGAGTCTTTTTCGGACGGTTTATCAAAATCACTTTGAGAAATAAAAGCTTCGCCTCTTTTGACATCATTCGAAAAATGTGTCTTATCTTTTTGCTTCGTAGGACAATCCACTTTCCAATGTCTTGTTTTCTTGCATATAAAACATTTTCCTTGTTTCATGGTTTTGGCATTGCTTCCCCGAAAAACGGGTTTGTGCAATGTTTTACCTTTTCTTGTGACCAAAGCCTCGTAATCAATTTGATTTTGTGCATTAATTCTTGATTCTTCCATCAAGAGACATGCATTCAAATTCTTTGGGGTTTGTTCACTTCACGCTGTTGAACCCCATGCACTATAGAAGTTTTTATATGACGAAGGAAGAGTCAAATTTTTCGTCATAATTATTGAATCTGAAAAATTCTCACCCAGATCTTTAAGTTACTGAACAATTTTTTGAAGCTTTGAAATGTGATTCGATAAGTTTTCATCTTCACTTTTTACAAAGCTGTAAAATCTTTGCTGCAATAAATGAGTAGACGTCTTGGATTTTTGCTCATAAACGTTTTCAAGCTTGGTCCACATGTCGAATGCGTTATCATAACTCATTATATGTAGTAATGACTCCTGTCCCCTAGATCTGTCGATCGCTTTCTGGGCCTTGATGTCAGCTATTATCCATTTTTTTTTTATCCGCAGAGTGCGCTGCGTGTGTTTCAGTTCTGACAACCGGTTTCTTCATCGATCCATCGACGATCTCCCATAGCTCGTTTGCTCTCAGCAAAACTTTAATTTGGAACTTCCAAATTAACCGTTGTTCAATATTTTGCAATTTTTCAATCCTTTGAAAGACAATGAAAACATTGAAATTTTTCGATTGATGTGATCTCCTTTCGTTTACTCTAATGAAAGAGACCGAAGTTTAGTGAATACAAATCCGGGGTTGGAACCAAATTTCCTCATTTTTAAAAATTCACTCCCAATGTTGGTGCAACCCATTTTAAGGTAAAATGCCAATAAATTTTATTACTCCGTTACACTGTGGCTCCACAAAAAATATTTAATGCCAACTTGATTTCATAATCAATATTTCAGTAATTTCAATTTATTTTTTGTGTTGGGAAATCATTTCTTGACTTAGATTTTCAAATCGTGTATTATACACAGGAGGAAAAGAGAAAGAAAATTCATAATTATATTATTCTGTACTAGAAGTTAAAATATTGCTGAGTTGATTGCAACAGAGACAGCAAGCAATATTACCAGAAATTGCTTTCATAAATATTTTTTTGCCAAAAATGTGTGGTCTCCATAGAAAATTTTGATTTCTTGCGCGTATTTCATGCAATAAAATATTGACAGCGGGGTCCCGGGGTTGACTAAAACGCTTTTAAGTATATTTTGGTGCAACCGAGCATAAGTCGATTAAAAATTTGCGCCATTGCTACTAGCAGTTCATGTATAGTATGTCAATGCCAAATACTTTACATGAAAAGGGCGGGAATCGTACAATGGATAGAAAGACTGAAATTTTTAATTTAAGTTATACTATGTTTCCACCTAGCTCGAAATTGCGTAATTTCGAGACCTCAATTTCAAAATTACGAAAAGTGTTCACACCTAAATTGGGATGATTTTGCTTGACATTTTAGTCTTTACGCCGAAAGGCATTTTTGAACACAGTTAACACAGCTCAAATGGAGGACTTGTCCTGTTTGACTAGGACAAGTCCTATTTAACACATAAACTGCAGTGTTTACCGCTTCAGCCCACAGCTTTACATTTAGATTCTTACGCCGAAAGGCATTTTTGAACACAGTTAAAATATAATTTAGAGCGCCCGCATGGGCCAGTAAGTTAGTTAAGTTATTCTGTAAGCTAGTTTTTAAGGTTTTTATCTAGCATTAAAGTAGTTATAAGTTGAAGTAAAAATCAAGTGCTTGCTTGTTAACCCAGAGGTTGCCAGTTCAATACTCACTCGGGTATAAAGCATTGTTTTTTCAGCATACCTCCCAGCTTATGCTGAACGTCACCAATGGGGTATGCAATGAAAAATAAAAATCAACTAACTCTCTATCTATTGTACCAAAACAATTCTTTCATATGTTTCTACTTCTTTTAACTAGTGTCGTGCAACACCTGTTGCATTTAAAAAGGCAATGTGCCTTACAGGCACAGTAAAAATATTATTAGTATAAAGTATAGATTCCAAAATTTCTTGGTATCGAAATCGATTATTTACATGGGTAAACTTGTATTGACTTATCGTTACATTTATCGTTACGATAACTTTCAGTTCTTTTTTCACTCTAGTGTAAGCCCGGTAAAGGAACTTCGTTCCAAAAAAAATAAAAAAAATATTTTCTTCCGATGAGTTCTTTTTCTAAAGCCTCAATTTTGACGAAAGCAATTTTAATGATTGCACAAAATTAAAAAAAATCACATTCATGTTTCTTGTATGAGGGAATGCAATATGATAATATGTTATGTGTGATATGACATGATTTTATTTTGAGATGAACTGCGAATTGGAATTAATAAAATGTATTTAGTTTAATAATAATGGCGCAAAATTATAGTCAGCCTAACACCCTTATTACGGTTGTCAAAGATCAATTGTTTGATAGACGATAACATTTATCAATGAAACAAAATTTCGGTATTATGATTGTCGTTTGATAAATTTTTGATCTATCGTGAATGATTAACAAAATTCTCTTGTGAACGGGCATTTTATTTGACGTTTCAGTTTTCTATTCTTTTCATTTGTGATTGGATTGCGTTTTTTTTTATTGTTTTAATTTATTTTCGAGTAAATGAATTAAATATCATTGGTCTTTTTTTATTATTATAGGTATTTGTGTTGTAAAAAAGTGAAATAAAAAAAGTGATAAAACATTTTGTGGAAATAATGGAACAGGCAAAGGAAATGTGCATTATGTAGGTACAATGTACGTACATACATGTACCTCCTATTTGGACACCAAACAACAAAATGAAAAACAGTCAGTGCAAGTGAATTTTAATAAAAATAAGTAAACCAAACAGTATTAATTGTATATTGTATAAATAAATATAAAAGTGAACAATACACTGCGTTTTCTTACAAAAAAAAACGAATTAGTTCTAGCAAAATTATTTATCAACAGCGAATTTGCGTTTGACTGAAAATTTGATAAACACCAATATTTTTGACAACGATAATACCAAGTTAGTCAATAAAACTATTCACAATAGATCTGAAATCTGAGTGGCACTCACAGTTAATCAAACATTTTGATAATTGACAACGATAATACCGATGGATCAATTTTGTTGAATAATATCAATTATCGTTTTGATATTTGACAACCGTAATAGGGGCCTAAGTTTAATGAAAATTAATTTAATTTTTTTTTCCTTTGCAAAGAATGCTGTAATGCCGCTTTACGAAATAGAGGGTATACAATTTCAGTTTCATGTCGTCAAACAATTCAAAATCTTCGTCCTCCGAAAACATTTTGTAAATATTTTTTTTTTTGGTTTATAGAAAATGACAAATTGACAGGAGTCAGAAAGAAGCAAGTATGACACCATCAAAATTAAAATAGGGTTTTCATGATTTTAATTTTGATGCAAGTCTTTAAAGATAAAGTGTAGTTTAACTTGTTTATAACTGCCAAAAATATAATTTTAGACTAGTGTCAAACTAAATTTGATTTAGCTTCGAGTTAAATGGACTATAATTTTGCGCCAATGTGTTTATTGTATGAACATAATATATACAAATTGGTTCAGAAATTATATTTAAAAATTCACCTTAAATCACAGACTTGAGAGCTGTTTGATTCAAAGTTATCCACACGATCGGGGGTGTTAGTATTGCCAATATCTTCTCCAGTTGCGACGCTATTTATAGTTGCTATACTGTTTGCAGTTGTTCTTTCTTGGCGATGTACTCGGTTATGATGTCTATGGTTTTACAATAAAAGAATTACAGTATTATAGTACACAAAATATTCACATGTTTTTAAAAGGTTTCCAATTTGGTTTATATATAGCCTTCTTTAATGCCCCAATTATGGAACACAACTCAACTTATTTGAAAGAAAAACTAGTCAAAGTACGAAAATAAAGTGTTTGGCTCGACAGTGTTTTTTATCAAATATTTTTTCAGCAACAAAACAACAAACAATCTATTCAAAAAACCTACCTACCTACAAAACAAAAACACAATTTTTAAAGCTTTTTAAAACACTTTAGTCAAATATTAAAATACTAATAAAAATAATCACATTTTAGAATCTATTATATTATTTGTATTGTCAAATAATCTAAAATAAACTCAAAGTAGTAGGTAGACAACTGCTTATAAGCAGTTGTTAGATTTCGATGTTTAAGACAACTCAAATACTACTCAACTGTCTTCCATAATACGAAGAGACAACTGAAAAGACGATCATTTTGTTAGTTGACAGCTGAATGACAACTGGTTGTCTTTTGACAGTCAACTAGTTGTGATCGATAATACCAAATATGAGAATGACAACTAAACCATAGTTGAGTTGTCTTCCATAATAGGGGCATACATTTTTTTAACTGAACAAAAAAATTAAATATCATACCTTATTAGATAACTATCACGAATAAAAGCTCTTCCACAAAGATTGCATTCGAAGTTTTGGCCTGCCGAATGTGTGCGAATATGAACCGCGAATTGTGACTTGCTAGTAAAAGTCATTGAACAACGATCGCAGCTCAACGGCTTTTCAGAGACATGCGACCACCTGCAATAAAATTAAGATTTTTTAATTATGTGTATCAAATTAAGAGAAATTGATCAGTTTATTTTTTGTATTGAAAACTTCTTCTCTAACTTTCAGAATTATGGCTTAAAATAGTTAACATTAACTTTTTATCCTTGCATAATCTAAAATAATAAAAAAGGACATTAAACTAAACCTTGACCCCTTTTACATGAATCAGCAGATCTGCACATTCCTAGTGAATCCAGCTTGTTAAAAGAGACGGCTAAGAAGTAAATAACGGCCGGCGGCGTTGCAGGGACGTAACTCCCCGGGACATTAGTCCAACATTCTTTTTTTTACCTACGTATTTAATTTTTGTTTTGCAAAAAATAGCGTTTCTTATGATTTTTGTCTTATATCTCGCATTTATTACCATTTTTTTATTTATGTTTTCTATATCATTAATACAAAATTTTAACGTAACACAAGTAACACATAAAATTAAAATACGATGAAATTATGAGTATGACACTAAAACATTACAGTAGTAGAGCTAGCGACCGATTTCGGGACATTATTTTTGCGCGATTAAATTTTTTGGCCAGTTATTGCTTCAGGGCCACTCATTAATGAATGAGAACTATGGCTACCGGAAATGGCCGGAATCCAAAGATATAGCCCTTCAAATTGTTAAGTAATTTTCGCACGGATTTTTTTTCACTAAAATGTAGTTTGAAACATGTAAAATAATAATGTGTTACCAATAAAACTCGTCAGGAATTATATAAAAAGAAAATTATTTGTGGGCGGCAATGGCGATGGTACAATTTTTTTCAGCATACCTCCCAGCTTATGCTGCACGTTGCCCATGAGGTATGCAATGAAAAATAAAAAACAACTAGTACCAAAACAATTCTTTCCTATCTTTCTACTCCTTCTAACTAGTGTCGTTCAACACCTGTTGCATTTAAAAGGCAATGTGCCTTACAGACACATATTTAAAATATTATTATTATTAGTGTTAGTTCCGTTAAGCTTGAGTATGAGTATGGGTGAAGTGAGTCTCCTGACTTATTAGTAGTCTAGTAAGTGGGAGAGGAAGTTGGTACCTGAGAGAGGGCGGTCCAGTTATCTGATTAGCTGGAAATTTAGGAGAAGTTATTTAACTGAAAAGGGGGTCTGTAAATACTACACTGGCATCCAAACAGACCCATTGGAACTATGTCACCATTTGGTTATTTATTTATACAGTTATAAGATGGGTTTAGAAGCCTGAGGAACAATAACATTGTGTCTCCTCCAACAACCAAAGGACCTTTACACGTCGTCTCCATTAGCGAGAAATTTATCGCAATGGCAAGTGCAGAAAGCAGAAGAATTGTTAAATTTTGTTGCCTGGGTATTTTATCGCATTCTTTTTTATTTTCCAATCAGTCATTTTTAATATAAAACTAATAACAATCCTTGAAAATCACTTTCTAATATTTTTTATGATTATAAAACTCAAGAAAACTTCGAGATGTCAAATCAAAAGTAAGCGGTTCTTTTTTAATTTGTTTTTTTTTTTTCGTTTTGGTTGCTATATGGTATGCGATGGATAGAATGCTATAAAGCATGCTTTTCATAGCATGTTTAAAAAAAAAACTGCTATATTGGTCTCCACTATACGGGTTTTTTTCCGGGGCGTTTCGTATTTAGGGAGGTTTTTTTCAGGAAAAAGTAAGTACCTCACAGTTTGACCGACTCAACTGTTAAGCGACCCTTACACTGTCATCAGGCAAAATCAAAAGGGTTTTCATTTTTCGTCAAACAAATGCACGCATACAGACTTATTTTTACAAACACTATATTACAGATTGATGTCAAATGACTGACCGTGTAAAGGTCGCTTTATATGTGTAGATGACTAACGTCCTATGACTGACAGTGTAAAGGTCGCTTTAACCATGGACACTTTCTAAAATCTCTTTTTAGCTGTGGGAGAATGCGATCCGATTTTAAACGAACTTTTGTGAAAAAAGTTGACTGTTGCCTGTGGCAAACATAATTTACGTTGTTTATTTGTTTTACTTTCAAGAACATCAGCTTGAACAAGATAATCACTTTGATTATATAGTCTCAAATTCGTTAAGAAATATATAGTCTCAAATTCGTTAAGAAATTTTTGTATTTGCGCTCTAATGATGGACATCCAGACATGTGAGTACTTTTTGTGTGATTAGTTGTACAGGCCGGAGTTATTCAAGCACAGTCTTGGGATCAGTGCTTTGCATTTGATTGCAGTAAAGGGGTCATTTCCAGCCAAGGTATTTTTGTTCAGTTTTTATTTGTTGCGTTTTTGTATGTTAATGAACAAAATTTGTTTTAAGAAAATTTGAGATTACAAATTATAATTTTATTATTTTCGAAAGATTTTGAAAAGTGTTTTGCGCAACGTTAAGATTCGTTTGTTCAATGGTTCGATCCAGGAACAAAAAAATTTATTTTATTTGTGAAAACGGTTGTCTGATTTTATTTTTAAATTTCGAACTTGAAAACTGCTTCCACGTAAAATTTTAAAAACTTTAAAATTTGTCCTTCTGACCAAAGTCAAAATTGATGAATGCAAATATTCAGAACAATTGGACAAGTTTGCAATATTTTGAAATTTATAAATCTGTTGATGGCAAATTGTTTAATGTGAATTTTTAAAATTTTACGTGCGATTTTGTAGCTCAAAGTTTTACGAAAAATCAAAAAAACGTTTTGAAAAATTAAAGTTTTTTTTTCCTTTTTTTTGTAAATTTAATTTAAAAAAACTTTCTGACTTTTCATAACATTCTGAGCTTCAAAAATCCATGTGAAATTTGAAAAATTCACTCATAACATTTTGCCATCTGAGCCAGAAATGTTTGCTTAATAAACCCTATCGATTATAACACTATTAAAATGTAAAAGAAGTTTTTCCATACTATAAAACAGTGGGTGCGACGTGCTAGTTTGGGGTGGTATGTAAAGTAGCTCACCTTTATATTTAAGCGTTATCACGTTAGCCATTTCCATTTTGCTAGGTCGACAAAAATTATTGTTTCTTTACTGCCCTTATGAAAAATGCCTCAAAAAACAAAAAGAAAATATCGACTTAAAAATGAAGAACCGCCAAAAAACTAATATTGGGTGATCTTTTATTTATACGGTGATTTGGAGTGATTTTTGGTGAACCCAAAATTTTGGAATTTCGTATGAAGCAAACACATCTTTTGAGTATTCAGTATGTGTGCTTAATTGCTGAATTTGAACAAAACAAGTCTTTTTTTTTCCTTGTCGATTATTGTGCCGTTAGTTTTAATTATTAAAAGAAAAGAAAAAAAAAAAACTATTCTAAGACCAAACAGATTTGATTTTTTTGTACAAACAATTGTATACAATGGAGAAAAAAAGATTTAATTTAATTTTTTTTTTTGCAACAACTCAAACGTCAAACAAAATCTAGATTTTGTTCGGTGTGAACGCCTCGACCAGATTTCGAAATCTTGTTGCTCGAAATCTAGATTTTGGTTTGGTGTGAACGCAATTCACAAAGCAACTTTTTGATTTATGATATCTGGGAGCGTAAAGACCCTCCAGGAAAAAAGACATCTGTCCCATTTGGCATCCGATCAACAAATGGAAAAGCGACCTGAGGATCTAGATCAGAGCTGCCCAACCCCAGGCCCGCGGGCCAAAATATGCCCCGCGGGAAAATTTTCAATGGCCCGCGAGATATATAGGTACAATAAAAATAAAACCAAATAGGAAATGAATTAAGCGTTTAAAAACACACAACATTTTTGCTTCAATTTTAATGCGCCGGCCTCGGCGCCGCACATAAAACAATTGTCAACTATCCAGGCTTAGCAAGAGAAACTATTATTTCTGTACCACCGAAAATTTCTCTAGAATTGTTAAATTTGAAAATGTTCCGTTTTTCTACACAATTCTCGTCACAATTCGCGATAAAAAAGGAATTCTTTTTTGTGGATTTGGTGAAAAAGGAAAATTATTATTGTGGATTGGTAAAATATAATAAAGCCTATCCTTAAGCATCAGTATTGTTTCAAGCATAGAATTTGGACATTGTATACGCATACACTTAAGAGTAAAAAAAATCTTAACCTAAATATAATTAAAAACACAATTACCTATAATTAATATTTTTAAGAACTATGTAATTAATTATTCTTTAAAAAATAATTATATTTTCAACCACTAACTTACTATTCGTAGTAGCTACATAATATACTGTTTTATAGTTAAAATAAAAAAAGAAAATGTAACTTTGATTTGAAATTGTTAATTTATCAGTTGGTAAAGTTTGATTGTACAATTGTTAAGTTCCATAATTACTTGTAGCTTTGTGGTACACAACACAAACCAATGTCATTTGCTTAAATTTGTCTCTTGTACAAAACTTGTAGTTTCGTGGTACAGGCCCCATTACTTTCAAAATATGAAGCAAAATTTACAAATTGTCGTTAATCCATTTACAATCAGTTTGACTGAAATAATTAGTTATCCTGTCAATATTCATTTGGAACTCACTGCCCTAAAAAATCACTCCACTAAAACAAAATTTTCAGAAATTGTTTCAAAGTCACAAGCTTTTTCAGAAGAATTTGGAAATTTTTGGAAATTGGTGCCGAAATAAGAGTTACCTGCAATAACTGATATGGTCTTGCAATTTGTATGCAGTTTTGGATAGACGTACCTATGTATGTTTGTGAAATCTGAACTTTATAAAAAATAAGTACCGCACATCGCTTGTTGTTACTGTGAGCATCTGACATGCAGATGATTTAATACTACAAAAACAATGTCAGAAATCACATTGCACCACGCACCAATTACTTGAAAGTTTTTATTACATACATATTACATATGTAAATTTTTGATACTTTTTTTTTTTGCAGAGATGCTATTTTATTGCTTTGATGAATGAAATTCAAATAAAAATATTTTTTTTTCTTGCATAAAATAATGTTAAAATTACAAGTGGCCCGCCATCGATTTTCAACTGCCAATTTGGCCCGGGTGTTAAAAAAGTTGGGCAGCTTTCATCTAGATGAAACTCTTACTATTTTCTAAGTTTTGTATGCTTATAAAACGGGCAGAGCATAGCTGATAAAATAAGAACAATAACATTCTTCAACCTTATGGGACTTTGGTTCATTTTGAGCATTCCAAAAAAGTCGTAGGCGTATGAAGTAACTTCACTTTATACGAGAAAGGGTATAGAATTTGTTCATGGAATTTGACCAACTATATTTCATCAAAATCAGTAGTAAAATAATTTTATTGGAAATTTCTACTTCACGAATCTTTGCTAACTATCTAAAATTTCTGTCTACTAAATAAGATCTCAAGAATGTAAACTTTTTCAACGTTTATATTCTTTCAGGTTCGGCATTATTTCAACTATTTTCCCTATCCCCCACAACACTAGATCATAGGTCTGTAAAATAGGTTACACCCGTCTTCAACTCCAACTGAGTGAACCACACCCCATTCGATGAGCGTAGTAATGGCGGCTAAAAGTGGTTGCTGAGTATAGACGACCCTGGACTACCGTTTAGCTGATGTTGGTACTAAGAGTGAGAGAGGAGTCAAGTCAAAGGGTGAGATTTCGAAAATCCTTTCTACTCTCTTTTATAAGGTTAAAGCTGAGTTAAATTAATTCGCGTTTTAAGATACAAATTAATTTTGAAACTTCTGCTTTCTTTTTACTTTGGCATGTGGATCGATGTCCATAGTTTTGAGTTTTGAGTATAAACTTTAGAGATAGATTGGAATTGTTCTTTTCGGTTGCCTTAGTTTACTATGAAGAGACCGAAAACCAGAAAGAGTAAAATCTCTTTTTTTTTTCTTTACTTTTGGAAAGGAATTATATTATCAAAACCATTACAAATCCTTTAATATTCTTTAAATTACGTTAATGTCTAGTCACGAAAGATCTAAAAAATGGGTTTTCTTATAGGAAGTGGTTTTCGTAGTCAAAAATAAATTTTTCAAAAACAATTTACTAAAAGCACTTTATTTAAAAATCAAATAAGAGAATAGATTCCTTGCTTTTCAAAAAGGTATAACATTGAGGGGAGGGGGGGGGTTATATAAGGAAAAGGCTATACCATTATTTTCCAGCCTGAACTCAACCTAAACGCATCATCTTCTCACACTTTATATGAATATGTGAATCACCTTATATATATATATATGTTGGTACTTTTCAGCTTTGCCTTTGAAGTGACGCTGTGATCCACGTGGTTTACGGATCATGTTGTTGTTTCATTTTTCTAATTGCTATGATATTGAATTCAATTTGGCATTATAGTAAGGTTAACACCATGTTCATGGAGGTAAAATAACAATATTTAATCATAGTTTATTTAATGTTAACAACTACTTTAATGATAAATAGTGTTTTCATCTAAATAAATTCCAAAATATTTAAGCCAATTAATTAAAAATTACCTACTTACCGGTGTGCAGTTACATAACTCTTAACAGCAAACGTCTTGTTGCAAATATCACATGCATACGGTCTCTCACCTTAAAAGGAAAAGAAAAATGATATATATTATAAGGTTCCATCATGAAAATTCTAAGTGAAGCTTAATGGGGTCTAGTGACAAACAAGATTACTATAAGACTTAAATTCTCCCTATTTTAATTGCCGATTGTAGACCGAAAATCAACCAGAAGCGATTAAGTATCGCTTGAATTGGGGAATCGGTATTGCGAGTGTCGTTTATGATTCCTAAAACTATTTTGCGTTCGCTCGTTGTCGAAGCCATTGCTGGCACAGGGTCATAACTCCCTGGGACATAATTGATTATATTCTCACTTCAGTAGGACCCAACTTTTCATCTCATATCAGAATTATTATTCTCTCAGCGAGAATACATTTCTCACAAGAAAACTTTCGATCAAGCAAGAGTAAAAATCTGTTTTATGTTGCTCTTTAAAAATTCTCATAAGACCTTTCCAGTTCTTGCTATGAGAAAGCGTTTCTCACTTTAAGAGTCTCTCAAAAGAAAGAAGTTAGAAAAGAAAAACAGTAGCAACATGCTTCTTTGTCTATCCTTAACATTTTTTATTATTGTTGAGAAAGACAGATATATTTTTTGAGAAATATATACATAACAAGATTGTATTAGAGTATTTTTAAAAGAGTTTTTTTTTGACACATCAAATTTATGATTGATAAAAATTTTAACTGGTAGGTATATTTATTATTATATGACCATATTTTTTTCACATTTCGTGAAACGAATTCTCATTGCGGTTGAAATATTATTGCTAAGATACCGTTTTGTTTTTTAATGCAAATAGGGTTGCCATTTTTCGGAACACTTATTGCTTTATTTTTTTTAATGAAACTTATTCATCTTTTTCAAAAGTTATTTTCTGGTACAAACACAAGCAACAGTTTATTTAACCAAAAATCCAAAATCCAATCCATGATCCGGTCATCGCAATCTTGATTTTTCGCGTGGTTCAAAATCCTGTCATAAAATTTGACGTTAATGTTGAATGAAGTGGTGAGTGTATATTATACACTTATATATTTTTCTTGTAAATCAAATAATGGGTGAAAAAATATGAAAAATATATGCATCTATCTTTGTCTATCTTTCAAATTTCATATTATTTCTGGGAGAGGGAGATATTTTAATTGTCTTCAAGAAATATAATATATGATGTTTGTGAGAGTATTTTATGACACATTATTTTTTTCTATTATTTATCTTATTAGGTATTGTTATAATAAAATAAAAATAATCAGATATTCTAGGGTTTCAAAAAATAGTTTTCATTATTTTATTGCATGATGACAATCAATTTTACAAAAGTTTACTTAAGTAAAATTGATAATTATCAGAAAAAAATTAATGAGAAATATTATTACTAATTTGTATTTAATTTCTTTGTTTTTCTACGGCTTTTTATTATTTTTTTGTTGATATATTTTTTTCACAAAATTGTATTTATTCTGTCTTTATTCAAGTTCATGTACCAGTGAAGAAAAAAAAGTAACATACCTACGTGGTAGGTACACATTATTAATATATTTTGCTGTTAAATTTTTTCACGAATATAAATAATTTTCTCGGTTTTTGGTAACCCTAAAAAACAAAAGAAAGCATGATTTGATGGCCGTGTTACCTAACACTAGAGCTCTTCATAGAAGACATTTTCTAGAGTCGTTTTGACATACCAAGAAACGTTATCTTGAAGTGAATGCCTTTTAAAAACAAAAGACTTTTTATAAGAGTTAAAATTCTTTAATAAGAGTTGTTAAACTGAATTAGGCGCGAAATCTTTTAAAACAAAACAGTGTTGTTAGACAATTTTGTAAATGGGAAATTCCCAAAACAAAAAACCCACCCAATTATCCCAAAAAATATAATCAAAAGTACCACGAATAATCTCTTAGTTTCTGAGTTAAATTTCTATAATATACAGGGTACTTTACATTCATTTAAGGCTGAGCTTACAACAACATAAGATCCACCTAGGTAATTGTTAAAGTGTGATAAAGGATTTTAAATTTGTTCTTTATTCTAGGAAAGGTATTCTTCTAATTATCATCAATTTTTCCTACAGTAATTAGCTTAATACCTTAACGGTGGTTTTATAAGTAAACAGATGTTAAAAATGGTTGGTATTTTAACCATAGAGATTTTTATGAATCCCCTCGAACGCAAAAAAATAATTTAATTCTTGAATTATAAATTAATACAACAAAACAAGTTGTCCCAAAAAAATCCCGTTCTCATTATACAGGGTGAGTCATGAGCAATGCGACAAAATGCTAGGGCGTGTAGGTTGCGTTGAGACAAGAAAAAAATCGTATTGGAGGGGGGGTCTATTCCCCTCCGTTTAGCCGGGAGGGGCAATTTTCGAAAAAACTGACTTAAAATGGGAAAAAAATTATTTAAAATCAACGGCTTCATTCACAATGCTGTGCGATACGTTTTTGAAAAGCCAATAACTTTTTCTTTCATTCTGTGTTTAAATAAATCTATTCTAAGAAATAGTTTTTGAAATATTAATTTTCAAAGTCAAAATTTTGAAAAAAAAAATTGAAAAAAAAATTTCAAATTCATTTTTTTCAAAATTTTACGTAATTAAGTGCTGATTTTAATTTCAAAATTCAATGCTGTTATTAATTCTAAGTCCAAATAAGAAAACCGGATGCAAAAATTTTATGTCGTTCTCAAGAAATTAAAAAAAAACCAAAACCACCTTTTTCTAAGAAAAACATTTATTTTTATTGTAACGAAGCAATTTAAGAAGCATTTATCTTAGTTTTTTTAGTTTTTTTTATTCCTTTTATTTTTACTATGTTTTTTATTGGAAGTACTTATAAAAAATTCTCGATATGATCTCCATTGTTTAGAAGGCATAGATTATATCTCCTTGTAATGGCTTCACATAAGTTTATGCTTGACAAATTTTCCTGCAATTTGACTCCAGCGACTTCAATTCGTTCCTTCAGTTGTTCCAATGATACTATTTCCACTTTGTAAACATAATTCTTCATAAATCCCCATGCATAGAAATCTAGGGGAGTTAAATCTGGTGACCTAGGCGGCCATTCCGTGGGGCCCCTTCTTCCGATCCAACGGTCACTAAGATGATCATCCAGCCAGTTTCTCACCTGTAAGCTGTAGTGTGCTGGAGCACCATCTTGTTGGTAGATTAAAGTATCTGCTATAACCAATGGAACGCTGTCTAATAAATCGGGTAAAAGGTCTCGTAGGAATTGCAGGTATGATTCTCCATTAATAATGGAATTCAAAAACCGGGGTCCGATCACAGTGTGTCCAACAATACCAAGCCAAACATTACAACTAAAGCGGTGTTGTGATTTGTTTTGTTTTTTTTGTGTGGATTGGCGCTACTCCAATAATGTAAATTGTAGAAGTTAGTAACCCCATCCCTAGTAAACTGTGCTTCATCCGTCCAGAATATTCTTCTAAAATAGTTTTGTTCGGTTTCATTTCTAAGTAGTAATGTTCTACAAAATTCGGTTCTCAATAACTTGTTGTTTGAGGTGAGTTCCTGAACAGGCGTAAAGTGGTACGGGTGTAAATTTTCCGATTGGGACACTCCAAGCATAGTGGATATTCTTCTTGTACTGACGGAGGGATTATTTCGGACTAAATCCAGAATTCTTTCATCTAAGATTCTTGACTCATCAGAAACTGGCCTTTCGCTTCTTCGATGCTCCAGCACTCTTAGACGTCGGTGGATTCTTGGAAACGTGCTATGATGGGGACACCTCCTATCGGGATATCTTTCAGCGTACAGTCTTTCGGCTTCACGACTTCGACCATTAGCTAAACCGTAGCAGAAATGCATGTCCGTTAATTCTTCTCGGGTGTATGAGCTTGACATCGTTACGTGTTAATGAGTGAATATTCAAATTTGAAATAATTACTAAGCAAAACTGCAATGCCTTTTATTTATCTTGCGTTGCAATTTTCTTTTTTTTTTCATTAAAAAAAATTCGGTTTTATTGTCCCTATTGTCCCCATAACAGGTAGAACCCATGGGCTGCGGGCAGGCCAAGGCAAAAATATTGACAGGTCAGTTTTCAGAAGTTATCAATGAAAATAATATTAATCCAGGGTTATTCCAATACTATTTAATTTTATTACGTTCTCATAAGACTCCAATTAAAAAAAAAGTAAAAAAACTAAGATTAATGCTAAATAAATAAATAAATTGCTTCGTTACAATAAAAATAAATGTTTTTCTTAGAAAAAGGTGGTTTTGGTTTTTTTTTAATTTCTTGAGAACGACATAAAATTTTTGCATCCGGTTTTCTTATTTGGACTTAGAATTAATAACAGCATTGAATTTTGAAATTAAAATCAGCACTTAATAAAGTAAAATTTTGAAAAAAATGAATTTGAAATTTTTTTTTCAATTTTTTTTTTCAAAATTTTGACTTTGAAAATTAATATTTCAAAAACTATTTCTTAGAATAGATTTATTTAAACACAGAATGAAAGAAAAAGTTATTGGCTTTTCAAAAACGTATCGCACAGCATTGTGAATGAAGCCGTTGATTTTAAATAATTTTTTTCCCATTTTAAGTCAGTTTTTTCGAAAATTGCCCCTCCCGGCTAAACGGAGGGGAATAGACCCCCCCTCCAATACGATTTTTTTCTTGTCTCAACGCAACCTACACGCCCTAGCATTTTGTCGCATTGCTCATGACTCACCCTGTATTTTCGTATTATTAACTACATAACTACAACATTAAAATTAAAGTGGAATTATTTATAAAGAAACCCCTTTAAGCTAATACCAAAAACGACAATATAGTTATTCATGTTATTTGTTATTAAGAACATTATTTATTTGATGAGTAGGATTTTTCGGGATTTTTAGTTTTATGAAATTTCCTATTGTAATCCCATCTAACATCACTTCAATTTTAACTTGTTTTGCGCTGTATAGACATTTTTGTGCCCTTACTCTAGTAAACGAATTTAAGAAGAATTCAATTCTTCACAAGTCAAAATTACTCTAGCAAGTAATTTACTCATAGAGAGAAATTTTACACAAATGTCAAAAGAATTCTAGTAAGCCTCTTATTTGAAGTGGCTTAAGAATACATATCTTATTGGAATCTTAAAAAAAAATTAAAGAGTTGGACAAGCTGTTAATACACATAATCTCATGAATAAAATATTTCTTCGATTGGGATATAGCATGACGTCACTGAAAACATGCATTCGATTATTTATTTTGTTTTTTTATTCGCATATAAACACCAACAAAGAAGTATTTCACTAATATGTATTTGAAAAACTTTTTAACTGATGGGCCTGAACAAAAATGTTTTTTTGTTTTTAAATTATTTTGTTATTATGTTAAGCTTGTGACCACCAGCCGGCTGTACAATGACCTCTAAAAGACTAAAAGTTGTGACAGTTTGATTCTTATAACAGTTTTGTTATGAAAATACTGGTAGAAGACTTTTCTTAAGAGTTTTCTTATAAGAATTTAGAGGTAGTGACAATAAAAAGAGCTTTAGTTATCTTCAAAGAGTTTTGTAAGAATTTAAGTATCAAACATTTTATTCTGAAACTACTTAAAGAACCATTTTAGTTTCTTTAGACGAGATTCTATTATGAAAGTTACGAAGATTGTTGTTGGAGTCTTGAGAGTGGTTTCTGGAGATTTCGAGAGTTCAACCCTGGAGAGTATGTTAGTTGGGGTGTGTTGTCAAATATATTTTTACAATCGTTCGCTGCAGGAGTTCGGTTTTGGATCGAAAAGTGTGCGGTTGGTTTTCCGCCAACCTCAAAAGTAAAATCAACAGTAAAAGTTAAAATGTAATTCAACACATTTTTCTTCCGGGAGGCTTGTCCCCCAGCAATCGGGCTGCTATAAAGCAGCAAAATAGTGTGCTTGTACCAAATCATAGCAAACAAAATTAAAATGTTATAAAATATAACATTTAATGAAGCCAGGAAGCAACATCATTGAGTGGTGTGATGCGCATGCAGCGCTCCAAGTCATCAAGGTTAGCCAGAACGGCAGCTTCCCGCCCAGCTAACATTTTGCCGTTGAGTACTTAAATGTGCCATTTCACAACAAAGACAATTTGGATACCGTAGCCGAAAGGTAGCGGTGAAAGAAAACAGACGATACTACAGTTGAAGACAACAACAGTAACCTCACCAAGCTAGTCATCGCCCCTAAAAGGAATCAGCAACATACAA